>VOSG01000027.1:0-174187 GCA_009761265.1 Halicephalobus sp. NKZ332 | reverse complement strand
CAATCCCAGCACAACCAATTATCGACATCACAAGCTTAAACCATTTGATAACTTCCGTGTTGTAAACTTGTTCCAATCTCAATATAGGATATTCTGTATTGGCCATCGGGAAAAATAGCAACCGATTATACAGAAAGTAATACGAAAGAGTTAAAGACAGATGTAAATAAGCTGATATTTTATGATTTTTTGAATTTATAAATACTTGCCACTTTATTCGGAGTTAGAAATGCCGCAAGTATAAGTGGGTTTTATCGAATGAATATCTGAAAACTTCCCTTACGCAGTATAACTACCCTTCAATTGTTGGCACTCCGTTCTCAAACTCGTTTCTAGAGAAAAAGTTAAATCCCTCATTATATTTCGGAAACATGTCTAATTTTTTAGAATCTCTTGATCATGAATAAGACCTGAAGGTTATCCGAATCTAATAAAAAAGGATTATGAAAATCCGTTCATTATTCATCGAGTTATTCCTGTTTCAAAAGGCGACTTTTTTCGCACGTCTTGTAAGAGCTCCTCAAGTGTCAAAACCATTTCATTCATATTTCGGTTTATCGAAACAATTCATTTTCATCGCTGGAAAAGGAAACAAATTGCACTTCTTGCCTCTCAGAAAATTCTAATTGATAAAGCAAAAGATAATAGAGATAAGTTGATTTCCGAAAATAATCAAAGCTATACAGATTGCCTGAATTTTTCACTGAAAGGCTTTTCTAGGACAAATCGATCCAAAGCGACGACAGTTAATGCGACAAACTGAATGGTGATTAGGAGAATCAGAGTAACGATCAGAGACCAATAGAGACTCGTGGACATGCACTTCTTCTGGGATTGCTCGATGGTGTCGAGGGATTCGTTTCCTTTGACCAGTTGACTTTCGTAGTATTGGACGTCTTCCGGGGAATCGAGGACTCTGATTATTCCGACCACATCCATTTCCGGAAGGAGGTCCGAGTTGGAGGAGGAAGACTGGTGTATAGGGGAAACTCGGCGATTTCGATGCAGTAGCCGGGTGCCGTTGCCGTAGATAGCGATTCCCCTCCGATTCCGGTAACCACTATAACTACAAGAGGTTCGCTTAAGACAATTGTTCAGTTGTCGAAACTCACCCAGAGAACCCTGTAGATCCAGCAGTTGCGGCAGGACTTTCGTCCACACCCAGCGAATCCTTCGGAAGAGAGTCGGTGATGGCGTTCTGAGGAGGAGTAATGGAAGGTGGACCTCTGTTCGATGCCCCGAACCCACTAACTAGCTTCGCTGGGGGCGGAAGAGGCTGTTCATGGACAACAAGACCTCCTTCCGCGTCATCGGGATTAGGACAGTTCGGAGGGGGCTAAATTGAATCTTATCAGGAAGAATATCCATTAACAAACATCCGAAATAGTGCACGGCTTTCACCCAACACAAATGAGTTTTCAGGCAATATCTTTTAGTGTTTGGATAAAACCAATGCACTGGGATCTTGTATATCAACTATTATTCGCTCCTAGCGGTTCAATGTCAACTTACAGTAATATTGGTACACCCATTATTCCTGCCTTTCACACAGAGTCTGATCTGGCAAGTGAATCGCGTCATCGTCTTGTCCGCGAATTTGAAGACATGGGTTTCCTGGTAAGCCATCCTCAAGTCCGGGCTGTAATGAGGGGTGTTCAGGACGTACTGGTCGATCCCGCAGCCGTTCTGGTCGATAATCAGGATCTTGTTCCCCTCGAGATCCTCGACATGGCAGTTCTGGACGAGGATTCCGACGTGCTCTGCAGAAACCGATTAAAGCAAACGTAACTAGGTGCCAATGTGAATAGCCTTACCGTTCTGGCACTGCCACACATGATAAACGCTCTCTCCAATGGTGGCAAAGTGGATTTCAGGTCCATCCACAGACCCCTTCCTTATTGTATAAGAGCATTTGGGATTGGAAGCGTCATCGAATTGGGGCTCCAATTCACTTGGAGGAGCGTCGCTGGAAAAAACACGATTGTTTTTTTTCAATTTCAAGCACTACCTGATGGAGATGTCCTGCTCCAAGTCGTCCACGATGTTCGTGTCCATGTAGACGCATTGGGCGCAGTACGATCTGTCGTTCTCCGTCACGAAGAGGGGATGGATCTGGACAGACACACAGATACGGTACACGGTGCCATCCGGCTTGCTCTGAGAAAAATAAATTAACACTCGATCACTCTACTTTTGTTGCAGCTCATGTTTCTTTATAGATTTTAGGGAGTTTGCGGACGAGTTTTTGCCTGCAAATTGTGAAACGCTTCGGTGTGGATTGTAGAGAGGCGTGCTCTTAGGGGAAAGAACTTCAATAGCATTGATAAAAAACGGCAAAAAATTTGGAACGCTTCACGAATTTGCGTGTCATCCTTGCGCAGGGGCCATGCTAATCTTCTCTGTATTGTTCCAATTTTAGAATGTGTTCATTTGGAATGAACATGCAGTTTGCCGCACAAGTTGGTTTTATGGCAAGTAAGGTATTTTTCTTTCTCGCACTGACGAAAACGACTGGCCGAGTTAGACGAAGAGAGAAAACGGGCGTTTGGAGTGGTGGCCGAGTACACACGCGCATGGTCGAACGTCTCGTCCGCGTCCTCTCGGTCAGTTTCGCAATCGAACGCGCGCTCTCGTTGAAAATGAGGGAGGACTTCCTTTTTCAGTCTCCTTCTAGATTCACATTCGCCTTTATCCCTTGAATCCGTCCGGATGCAGATGATTTTTGGTGCAAAAGTAGTTTAAGTTATATGGATGCTTAAGTGGAGTGAGATTCTTCGGAAACGATTTTAAAAAGGGTGACTGATTCCGTAAAGTGCAGATAGGATAGCTCTGGATTTAGTATTTCGTCTGGTTATGCTAATCGGAATCCTACATTGCTTTTACGAACGGATAGAAATAAATCAAAGTTTCCCTCCAGTGTTGTATCCAAAGCTAATGAAAGTCAATCGGAGCAATTCCATCGACAAATTAAAGAAATTCTGGCATTTCAGAGAAAGCGAGCCTGGATTCGAAACGGTCAAAGATGGTCTTGAGAGGTCTGCCACAAACTGAGCAGATATGGAGATGCGGTGCAACAAACAATACAAAGTGGTGCTAGGGTACTTGTATACTGTGGAGCATCAATGATAAAGAGTTGAAATGGTAAAGACATTATTCGAAGACTAATCCGTCTAGATAAAAGGTGTGACAGTATCTTAGGTTTCATAAGCTAAACAAAATCATGACTTCCTCTTACCATTCTCTCCGAGTTCATGCCGCACTCCCCGTGCATGATGGCTATCTTATTCATGTTCCTGACGATACATCCCGAGTTCTCTCTGTAGTTCTCCGCGTAGATGTGAGACGGATTCGAAGCCGTTGTTCTTATTTTGATGACAATCCTCTCAGCCTCGCACACAACGATGGGCGTCTCTGTGATCTCATTCGGGAATTTCGCTAAAGCTAGGCTCTGAAACCGATCCGCCGTGATCCCGATGTTACACTCAAGTCTTACCAAAACAGAGAAAAACACAACTATTCCCAACATGACAAAGTTTTAAAACATACAAAAACACAAGTCTTTGACTTCGCAAATCTGCCAGAGGGGCTCTTATGACTTCTATCTTTATAGTGCTTCAGAAGAAGCCAGTCTATTCCGTCTGAAATCCGGATAGCCAAGGTCTCTCCGCCTTTGACTTTGATCACCGCTTTTGTCTCTTGTTCTTCCCGTCATCTAACAGACTTCTATCCGTTTGGCGAAAACCGAATCATGTCAAGCGTTCTGGACAAGAATAAAGTATAGATTTTTGGTTTTTAGATGAAAAAGAATAATGAAACATTAAAGTGCACGGAAGTCCGCTTTTAGTCGATTTCGAAATTTGCAAGAAAATCTTTCGATTCCAGGAAACTAATAGAGTGTGAATTGCAGCATGATTGACACCGGCCGGGACGGAAACACCCGCAATTGGGGTTACATTAGTACAAACATTTATTCTACATAATTAAGTTTGATTAAATCAATTAATTGACTTGATATGACCTTCTTCTTCTTCTGCACTTTAAGAGGTAGACCCCCAGCATTATCAGCGTGATGATCAAGTAGGCACTCATCCAGACACCGACTATGATGATCCAAACAGGGGATATACAGACTTCTATTGATCCACTGTGTCTGAGGGAGTCAGGGAGCTCGTCGTTGAAGTCTTCGATCGCTTTGAGTTCGCTGGAGACATCGATTACTTCGAAGCCTCGGAGCGAATTGTTAGATTGTCTCGGGTTCCTGACCTGGAGTTTCTCCTGCACGACAACAGGAGGATGATCGCTGAATTGTAAAGGTTCTGGACATTCTGGTCTATAGCACAAGGAATTCGGCTCTTTTACGGTCAAGCTGATCTGGCACTGGAAGAAGAGAGTGTCTCGGTCAGCGTATTTGTAAACGTGGGACTCTTGGCCGGCGACGAGGTCAGACGAGTACTCGAGGTTATTGAGGAGGATTCTGTCGACCGCACAACCCTCATTGTTCAGGATATCGACCGTCTGTCCGTAACCATCCTGAACGACGCAGGAGTGGACAAGCATACAGAAAGCATCGGGGACTTTGGACTCGCATGTCCATTTGTGGTAAATCTGGGTTCCGACGGTAGCGAATGCTACAGAGTGACCAAAAGGACCGCCCTCGAGGAGCTGCAAGAGGGTAGTGAAAATAACCCTATTGTGATTTGAAGCCCACTTACCTCATATTTGCATATCGGCATTGGCACAGATTCGGCCTTCGAATCAGCAGACAGGTCATTCACTCCTAGATTAGCGTTCACATGCTTTTCTGCTTCATGGTAGATACATCTGATCTTGTATGCTCTATCAACTTTCGTGATAAAAATAGGATGGAAAGAAACAACGACTGTTGTTGTGACGAATATTCCCCGAGGATTTGCAGATCTCTCTCGATCAATTCTACATGGAGAGTCGAAAGGAACTTCTAATCCCGCTTCCGTATGGATCCCTGGACCAGATACTTTACATTCTGGAACGTCGGAAAATCCACGGACAAAGATCCGTCCCTTGAACGCTTTCTGAGTGGTCGCCCGAAATCGCAAGGAATTCGCTCCGCATTCGATTATCGGGATCCCCAGGACACTGTTGTCAACAGGAATAGTGTTTGTGAGTGATAAGGTTAACAATAAATAAAGGGAAATAAGAACCTTGGACATTCTCACCGGGGAAGAATCCAGATGAATCTCCTTTCGTTTTCTTTTCCCTTCTCCTAATTGCCTCAGGCGGGATTGATTCCATTTCGCGGTCTACTTGAATGCATTTTTATCGGTTTCAACTGGGAGTTTCTTGATTCGAATTCCTTGTTTTGAGAGACAAGGGCGATCGAACGAGAAATTATGATGACTGGTATTCCGGTTCCCGACAGCGGTCAAACTGATAAGTGTTATCTCAGTAACGAGATGTTGTCTCTCTTTGGTTGAGAAATATTATCAACAGACGGAGTGATTGGAAATGTCTTTAGAGGTTACCTAAATTTTAATTAATTCGGATTTATATAGAATTTGGCGTAGTGTTCCTTGCACAGATTAATCCACTTGGATTTCTAGCTCTACTCCGACTGTTCCGACGATGGATCTCCTTCAGAAGGGCTGGTTCACCGAGTTTTCCCCCGACGATCTCGAGAGAATCAAGAATGGAACCGCTGGAGACGCGAAGCAGCTGAAGTCGGACGGGATTGACATGGGAGGCGCTTGGCCGGGACAGGCATTTTCGCTGCAAATCGATGAGGTCCTGTTCCACGAGAAATCCAAATACCAAGATGTCCTGGTTTTCAAGAGGTAAATAGTCGTTACTTTATATCAGTGTGTGGAAATTCATATATGAACTTGTAGCAAAACTTACGGAAACGTCCTCATTCTCGATGGAATCATTCAGTGCACAGAAAGAGACGAGTTTGCGTATCAGGAGATGCTTGCCCATCTTCCCATGTTCGCTCATCCGAACCCAAAAAGAGTCTTGATCATTGGTGGAGGTGACGGAGGGATCCTTCGTGAAGTTTTGAAGCACGACATTGTCGAACATGTTACAATGTGCGAAATTGACGAGATGGTCATCGATGTCTCCAAAAAATTCCTCCCCGGAATGGCCGAGAAGTTCAATTCCCCCAAGTTAAACCTCTTCATTGGAGATGGATTCGAATTCTTGAAGAACCACAAGAACCAGTTCGACGTTGTCATCACGGACTCCAGTGATCCGGTCGGACCTGCGGAGAGCCTCTTCGGGAAATCCTACTATCAACTCCTGAATGAAGCTATGCGGGAGGGAGGTATTCTGAGTTCTCAAGGTGAGTGTCCGTGGATTGACATGCCGTTAGTTCAGGGAATGGTCGAGTTCTGCAATGAAATCTTCTCGGGCCAGGTCCGTTATGCCATCGGATCCGTGCCGACATACACCTCTGGAACTATGGGGTATCTGATCTGCAGCCAAGTGCCGAAAGAGGTGGGTTATCGGCGTCTGGAGTGAATGTAGCTGTTGTTGGTGGTGGTTTCTTCAGTTCTCTGACTATTACTGTACTAACTTTTTGAAAATTCCTCACTTTCTTAGTTTTTAATTGTTGGTGATGGTTTTTTTGTTTCCAGCGGAGAGTGTCTGGCTTCACACAGGGCTTATTGGCCACATGATCGAATTCACCAAGACAATCTTCCCGACCGTGAGCTACTCCTATTCGATCATGAGTACCTACCCTTCCGGTACCATGGGGTACTTGATTGCCTCCAAGGATGTATGTGACTAACATTCGATTTCGTGTGGATGTTCGTTGATTCTATATTAGTTAATGTTGATATTATTTCAGAAACACGATGTCAGCGTCCCTGCAAGAACTCTGACTGACGAGCAAGTCAAGTCTATGAAGTTGAAGTTTTATAATTCCGAACTTCACAAAGCATCTTTCGTATTGCCTACTTTTGTGAAGCAGGTTAGTTATAATCTGACGTTAAAATTGAAACTTGACAACATATATTTCAGGCGCTAGAGAAGAATCACTAGGATGGAGTAGTAACGGCCAAGGGACTCAAGTGCCATTTCACTTATTAACTTGTTACATGCGTAGTTAAGATATTGAGGATTTTATAATAATTACATGACCCATTACTAAATTTCTAAACACTGATTTGCATGATCACAAAAAATCAACGAACTTGGAGTTCATCTCTTCCGTAGAAACTGTTATGAGCTAAACTGTTCATTGTGCCTTTGTTGGCGTCATGGTAGTTGCCGTCAGTCATCTCTTCCTCTATGATCTCCTCTCTAGTCCGAGGACGCCTCTGGTTGTTCAACTCCACCCTCATTCTGGCCTCTCTTACGGTGGTGCAGTCCTTGATCCAGGCATCCCAGGCGTAAGTGAAGAGGGCGAAAATAAAGGGCAGGATGTCCAAGAAGATAAGGAGGATAGTGACATAACAAGGGAAGAGACTGTCCTTGATCTTCGGGACACAGTGGTCCTGACGTCCTAGTTCAACGACCAACTGGTTAGGATTAAATTCACAGGCGAAAGTTTCCTGAAGATCGTTGATTCCTCTTTCTGCCTTTGGAGAAGTCTCCTTAGCAAAAAGACGATCGATATATCCAGGGAAAGAACAAGAAGAAGTCAGAATTGGACTGATCAAATAAAGTAGCTGGATAATCAGGAACAACATGGTCAAGATGATGATGAATCTGAAGATGGTCTTATATCTGTTGATCTCGAGGAAGTCAAAGTGGAAGAGGATTGTGGCCGGGACAAGAAAGAGAAGCACGATGAGGTTGACGGCGAAGAGACTCCAGATGGTTTTGTGGGTCTGAAAATGGATGATATAGGGCTTTTCGAGAGAGGATCTTACGGAAGTAAAGTCGCTGTACATTTCATTGAGTTCTGGAACAGTAAGATTGTTTTTATTTTGATCTTCTTGAGTACTGGTTTCGATAGGAGCTTGTGTGGTGGAGATAACGATTGAGACAGGCGGTGTAGAATTCATAGTTGAAGTCGGAGTCGTCAATGGAGTACTTCGCTTCTCTTCGTCGGACTCCGCTTCAGTCACGGCAGTTTCCTTTTCTTCATCTTTTTTCTCATCATCAGTAGCCTTCTCTTCTGCATTGTCTTTCTCTATTGCTGAATCCACAGATTGTTCTAGTGAATCTTCGTGGACAGAAGGAACGAGGAATTCGGCAGTCTCATCTTGTCGCCTATGTCTGCTGAGGAACTAGAAAATTGATGAAATTAGGGAACTTTGAAGGATAGAAATCAAGAACTTACATTCGAAATGTCTCTGGTGCTCTCGATGTATTCCACGATGGAATCATAACCTTTGAGCTGGTACAGTCCATACACAAATAAGATGGCGGCAATGGAGGCGATACAGACGATTGTCACCAAGGGCAATCGATAGTCAATCTTTCTTTTGTATTGTTTGAAGGACTGGAATCAGGTTTTGTCAATTTTATTCAATCCCATTTTCAATAATTTAACTTATAACAAATTGGCTCTTATACAACTATTCTGAAATTTTAAAAAATTGAGATAAATTTAGTTTTGTGTTGATAAACATAGATAAGAGCGTTGCAATTTTGGGATTTGGTTATTAGAGCGGATTATAGTAGTGGAAATTGAAATCGAAACTCACAGCCATATTCCCATAAATCCTGGAGACACCTCCTCCTCTCAATGTTCCGCTACCAGAATGAACGCTGAGTTTTCCGCCTGGAGATGAACCTGTTGACATTATTCAACCAAAAACAAAACCAGAATTTGATTGTAATTACGATACAAGTCTGGCCTAAAATAGAAGTTAATTGATGAGAAGAAAACAATATACAACTGGTCGAGAGATAGGTTACTTCGGGAAGAATTCAAAAAATCAAGATGGATAAAATTGGGTTTTCAACAAACACGGGATGATTTCGAAATTGAAAAGATCAGATCACTGTGACATCAATTTTCGTGAAGAAAGAAACCTTTGAAACTATGTATAGCAAAGAAAATAAATAAATCGAATTAATCGTCAAATTTAAACTTCTATACCCTTGATAGGTCCTTACAACTGAGACCAGAAATGGAAAACCAATTCCCAACGGATCTACCTGGGTACAATGAACATAGCAATTGCTTCTGTTGGACGGAAATCGCGATGTCTGTCATGTCCATCAGACACCTGCGCATCAATAAAAAGAGCAGAGAAAAACAATAAACTGACTACCACTGGATTTTTATTTTTTGAAAAAAGTTCCAAGTGAACAGTAGTTCTGGTGTTATAGAAGATATTTATGAAAACGTCGTTGAAGAAGGTTTGAGTAAACAAATGTCAAGTAGAGAAAGTACGCAATCAATCTTGGAGGTTTTTTTGGAATTTTCAGGGGTTTATTTTTTAAACAATAAGTTGCATAATTAAAAACCTTTCATGTAATAACATCACTGATCACAGCGATTAAGCTTGCACTTCTTAAGACTGTACAAATTCCTTATCAAATATTGATTCAAATTTTTTATCTTCTACCTTTGTTTTGATGCCTTATACCTCATATAAAAATGACCTAGTGGTCATAGAATTTGACACATTGGTCAAACATCAGTGTACTTCCTCATTAATGCATAGGATGATACGATGCGATATCTCTTTCCAGTACCCTTATCGATATGATGCTGACTGAGAGGTTGCCTGTTAAGGCTTAAGTCCATTTCTAAGATTATCATTTTTGAGAGCCTGCGCTATCTGTTGTGCGGGTTTTTGGAAGGGTTGAAAGCGAACTAAATATGAAACTGCTTGTTTTTCTGTTTATTGTTGATCTTATTAATGTCAGTCATGGGTATAAGTTCCTCATGTACGCCACTACGAACAGCAGAAGTCATATGATAGCTAGTGGAAGATTAGCAGACACTCTGGCAGAAGGAGGACACAATGTTGTGAGTTCTGGAGTCACCCCGATTTGATCACCGTAAGGGAAACGCTTTCAGACGGTTCTGGTTCTCGAGCATAGTCTCAGTTCTACAGATTTCAAATTCACTAATCAACCGATTATCACGATTGGACGAGTGAATAAAACTAATACTGAGACATTTGATAATAGGAAAAAAATCTCCGCAGACTATGCCTTCAGGGGTACCTCCATTATGAACACCCTCCACGCCACCACTCGATGGTCCGAGTCCTTGATAACTTCCTGTGAAAGTGAACTGATCTTATAATGATTTAACTAATTGTTAATTCATTATAGCTGCTCTTGTTGAAAACCAACAAGAGATTCAGATGTTGAAGGAAGAAAAGTTTGACGCCATTCTCGTTGGACAACTTTTTCCTTGTGGATCGGCATTGTCTCACATCCTGGGCATCAAAATACACTTTCTCATCAATAGTTGCACATTCATGGATCACGTTGCTTCATTCGTGGGTCTTCCTTTACCCTTAGGGTATGTCCCGACTGGGGGCGATTTAGGAGTGCCGGATACCATGAGCTTTACTGAAAGAATTGCCAACGAAGTAGAATCGTGGATGTTGACGGGATATTTAGGTAGCTTTCATGGAACAACGAAACTGTTCAGGAAATATTACGGACGAGAATTCCCAGATGTCACAAAAGTGAGCTTTCAGGATCCGAAATAATAATCGTAGATGGTTTTTCAGATAATCCAACAGAGTCCTCTGATATTCACGATGATAGACGAGATCATAGACTTCCCCAGACCCACATTCAATAAGAACATCAACGTCGGAGGTCTGGGAATGTCTACGTCTTCGAAAGCTCTTTCGGAACCTTTCAAGACCGAAATCAAGAAAGGCAAAAACGGGACGGTTTTCTTCTCACTCGGCTCCAACGTAGATACTTCTTTCATCTCTTACTCCATCAAAAAGAATCTCCTTGATGCATTTTCTGAATTCCCTGATTATCATTTCATCGTGAAACTAGATAAAGGAGACACAGAAGGAATAGGATATGCTAGACAAATAAGGAACGTGTACATCACTCACTGGGCTCCTCAGAATGAACTTCTCCAGGAACCTGAATTGAAGTTGTTCATCACCCACGGAGGCTACAATAGTATTCTTGAAGTGGGATATGCTGGAAAGCCATGTTTACTGATTCCGATGATGTTCGATCAACACAGAAACGGGAAAGTTGTGGAAAGAAATGGATGGGGAAGAATCCTTAACAGAAAGAGTCTTCTCGAGACTAAAGACGGACTGGTGAAAGATCTAAGGGAAATGTTAAATAATGAAAAGTAAGTGGATTCGAATAGAGATGGATATAATTGATTGTTTTAGTTACACGAGAGCTGCAAAAAGAGTGAGGAACCTTCTGAAGTCGAAACCTTTCTCTCCCAAAGAGCTCTTTTTGAAGAACATCCAATTTGTGATGGAGAACGATGGAATACTGCCCGAACTTCAACCAGCCTCAGTAAATCTTTCATTTATTCAACAGTTCAATCTCGACATTTACTTTCTGCTCTTCGTCTTTCTTCTAAGTATCTTTTTACTCTCTGCTTACAGTCTCTACTTTGTCACTAGATTCTTTTGGAATTTCATTTCAACAAACTTTAATCTTGAAAAGAAATTACAATGAAATAAAACCTAAATTACATACAATCGGATCTGTTTTGAGTATTTAGTTGATATAACTTGATATTTAAGTGCTGCAAAAGTTCCGGCTATGTGGAGATGAGAACTCGCTTGTCTTGCTCAGCTGCCATTGGAGGCAATTTTAGTATCTTGTCCTACTGTAGCTTTTAGAAGACCTTAAAGGTCAGCAAAGCATGCAAAATCTAGTACTGACATTAGATATCTAGATAATGATGATTAATGAGAAAAAACTGATAAGCTGCAAAACTCTTAGGACATAACTTCACATATTGAAGCCCGAAAAGAGTCTGGCATATCAAGGGGTAAAGTTGATGCAAAGAATTAATTCTACTGATTAGAGTATAATACGTTACGAGACCACTAAAATTGCATTTACCTGAATTTTTAAACCTAGTCTCAAATTTCGACTTGTCGAAATATATGGACCAGCTAGGTTTACCATAGGGGTTTCTTGGTCAAACTTGATACTACTTACTACTTTTCTCTCGATTCCATACTGACCTATCTTTCAATTAATACGTCAAACACTTCATTAACTTAGATATCGATCGGTTCTCTTACTACTTTAAATCATCTTTTTAAAAGTAATATTTATTGTTTGTTCAATTTCACCAAATATTCCACTAAACAAAGTAGACTTCTGAGAATTAATCTCCACAGTCAGTGAAATAGCAACATACACCTTCAGGGGCAAACATGTTGAAGAGAGCCGCAATGTCATAGTTTTCTCTGATTAATCTGCACGATGTCTGAAAATTTTAAAGTTAAATTCATGCTTTAAAATGGACCAACCTCAAGTTTCGAAATTAAGCGAAATAGCTTTCCCAACTTCACCGAAACATCCATATCAGCTAATCCACGTCCTTTATAATAGATGTGTAAATCCCGAATGATGTCATCAGTCGTTGTATTTGCAATCTTAAGAATCCCAGGATTTATACCAGCTATGGTATCTCTCCAAAGAAACATTCCGAAGATGGCCACCATCTCATATTCGTCCAAGTTCATTCCGACCATATGGGGGACAAGTGTGTTCACTACGTATGTCATGGCGTTCCCGAAGATTTGAGCGAGTTGAGCGGGATTACTATTGACGACCCCACTGTTTTCGTAAAATTTTTGGTGCTCGCTCAATTTGATGTATCCTCCATCGGGCATAATCATCCTCTCATTCCCTTCAATCTGGCCGAATCGTTGATAAGTCTGGTAGGCTCTTTCTGAATTGGCGAAATAGCAATAGAAGTTATCGAATATCTTGATTCTTTCAGAAGAATCCAGGAGGGAGAAGGGATGGAAGTACTTCACGGCTATATCCATAATGAGACTTGCCTCTGCTCGACAGATCTTCTTCGAGGTTCCGTAATTCGACAAAGGAATGGAATCTGGATCATCATTCGTGATTCTGGGAGGTATGTCAATGATCTTGTAAGCAGCCCTCCTAAGGGAGAGGAAGTTATGATATCCCTCGACCATTTGAGGGAGAATCTTCATATTTGGCAACTGTACAGGAGTGAAACTGGAGATTTGTGGATTGTTGTAGGTGACCGGGTAGGTTTCCTGAAGCGGCGGAGTTGTTGAAGGGAACGACTGCGGAATAGTAGTATCAAAGCTGTTAATGGTGGAAGAAGATGGGAAGTCGCTGTGGGGATCGAGTTGTCTTTGTTTATCCTGCAGAAACTTTATTCTTTGATGGACAGCTTCAATCAGCATTCCTTTATCCAGGCATTTCTGGAATCTGCAAGCTCGACACATGTTTCTTTGGTCTGAAATACATTACTAACTTTTTCCATATAAAAAATTACTTACTTTTCCCAATTTCGCATCTTCCTTCGAATCTACATATATATCGATTGTTCTGACTGACTGTTCGACGAAAAAAAGCCGCACATGCCCTGGAAGAATCTCGGGTTATAGTCGATTATTATATCGAAACCAAACCTGCAGGTCCGCTGGCCGAAATGCATTGCATCGGATTCATCGCCGCAAACAACACAAGTTTCTTTTGAAACCGATGGTGGAGAATTATTGGAAGTTGATTCTGAATCCATAGCTTCGACCATTCTCGGTGGAACAGAAGAAAAATGATACGTGCGGAACGTTTACTTTTTGTGTGAATCACGAGCTATGGACACGAGAAGACTACAAACTATAGTTGTTTTCCAGTTGGTAAGAAAGAGAGTCACAAACTATAAATTTTTAAATGGAAGGAAATTACATCATTTATTTATTGATCAAAGTAAACGTGATCTTGAATTCGTCAGGGATGTTTATTAATCAAATCTTTAGCCAATATTTGCAAATATATTTGCTATCGTTCCCTGGCTACATCATAAAGCTGATAATGAAGGAATATAGCTTATTGTCTGTGAAAATAGCACTGATGAGTGAAAAAAATAAACTTATGATGCAAGGTACCACATAAGTTAGGTGAAAGGATTTTAAAAATTAAAAGAATTGAAATTATTTTAGAGGGAAAATAAAAGTTCCGTAGTTGTTACATTCATTTATCTCTTTCATAAAATGGGTTTCAATTGCAATGATTTAGAGTGATATAGAACGTAGCAGAAAAGTAGATGAATTACAAGATCCACAAATTCGTCAAATCTGTCCATATGACTATGACATAACTGATCATGAAACATGCGGTCTACAACATTTCCTCTTATTATCACCACCGGAGCCGGATTAACATAATTATCCATCCGTTTAGTTCACCTAAACTGAGATTTAAATTCTGCAATGATATCACTTCGCACCCTCCTCTGAAACGAGTGTCCTGCCTTTTACGGCTGCACCAATGTAGATGTGAAAAATCTACAGAACGAACATTGTATTTAATTTTGGTCGTGAATGTAAGTGGACGTTTGAACTGAGATTGGAACTAACATGGTGTTGCCGAAAATAGAATTCGTCGGATTGTATATTGCTTATTTGATATCCTGCTTGGGAGACAGGATATGGACCTTCTGCATAATTTTCATTTTGGCAGAACTCGGCGGTCTTCGGTTGGTCACTATCAATCAACTCTTCCAAGGACTAATCCAAATGGTTTTGGCTTCATTCGTAGGGAACTGGTATGACAGATCTGGGAGATGGCTGGGTACTTCGTTATCTCTTTATCAAGTAAAGAAATAATTTTAGGGGCTCAGGCATGTCTCCTTTTCAATAATCTCTCTGTAGCTGTTTCTGCTGGATTCTTGATCGTCTGTTTGATCATGTCTGATGAATCTCGAGGAGATTCTGCCGTTTATCTCATTTCATTGATTGGTGCCATTGGGTTTTGTTCTTTATCCATGGCAGCAGCTTCAGGAGAAAAAACTGCATTTTCCAAAGACTACATCGTGGTTATGGTATCTTCTCTTTATAAAACGAAGTCGACGGACGAGATATCTCAAGGTTGCAAAACAATGGATCCGACAGAAAACCAAATACCTAATTACACGAAGAATCTTGCACGTAAGTTTATTATTAAGGATAAGTTTAAGCTAATTTTAAAGGACAAAATGCTATCTTAACGGTGATCGATCAGTTGTCTTCAATTCTCTCTCCGATAATCGGTGGACTAGTCCTGGATAAATTGGGACTAAAGCCACTGTGTCTTATAATGATTGGATGGAACGTGGTTGGGTGGATAGGAGAAAGTCTCGCTCTCCACTGGGTCTACAAACGAGTTCCGGCCTTGGCTGTGAAGAATAAAGCCGAAGGCCATTCAAAATTACAACCAGAATCTCTGTCTGTTTTTGGAATGATTAAAGTGTATTTCATCCAGACAGTCTTCCCAGCAGCGTTGGGGCTATCTCTTCTCTACATGACAGTCTTAGCTTTTGACGGGATTTCGATAAGCTTTGGGAAGAAACAAGGTCTGGATTCCACGATTCTCGGCGGATTCCAGGCAATCGGATCGACCTTGGGCATGTTGTCCGCTGTCAGCTTCCCCGTTTTTGAACGCAAGCTAGGATTACAGAAGTCTGCCTACTTTGGGCTGTTAGCAGAGTTGAGTTCACTAGTTATTTGTATTTTCTCCGTTTTTTTGCCCGGAAGTCCCTTCGATCCTTTCAGGTACTTTGAATCTTTGACTTGGAATGTAAGTTCAGTGTTTCATCCAATAACTTGTATTTCTTTGTAGGATTGGTGGGAAACGTTCATCCACACATTCGATGCTACCTTGGACAAGAACGAAGGTCCCGGAAACTTAACAGGAATGGATTGGTCTAAATTTGAAGTCAACAATGTCCCGGCCACGAGCTTGTTCGTTTTGTATTCTGGAATAGCTTTTGCCCGATTTGGTCTGTGGCTAAGTGACTTGGCTATTACTCAACTCATGCAAGAGTCCGTAGATGAATCCATCAGAGGAACCGTCTTTGGGGTTCAAATTGCACTTTGCCAGTTCTTCAGTGTTGCCAAAGATGTCCTTGCAATTCTGCTGCCTGATTCCAAGACATTTGGACTTCTTATTTTTGTTTCTGTAGTTGCTGTTGGAAGTGCTTTTCTTCTTTTCTTTTGTTTCCAGATAAGAGGAGTAGATCCACAGAAAAAGCATGACGAACCCAGTTCTAAATCAATACAATGATACAATACCTTCAATGACTGTTTTCCACTAGTAAAGTTCCCGCAATTCTTAGTCAATAATTTGATCAATTATTAAAACCAATTTTATTTTTACATTTTATGATTAAATTCGAATAAGTACTGTTGAACCACAATAGTTTGAGTTTTGGTAAACTAATTGGTTTTCCAAAGTATCAGTCAAAGCATGTCATCATTATCTTAATCAATTTGTCCTCGTTTGCTGCAAATTTTATGATAAACTTTCATTCCATGTTAGTTTTAAATGTGACTGTTCTTCTAGTTTGTGACTTGGCTTGTAGTCCACCTCGGATGCTACTGAGTGAAATGTCCTAAAAGAAAAAGCTGTATCTTGAACTTGGAAGATAGATGTAGTGTCTTTATTTTTTATCCATGTTCAATGTATGAAACGTTGCACATCTGATTTCTCAGTTCAGGAGTACTTCACAGAAATAGATAACAAATTCTGAATGAATATCTGATAAAGTATAATATGAACTATATCTCGCTCGAATTGGTTAAGATAAATGAAGTTGTTTCCATTTTCGAGTTTGTTTTTTCATTTCACATCGAAGAGATATACTGAAAACTTGTTTGTCCATGGAATTTTCTTGATTTTTCCTCAGTAAGGAACAACAGTGCTCACTTTATATCAAAGTTCAATCATTTTAGTCCCTCCCTTATCTTGTTACCTTCTTAAAGATTTATTGAGGAGAGTGTGATTGTGATCTCCTCTGTTTGTTTTTGTGACTTTATTTGTGCTCTGTTTTCTACTGAGTGTACATGAGATTTTCAGAATAAAGTTATTAGATCCTTCAATTCTCGAATATGTCGAATAAAAAAGCGGTGGTGTCTATTGAAGGGATGAAATGTATGTCCTGTGTCAAGAAGATCGAATCCACTATCGGATCCAAGGAAGGGATAACCTCTATTAAAGTTCTCCTCGAGGAAAAACAAGGTTCGCTCAAAATTTAATGTTTAATCCGGAATAGTTGGTTTTCAGCGGCAATTGTCTTTGATATTTCCAAATGGACTGGAAATCAAGTGACCCAAGCTCTGGGGGACATGGGATATGGTTGCAAGCTTCTTAGTGAGGAAAATGCCACTGTTGAATATCCTTCTCTTTCGGCAGCAAGTAATCCAGATTTTGCTGTTACAATGCCCGAATCCAAACAATCAAACGAGCAGCTAGAAGAAATCAAGAAGTGCTCGTTGACTGTAGAAGGAATGACTTGTGCTTCCTGCGTCGCCTTCATTGAGAAACAAGTCGGTCAGGTCCCCGGAATTAAATCTATTGTAGTTTCTCTGATGTTCAAGAAAGCCGATGTTGTCTATAATCCAAACAAAACCACTCCAGACAAAATTCAGAATGCTGTGAACAACACCGGCTACAAGGCAACTTTGATCGAAGATGCGGGAAATTCTGACTCAAAAATAAATTTAGTTATTGGGAATATGGATTCTGAGAACTGTGCAAAAAGGATAGAAAGTCACTTGATGAACCTCAGAGGAGTAGAAAACTGTACTGTTAATTTTGCAACAAATTCGGCTGTTGTTGAATTTATTCCAGCAGGTGTGGGTCCTCGAGACATTATCGATGTCATTCTAGTGAGTTTATTTCTGAGTTTCATAGTTTTATATCAGGCACTTTCTAAAAATTTCAATGCTTTAGAATGTAGTGAATTACTTTAAAACCAAACCCGGAAACCAAGATTTCTAGATGATTATAAATTCGTAATTTCTATAACATTGTTTCTAGGGTCTGGGATATTCTGCAGAATTAGCCACTCATGAAGATAAACTAAAATCTTTATCTCATGAGAAGGACATCCGGAGATGGAGAACTTCTTTCCTGGTTTCTCTTATTTTTGGAATTCCTGTGATGGCAATTATGATTTATTTTCACTGGTTAATGCACACTCCGATGAATCCAGAAAGGCAGCAGAAGATAATCGTACCTGCTTTATCTTTAGATAATCTGCTACTTCTTTTTTTATCCACTCCTGTCCAGTTCTTTGGAGGAAAAAATTTCTATAAACATGCATGGAAAGCTGTGAAACACGGCACGGCGACTATGGATGTGCTTATTGTTTTAGCCACTTCCATTGCCTATATTTATTCAGTCACTATTATCATTATAGCCATCGTTCTTCAGTGGGATTCCAGTCCGATGACTTTCTTCGATGTTCCACCTATGTTACTTGTCTTCGTTTCCCTCGGAAGATGGATGGAATACAAAGCGAAAGGGAAAACTTCGGAAGCTTTGAGCAAGTTGATGTCGATGCAGGCGAAGGAAGCGAGATTAATAACAAGAGACAAAGATGGACATATCATCACAGAAAGAGGGATAGATATAGAGCTTGTGCAACGGGGGGACTTAATCAAAGTTCTTCCTGGAGAGAAAATAGCTGTCGATGGAGTTGTTGTTGAAGGAAAAAGCTCCGCGGACGAATCTTTCATAACAGGAGAAAGTATGCCCGTGATCAAAAAACCGGGGAACCCTGTTATTGGAGGATCAATAAACCAAACAGGAATGCTGATTATAGAAGCTACTCATGTTGGACAAGATGCGACATTGGCACAAATCGTGAAGTTGGTGGAAGAAGCTCAAACTTCGAAGGCTCCCCTCCAACAACGTGCAGATAAGCTCTCTGGATATTTTGTGCCTTTTGTAGTTACTATTTCATCGATCACTTTGGTTACCTGGTTGTTGATTGGCATTTATAGACAACCAGGAGAGGATATGGTAGGTTTTTATTAAAACATATTTCTTGAGGTTAATCACTTTGTTCAACAGTTTTATCGAATTTCGTTTCAGGGACCTCGAGGACATTGGGAAGTGACGATCAGGACGGCTTTTGAATATGCGATTACTGTGCTTGCAATTGCGTGTCCTTGTGCCCTCGGCTTGGCGACTCCGACGGCGATAATGGTTGGGACTGGAGTAGGAGCGAGGAATGGAATCCTGATCAAGGGAGGAGAGCCATTGGAAATAATTCAGAAAATCAACACAGTGGTCTTCGACAAAACTGGAACCATTACGGAAGGGAAACCGAGGGTGGTGAAAGTTTACGCAACGCTTCCTCAAAGTGTCGTTAATTTCAAATCGGTTGTCAGTCTTATGGGTACTCTGGAATCGAATTCAGAGCATCCTATAGGAAGTTCCATTGTTGCGTTCGCGAATGAGTTGCTAGGAAACTCTCGATGGGGTACGGTATCTCAGTTCCATGCATCTGCTGGAAATGGGGTCAGCGGCACAGTATCGAATTTGAAGGCTGTCCTAGACTCGAGTTTCATAAAGAACTTGACGAATTTGCAATTGATAGATGAAGATGAACTCAAACCGAGGACTTTGAGATTGGAAGGAAGTGAAGTCGAAATCACTCCTTTGATTGACGGTTTGTTCCTGTGTTTGAAAAACCTTTGAGTTTGTTTTTCAGAACCCTCCAAAGAGTTGACTGAGAAGTGGAACGTGACTTCCGAATTTCAAGTGACCATCGGAACAGAAAGTTACTTATTGGCAAACTATATCGTTATTCCGTGGACAGTAAAAAGTGCTCTTGCCATGGAAAGACAAGCTGGAAATATTTCCATTTTAATCGGCATTAATGGAAAAGTTGCTGCTATCGTAAGTATAAGTGATCAAGTGAAGTCGGAGGCCATGTTGGCAGTTTATTCTCTCCAAAAAATAGGGATGGATGTTGTTTTACTAACGGGAGACAATGCAAAAACAGCAGAAATCACAGCGAAAAAAGTTGGAATCAAGGAAGTTTTCGCAGAAGTTTTGCCGAACCAGAAGAAAGATAAAATTAAGCAACTCCAGGTTTTTTGCTTATTTTTACTTTTAACAAAAAGTATCTTCTAGGATCACGGAGGAAAAGTTGCGATGGTCGGAGATGGAGTCAACGACAGTCCTGCGCTGGCTCAAGCCGACGTCGGAATAGCCATAGCGAACGGATCCGATGTAGCTATAGAAAGCGCGGGAATAGTCCTAGTAAAGAATAATCTGCTGGATGTCGTTGGAGCGGTTCTTTTATCGAAAGCAACAGTGAAAAGAATCAGAATCAATTTATTCTTCGCGCTGATTTATAACGCTGTAGGAATCCCCATAGCTGCAGGAGTCTTCCAGCCTCTGGGATTTACACTTCAGCCCTGGATGGCGGCGGCGGCAATGGCGATGTCGAGTGTATCCGTCGTTACTTCTTCTTTGCTACTAAAAACCTTCAAGAAACCGACTATGGATTCGATGAAAACTTCCGAATTCCGAAAATACAAGAAAAACATAGGTAGTGTAAAAGTTACAGTATGTAAGGGATTGGACATTGACTTTCCTGGGAAAAGAGATACCAAGTCTCCATCAAAAACTTCGAAAAACCCGAGAAGATCTTTGTCGAAGAAGATTCCAAAAATATTCTTCTCAGCAGATGATGAGGAAGCCATACTTACAGAACTCGTTTGACTTTGTTGGATATCTGTATTGAATTTATCCAGATAAATTTAAAGGTGCCAGATTTATCATGATAAATATAGGAAATAAAAAATAGTAAGACAATTTTTCTAGTGTATTTTGTGATAAATATGTCGGTAAAAGTTCAAAGTCGATCTTGATCCATGACGAATCTGTTCAATATGAGAGCAAAATAGTTGATGAAAATGAAGCAGCTAGAGATTGTAAAAATAACAAAAAGGAAAAACTACGAATTTCGTTAAATTCTATTGGAACATCTCATCAATATTATTAAAATTTAAATGCTTTAATTAGAAAAGAGATTCTTACTTGACTCTTTCAGCCCCCAGAAGGCTAACGACTCTCCTTCAACTCTACAGTTGCTCTAAGAATATCATTATCCTTCTTTCCTTTCTAGCAGACATGATTCGTAATTCCAGCAATAAAGAAAGTAATCTAAATCAACTTGTGTCTAATTATCTATCCAGTTCTTTCTTTTGAACCTTGCAGTTAAATTAGAAGTAGATTCTTCATAAAGGATATTGGAATAGTCAACTTTGCACTCTTTAACAAATTATATTAGTTTCTTTCACATAATAGCCTTGATAGAAAGACAAGATCAGATATGTAACCTTGGATTTGATCTCCAAATGTATCGCCGAGAACTCTACCCTCAATAACTGACCACTCACTGTATCCAAAATTCTTGTCTTAAAATGAGAAATTTAAATAATCTAATACCGTTCCAATTGTTTGGTAGAGTTATTTCATAGAAAATATCTTATTTGGTTCTTTGATCGAAAGTAGAAATAATGTCACCATTAAAAAATCCATACGAGAATAAAGCTAAAAACGGTTCTGATCCAAAATTGCTTCTCGATATAGTTTCTATTTTGAAGAAGGATCACAATTAATTTGACCAAGCACACAAAGGTTATGACTGATTGAATGCAAGTCGCACTACGATAAGGAGCATTGGTAGATTTTTGAAGGGATGAATTCAACATCTATCTTCTGAAACAATTCGCCTTATAACCATGGAAATCAATAAAGAATCAGAAGGTGAGAACAGAAGAAGGAATAATTCTAAATCAGCATTATTATTTCACTGATCAGTCGTAATTTAAATCAATTTCACATCATGTCACCTTCCGTTAGTCTTTAATTCATCCTTGTTCAGTTGCAAAAAAGGTGTTGTGTTAACAGACAACTGTTATATGTCTGATAGAGACCGTTTAAATCAGTTCGAATATTCCCATCTCATGGTTTATTTTTCGTCTTAGTGCCGATCCAAAGGGCAAATCCTACAGATGTGGGTGATGCTATCATCATTGAGCAAACTGATAAGGCTATGATTATTGTTCTATGAGACTTGATCGGAAGCCATACGAGCTATATAAACAACAATGTGACCTCTGATTAGATTTGTTCTCAATTCGATCATGGAATCATTATCGATTGCAAAACCTTTTTAAAGAATAATATCGAGTCGTGAGAACGCGAATGATTATACTGCCGAATAGTTCCCCTGTAAGGAGTTACATAAATTTATTTAGCTTGGAAAGCAGAGATGGATGGCGGCAAAATGAACCATAGCTGTGGTGGCCATATGAGTATGTACTTCCATATCGGGAGCACAGAAACAGTATTATTCGACTTCTGGAAAGTTAAAGATACTTGGGGTTTGTAGATTATCGAGTTTGGTGAGTACAGGTTCTATTCAGGGATCATCTGGAGCTCTGCGATAATCGTATTCATGTGTTTCACCTACGAAGGAACGAAATGGGTCCGTGCATATCTACAAAGGAAAGAAATGGCTTCAGAAGGCCCATCATCGAAAAACACCCCTCGAAGGAAGAAACTGAAATACAACATCCTTTTCGATTTCATTTTCCACGTCATTCAGCTCATCTTCAGTTATCTCCTCATGCTTATCTTCATGAACTACAATATTTGGCTGTGTCTCGCTGTTGTATTCGGCGAAGCTCTTGCTTATTCTGTATTTCTTTTCACATATCCGGAGAAGGAACAGTTCAATTTGGCAACACAAGAAGATCCATGCTGTTCTTGAATCCTCTAATCTAACAAATTCGTCACACAAATTGTACCAAACCTATTCCATTAACTTGTAAGACATTAAATCAGCTTTGTGACTTTCTATAAATTAGTCACAAATTTTGTGACAAGTCATATCTCTTTGCTTTCGTACTCTGCAGTCAATTACAATTTTATATTAGAAAATGGATAACTAGAATAAAGTTGAACTCTGTACTTACAACGACATTATTTTAAAACAATTTGGGTTAAAAAATATCTTTATTGTTTAAATCTTACAGAATTCGAATTACAAAATACAATCAATGATAAAAGTCAATTATAGAAGAATAAGGTAAGTTCTTATTCTCGAAAAAGTGTTGGTTAACAGTTACATTTCTCAGAAGCCTTGTCACCACAGCATTTGGCTTGAGATTTGCAGCATCCGGAATCTTGGTTACCATCCTTGGACTCATCGCGGTTGGAGCAGCATTTGGAGTCAGGTTGACAAGCAGTGTCGCAGTCTTTAGATCCACTGCAGTTACAGCAACAGATTACCTTGCAAACACATCTTCCGGGATTTTTACCGTCGGTGGATTTCTGACAATTGCAGCAGCATTTGCAAACGATCTTGAAAGTACAGCATCTAGCTTTGTCACCGGACTCAGATGGGTCACACTTGCAGCAGCACTTGCATTCAATCTGGAACTCGCAATTCTTGCAACTAAAGGAGCAACTGCACGAGGGTTGGCAGATGCAGTCCTCGGAAGTCTTGTCACCACAGCAACACTTGGTGGTGCATTCAGAAGCTGAATCCAGAAATTGCTTCAATTTCTAAGAGAATAAGACACTTACCACATTTGCTTTCCTTGGTCTCAGAAGACATGATTTCCAGTCAGGAGAAGATAGCAGAATCAGAAAAGAAGAATTCAGGAGCTGAATGATGTTGCAAATTAGTCGCTGCTTTTATACTAGTCCAAGAGAATGTTATCTAGTGTTGTCAGTGCTGAGAAATCAAAGGAACAGTCGCTAGTCACAACACATTTTATGACTAGTTGTGACTTCTCCGATACTCTTTGTACGAGAGCACAAATATTTTTATCCAGTGATGTAGTCAACTACAATTTTTTCACTGAAAACAAAAATTGCAAAATATCTAAGATAAATATTTATTTACAAATAAGGAATCAACTTTATCTTATCATTGTGAATGGGATAAATATAGTTTTATTTTTAAATTGTCACATATTTCAATATTATATTATTCTGGATTTATATCGCAATCTACTATTTTAAAATACAGTTGCAGAGAAAACAAACTTATCAATTCCATCATTCCAATACACTTCCTTTGTATTTTCTAGTTTATTTCTGTAATTTATGACTTGATGCGCATCTAAGATGGCTAATAGAAACAGCTCAATCTCGACATTTACTTTCTGCTCTTTGTCTTTCTTCTAAGTATCTTTTTACTCTCTGCTTACAGTCTCTACTTTGTTACTAGATTCTTTTGGAATTTCATTTCAACAAATTTTAATCTTGAAAAGAAATTACAATGAAATAAAACCTAAATTACATACAATCGGACCTATTTGGAATACCTGCTTAATGTAACCTGGCATTGAAGTACTACAAATGTTTAAATCATCTCAACATCAGAAGCAGTGACGAAGGATTCTGGAGAAGTGTCTTTATCATCCATATTTGTAAGAGGGACTGAATCCAAACATGTCTCGGAAAGAAGGTTTTCATTTTCCTGAAAAAGCTTCGATAAGACAGAAATAAATGAAGGAATACTCACCGATTTCCATCCTCCCAACCCGATGTATCCGATGCTCCTTGATCCAACTGAAATTGTGGTGTTCATTTCGACAGGAGTCATCGTGCTTTCTTTTTCTTCTTTCAAAGCTTCCATTCCATACTTCTTCATCTTTCTGCCCTTCCTTCTCAGGCTCCCGCCTATCCCAGAAAGACTCTCCAACAACGACTTCCTCCTTCCAAGATTAGGTTTCTCTTCAGGCTCGGCATCTTGTGATTGCATGGGGGCAGAACACCTCCTGATGTCGTTAGTTGCCTTCCCCAGAAGGACTTCACTGACTTTTCTGATTATTACAGGTTCATTCAAGTGGTTGTTGTCGTGATCAACAGCCAAAAATGCTTCAGGGGCAGAAACTTTGGAATCCTTCAGGCTGACTTTTTCCGGATGCACTAATGGTTTCATAAGGTAATGAGATCTGGATTGTCTTCTCGATGATGGAGGGGTTGCAGAATGAGTGAGAAAGATCAAGGGCCCACTGTAGGAGCTTTTGACAGTCGCGCTGGATAGGGAAGCATGAGATGCTTTCGGTTCAAAACCAGAGTACTGAGAGTACCTTGAGATGACTCCGTGAAACGGGTAGAAACTCTGACATGACGGCTCCGAAGGTACCTGTTGAAAAATCAGAGGCGCTGAAGTTTCGGAGTTTCTCCTGCCACTGAGGACAGTTTCTGATCGCCACTGGCAGACTGCCTCTTCCAAAACATCGAATTGGGGCTTTATGCTTTGTTTGGAAAATAAAGTTTGTTGAGAAGACGAGCGGCTTCTGAAAATAAACAATGAGAAATATCCATTGTCATGTGCTCGCTGAAGATTTCCAAAATTATCAGGAAATTCATAAATTTTGAAAGAATTAAATTGCTTCGGAATAATTTATGGATTCGAAAAAACTGATTGATGACATGAGTAACGTCAAAAACCTACGAATTCTTCGACATTTTTCTGTTTGAATATTTCCTCGTCAAATACCCGCCTAGCGACTGAGGAGAAACAAGAGTCAGTCTGTTGTAGACAATGAAAAAGCGTCGCAATATCACTGCCCAGATGAAGAAAACGATCAAAGTGAGGATGACCTCGTGTGGCATGATGTGGATGAGGGCCGGATGCAAGACGGTTTTCGTAGTCTCGAAAGACAACTCAGAAAAGGCTGATTTTGAACACTCATTCTGACTGAAGACCTGGGAAGTGTAATTCGTCCCAGCTCGAAGATTCTTGATGAGGGCTAGTGTCTGGGACTTGGGGAAGTGGTGGGTGACCGACTCGAAAGGGTCGTCGAAGGGGTTGTAGGCAAGCTGGAAGGAGTATTTGGGTCTGATAGAAGGTGTCGACCATTCCAAAATAGCATAGGAGTCTCCAATATCCCTCAGATGAAAAGAGGTCACGGGAGGAGGTTCTTCTTAAAAAAGATCATTTTAGATTTCACTCTAGATCATGCAATTATTAAAAATGAGTAATTTGTCAAAAATATCATCTTTTCTAAAAGCCGTCGAAAAAGCCACTTTTACCAATCTGTCACTTTCAAAAAGTCCCCGACAATTGATAGGGTGTTCTAAACTCTGGATTTTCTTTTTGGGGTTCGTCGAAGTAAAAAATTCCAACTTACCGCAACGAACCTCCACGGGAGCCATATCGACTAAAACCCTTATTTCCTTGTTTGCTCCTGAAAATAAAAATAGAATTACTGGATAATCATCAAAACAAAGATCCGATAAAAAATAAAAAACAATGTCAGCTGTCGGATAACGAGATAAAAATTGTCACCGTCTGATCGAAAAAAGCAAGACTTATTTTCCAAGTAATTCAACCAACTTTGTTAAAAAATAAGGAATGTTTCAAGGACAAAGGTCTCCTTTTTCGAGCTTCTTATTTTCTGGCCGATTGCTTGGGGAATTCGTCGCCAAAAGTTCCTTCAAAACAAAGCCTGAGGCAAAAGAAGGATAAGATTTGAAAAATGCCAAAAGCGAAAGGCCCAGAGGACGAGCGACAAATGACCAAAGGAAGAACCTATCTCTGGCTCTTGAAAAAGCAATTTTGGTAAAAAAACAGGAGTTTGTTTGCTTATCATCTGGAAAGCAAATTCCATAAGATATGCAGCAAGAGCTTTTTCGAGACAAATGACGCTTGACCGAGCAGCAGTTCCCACTTACTGTTGTTTCCGGCTTTGGTAAAATCTCATTTTCAGTGGAGATAAAAGAGGAATGAACAGATTCTTTAAGTTGTTTTTACTTCGAATGGAGAGCTTTACTCCTTTTAAAATCACTTATTTCGTCGTGGAATAAAAAGTAGTAAAAACACATCATTCAATTCATAACATTTTCGGAATTTTTCTACCTGAATCCACATCAACACCTTTGACAATGTATATGAACAAGATGCAAAAATCGAATAGAAAAATTCAAATTGACTTTTTAATTTTCGAAAATTGGACAATTTCCCTGAGAGTAAGTGAATTTCAATCAGCCACCTACATCCGTACTTTTATTTTTCGAAAAAATTGGGTCCAAAAATAATATAACAGGTCTAGTTGTTGAGATTTCAATTCAGCGCAATTTATTTCTGACTTATTATGTCTCGGCAAATATGCTTAAAAAAGTTCTGCTTCTACTAAATATAAAATGAACAAAAAATCAAGTTTAAAATTGGATTAGAAGTAATGGTGTTACCTTTCTTGTCGAGAGTCTAGCAACCTGGTTTTTCGTAGAAGGACCATAAGTGAGTTAATAGTCGAAAAATGAATCTAGCATTGTCATGGCGAGACAAACACCCAGAATGTGTCCTCAGAGAATGGGGATCAAAGGAACTGCCGAGTGAAGAAATGCTAATCCTACTTTTAACGGTGCTTACTCTTCAACTCGAAATCTGACTGTCCTTCAACAGTTCAGCCATATAAAAGATCTGGTTCAGGAATCCGTACACTCTAGTCAGGATGTCTGGTGAACTGTTCATTATTTTGTTCTTAGTTTTTATTTTCTTCTGGAGTGGACAAAATTCCTGGCTGTTATGAAAAAGTGATGCTGTGGATATTTTTACTACAATCTCTTTTAAAATTCGTTTCTATTCTGCCATCATATTAGCTTTCTCAAAAGTGCAATAGTCCGAATCTGAAAAAAACAATTACAGGATTTTTCATTCTTTCAAAAACAGCGACTGCAATAATTGTTTTTCTGGTCGTACTGTCGATAAATATTTATACCAATTTCTTCATCAAACCATTTGACAATACAATTCGTCATGTTTCCGAGATATTCCAGCTGTTCTAAGACATTTATGAAGAAAAAATTGCACAAGATTTGATAACTTGTATTAAAGCGATTTTGATTTGAAATTGATCACAGAAGTATCTAGTCTCATAACCATATCTTTAATACTAAGTTATTCAAAATATCCTTTTTCTCTTTCCTTTCGCTGTTTCAATGGATCTGATTTTTAAAGATGTTGACTAGATACCTCATATAAACACTTTGAATTTAAATAACATGATTATTTTACTTAATATTTCTCTTCCATAATCTTGTAAAAATAGTTTAAAATACAGTAATTGCAGGAGTAAAAACATATAATATTCATCCAAGTTGGGAAATAAATGGTGTTAAGATTAACCATATTAATGAAATCGACAATAGTATTCTGAAATAACTTGTTGACTCTTTATTTATCTCAGGTCTCTAGACCACAAGTTATATCTCTTGGAAATTCTGCAATTGCTTTTGAAATTCCAATCCAGTTTGTGAAACTGAATTGTGGAACCTCGTTTTAAGTTTTTGCTGTGAAAAATACTTTTTAATTTGGAGTTTTTTGATAAATAAACGTTCATCACATACTATTATCTTGAAAAAGTTAATTTAATCTGGAATAAAAGTACAACCAGTGCCTTTTCTGCTTGACGTGACTTTTGGTTCAATTTCGAAGATGGTTTTTGAATTAAATTTGCATTTCACATGGACTTAGAAGAGAAATTGGAAGAATCACTCTAGGGCATTTACTTCCCGAAGATGTCTCCAGAAAGGGTTCTTTTGCCTCAGATATCGGTAATCAGCACGAATAATCCGTCCTTTGACCATGCCGCTCCACAGTACTTCTGCTGCTTCGGATTCTGTCATGCCAAGGCAGGTTTTTTGAGTTACAGTAATATAAGATAATAATTTATCTTCGACCTGGAAGTGGTAAATAGTTAACGGATTTTACCAAATCATTTTTAAATCAGATGGATTTTAACTTTTATTTATCACCGAAAAAATACGGGATATTTTCTAACAATAGAAGAATCTTTATTTTGAGAAGTTAGATAATCTTTGAGCAAGAACACTGAAACTAGAAAACTGGTTTTATTACACAAAATTTTTTATAACCTTGAAATTCCTTTTAATGTTACTCCTAATTTGTTTGCTTTTTATACTAGACAAAACAATAACCTCGTACACACTTTAAAGAATTGTGAAGATTCATGATTTAAAAATCAGAGTAATTTCGACTTTGAACCTCACAAATAGGATATGAATTTCAGTCTGTGGGAGCTTTCGTCTTCGGGATCGAATTTGTCCAGCTTATCTGCATCACGGTGTTCCTGTTCCTCCAATCAGCCAATTACTCCGTCGTTGAATGGAGGTCTTCCTCTGCCCTGATTGCCGTGGGACTCTCCTTGGCCTACTTGATGATTGCAGCAATCACCAACGGACTCTTCTTCTTCAGCCTCAGATACGAGCATAGTGTGTTTCTATTGCCGTACTTTTTTCGACAGACGGTTCTGACGGTTGCTTGTTTGAGTGCTCCGCTGTTTTGGAACTACATCTTCTGGCATTGTCTTCTAGCTGCCCTCTGGCACGTTGTCTTGACAGCGACTATCTTTGGTGTCTACAAATACTTTGTTGATTACGAGGACTTCCTTGTCAAGCACACGAATCACCTGGAACCTCATTTATACAGTCAACTATCAGTTCAAAACACTTGCTAATTATGAAATTCATCGATTTTCTTTCGCTATTTGCTCAATTACCTCCTCCTTGAGTTTTGTTCACAGATCAACATAATGTCAATAAGGTTATTTTTCATTTCAGCGCTGAACGATTTCTCACTTTTTGAAGAAACACGAGACTGGCTGTCAGCTTTCCTTTCTTACTTGATTCGAACAGCGTCACTCCTGCCTAAACCCTCTGAAATCAAGTTTGTGTTTTAATTTTTCTCTATTTGAAAATGCTGAAACTCGTGTGTTTACTCCTTCTTGCCTTTTCGATTGCCCAGGTACTGTCCCTCGAGTGCTACACCGGGTACTCCCTCATTAGAGGCCAGACTGTCGGAACCACTACTCAGAAATGCACAAAGTCCAGCGATCAATGCTACAAAGCCAAAGCTGACATCAGCACCTTGAATAAATTCAAGTTGGCAGGATGCTCGACTTTCAGATGCATGGTGAGAGTTCTTTGATGCGCTTATTAGATTTATGATTATTTTTGCAGCTATCCCGCAACAAGTGCCAAACCCAGCAAGTTGCAGGCCAAACGATCGAATTATGTTGCTGCAACGATCGGGATCTCTGCAATGGGGCTGATCCCAACTCTCCCACCAGTACTCTAAATAACTTGAAGAATTCTCTCCTCGGAGGAGCATTGAAGACACTTACTGGTTAAAAATATGTAAACGAACGAAAAATAGCTTCATGTGAAAGGTACTTATTCTGAATAAACGATAATCACACTGATTGAAATATCCCTTTTGCCCTCGGCGGTTTGTTAGTGTAGCTTAGCGGTGTAAAAACCGTTTTTGAATTCAAATGACCTCGGTTCGGTTCTTTCATGTCAATGATGTCGGCTAACCCAGCCAAGTTTCCTTACCTCGAAAGTGTATCTGTAGAAAATAACAGCTGAGACAAGACCCTTTTTTGTTTGTTTGCTGAATGTTTATTACTCTCTGCGAGAAAGTTCATTCACCGGCCATCTGGAAATGATCCTACTTTTTGGATTTTATGCGTCAGCCTTCGTGGCAAAATAAATCACAAAATTTTTTCCTTGCTAACAAATTATCGGCAAAGTTCAAGTTGTAACTCTTCATAAATCTATTTTCTTAGAGAAAAGTCCTAAACACCTATTCACAAGTCCTTTGACTTTAACAACTGACGCAAATCGGCAAAATGATAACGGCACAGATTGATGGAGGCGAAGGTTGTCTTTTGGATGCTTGACCGCAGATCGTTCTTTTTATTTTTCTTTAAAGACTGCAAAAGAATTTACTTTTACTTGACCTACACCAGTTTCGCCTGAATTTACTCTTCGTCCGCCCCGAAATGCCGTTTTTCAATTTTCTCTCACTATTTCCTGGAACTAAAGGAAATAGAAAAAATTATTTTATTTTGCTTTTAAAAAACAAAGATTCATTTTCATTATTTCTTATTCAGACCAATCCACAAAATACGTTCTTATTTTATCGTCTTTTGCCTTCATTTGGCTTCGGACGACAAATGAAAAAATTTGGCCTAGTTTCACTTCCACTAATTTATTTTTTATTTCCTCGAGAATTTTGCACGGAATTTCGTCTATTGTTGGAAATAAAAAAATTTAAACTTTCAGGTCATGTTATGATTATGGTGAATGCGGAAATTACTCGAGTAGTAATTTTTTATTTTATTTTTCTAAAGGTCTTCCTGGATTTGAGGACAGGTAAGAGACGTTAACTTTTCAGATAGAATTACCTATTCGATGTCTTACGTAACGATTTTGTCCTAAGGATGAGAATTTCCTTCGAGCAACAATTGTTACACGGTGACATTTTTTCATAGTTGTGGGCTTGAAATACATTCCTTGGACTATCAGTATGTCCGATCTCTGCTTACTTAAGGACTCGAAATTAAGTGCAGAATTCCAGTTAGAAAGTAGAAAGTAAAGCCAAAAATTTCAGTTGTTGGATGTCCTTTTTGCTTTTTGAACTTTTCGAATTGGCAATCAAGCTTCTCTTTTCGGTAATGAAAAAGAAACCGAATTTTATTGGAAAGTTCTTGTGAGACAACAACTTATTGCTTCAGGCAAAAATGTCTAGCCACATATTGGAGGAAACTAGACATATTCCATGGGCAGAGTTCAAAAAGTTAATAATGTCGAGGCATTCCTCTGGGATATGGAATCAAGAACAATTTATAGTTAAGGAGTTCCTTCCGGGGTCTTCTGGAGTAATGAGGAAGTAAAAGTTGTAGTGAACATAATGAACTTGACTTTATCCAGCTCGTCTTAAAAATTAATTTTTTTATAAAAGCTCAATTTTCAAAACTAAAAAATGTCCCAGATAGATGGTGCCTAGGGAAATAATCGAAAAAGATATAGAATTTTATTATTGAAAACTAATTGAATTTCGAGGACGTATTTGGAGAGCTCTAAAAGTATCATAAAAAGAACAACTATAATAATTCCGAGAAATATTTTTCCAGCCAGTGCATCATCTACTCTCATCGGACCCGAGGATGAAATCGAATTTATCGACGGAATCATCGGGGACCCCAGGATCGAAGATACTATAGAGGGGTCGGGAGAGTATCTGGATGACGACCCTGAGCATTTCCACCCCCCAGATCACTACAGACTCGAACACTACCTCAAGACGAACTACAACAGTAGAGTCGTGCCCAGAAGAAACAGTAATGAAACGGTTAACGTCTCTGTCAAAATGGAAATCTATCAAATTGTCGAGATGGTTTGTCTTTTTCATGTTTCATATTTAGTATCTTTTTTTAGAACGAACCACAGCAATATATTTTACTCAATACTTGGATTGTTGAGGTCAGTTTAACTTTGCACTTTCAGAGGAGCACTATTCGATTTCAAACGAGCTCAAAACTAATCCCCTCTGTCAAAAGTTGATTGATTACACTGACGCTTATCGCTTTCTAAAATACAGCTATTCGGGTGTCAAAGAAAAAGAGTCGATGGAGGAAATTTGCTTTGCCATTAGACAAAGCCAGAGGCTGTTAGAGACATTATTGAGCGATTAAAGAACAACGATAACAATGGAAAGAATAGAGATCAGGTGTAAAGGAATATTGATTTTAACTAGACAACGCAAAGAATCAGGTCAAAAATCCTTGAATTGACTTATCTTTGCAGATAGTAAACGAACATTTGTAGATTGTAAAATATATCAAAAATATCTGTGAAATTTGCTAAAGAGGTAATAATGGATGACAATTCTATTACGAGTACGGTAAATTTTAAAAGTGCATTTAATGATTTAAAGATATTATTCTGCTGCTTACGAATTACAAATCTTTCATTTTCGTATTATTTATATAAAAGCAAGAAGTTTAGGCAATAAGGAATTGAGAGATATCTGAGATAATAAATGGCTCTGGATTTGAAATCTTGTACTAGCATGTCCCAAATGGATTTCTTGCCCATAAATTAAGATGTTTGTATCTACTCAAAATTACTTTTTAGAGATGGAACGATGACTTGCTCTACTGGAATCCAGCCAGGTTCGGTGGCTTGAGACAAATTAGTCTCCCAAAAGATGCTGTCTGGCTACCGGTTAGTCCCAATTTCCAATATATATTCTCTTTTTATTGGACTAATCTATATTTATCTTCAGGATACAACTCTCTACAACTCCCTCGTCATGGACGAAGCCGAGAGTCGGAAACTCATCAACGTCAAGATCACCACTCTTCCGAAAGAGAAGACTACTCTCGTAGAATTATTGTATCCAACATTATACAAGACCAGCTGTTTGCTGGGTGAGCTGGGATTATCATACTTTCTCGAATTCTTTCTTTTAGATCTTCGAACGTTTCCTTTCGATCTGCAGTCGTGCAAATTGACATTTGGGTCCTGGACTCATGACAACAAAGCCATCAATTACTTTCCTCATAACGTCAGTGGGAAATCAGCGATCTCTACTAAGCACTGCATCGAGAATGAGGAATGGAACATCCTAGGGACCAAGGTAGTCAGATTGGAATCGAAATTTGATTGCTGCGTTAACAACTACACATTATTAGAGTTTCATGTTCATCTACAAAGAAAACCGTTGTACTATGTTGTAAGTGTTTGTTTCGGAAAAATTCAGCGGTATTATGGACGGGACAAAAAGTTTCTCGCCTGGAAATATAAAAACCAAATCGATTCTAGAACTGGATTGTGGCTTTCAGATAAATTTAATAACTCCGACTGCTATAATCACCTTGATTGCCATTTTCGGGTTCTTCAGCTCAAGTACAATAAACGACGTAAGAGAGGAGAAGATGTCACTTGGGATCACTACCTTGTTAAGTATGTCTATTTTGATTTTTATGGTATCTGACAAGATGCCTAATATGGGGACCAGCGTACCTCTGATTGGTGAGTACATTTCTAAGAATCTACTCAAGGGGTTTAAATTGTAACTTTCCAGGCTGGTATTATACCTCCTGTATTACTCTGATCTCTACCGCTACCTTAGCTGCCTCAATCGTCATCTTCACCCAGAAAAAAGGCATCGTCGGGAAAAGACCTTCGAGGAAAACCATGAGATGGGCTCGTCGTCTCGGGAAAATCCTCATGGTCAGGATGCCTCTCCTCATGGTCCAGGCATACGCCCTGAAAGCGAAGGCACGACAATCTTTGAAGCATCGTACCCAGAAAAAAAATGTGATCGCATTCGAGTGTGCTTCTATGATCAGACGTGTACCGCTAGGGGAAGAGGATTCTGGATCCGGTCCTCTTCCCCAATTTTTAGAAACCGAAAAATACCAAAATGGAAAATATCATTTTTGGGTTTTGGATTTAAAATATTGAAAAGTAGCACAGGATCCTAAGAACTTCCCCAGGTACACGTCTATTTACAATCTATCCAGATTTTATTTGTCATTTCCCTCGAGTGCGATCTGTCTTTAAGTTACTTAACTCTAGCTTCCCTTTTCTAACATGCAATTTTATTTTTTGAAAGATTTCATTTCAGCAGGACAAGATGAGGAAGGCGAGTCAACGGAAGGTATCTGTATGGCAAAGATGGTACAAATTAAGCAAGGATGTGCGGAAAATGTCGATAGAAAACGCGAATACGGTCAAGCCCATGAGCAACAGAGAACCACATACAGAAAATAATCCTATGAGTGGCCCTTCTGGACCAGCTGGTTTGAATATTATGACGGGACCAAGTGACGAAGTAGGAAGGAAAATCAACTTCCAACAAGGGAACACCACGGAAATGAGCAACATCTTAGGGAATAATAGTGAGTTTAAGATTTTTGATCTGAGGACTGGGATTAATTTCGAATTATTGACCAGGATGGAATCTTAAATCGGCTTTCCAATTGTTCTGTATTTATAGTTAGCTTCCAAAAAAATCCTTTTGGGATCAAACGTTTCTCGAAAGTAGGAATACAGTCCTAGAATGAGTTTCAACCCTCCACCTCTACGATAACTTTTCTAGATTCAACTGCTATCCGTTTTATGGACGATGATAATGACACCGAGAAAATGTCCGATGACGAAAAATCTTGGGATGCTCCTAGTCAACAGTGGTCCAACGGTGTCGACAACGTCGGATTCCAACCCTCGAGATCCATTTCACTCGCCTCCGCGGCTCCCTACAACACCAGGAAACCCCTAACGAATCACAACAGCTTGGTCGAGTTCGACCTCGTGGATGGTGTCTTCGACTTCTCGAACATGACTGCCCTCCAGCAACGGACTCTTGCACAGATCGAGTGGGATTGGATCGCTGCAGTCATTGAAAGAGCTTTTCTGGTGTTTTTCAATCTATGCTTCTGGGTGTCAATATTGCTGGTGGGACTGATTGGTGTATATTGCTGTTACTATATGGTAGATCTCAAAGACAGCGAGTTTACCGGTGTGTAAACTTTATTTTTGTGTTTGCTCAATTTTTGTTGAATAAAGAATCGGAGTCAAAGATCGTGGATTGTGGAGCACAGTTAGCATCATCGTCAATCTTCAATCGACAGTATCTTTAGGATGTTGAAGCACAATGAAACTTAAAATGGAATGAAATATTACATCACTATGAACGAAAGACGATGATTCTGTCCACTTTAGTTTGGAAATTATCTTTCATAAGAAATTAATGAGTTCAGTAACATTCATGAGATTTAATGATTCTAAACTATATGTCAGTGAATCAATAATTTTAAATTTCGCGAGATTTCCTTCAATTGTTTTAATTTGATTCTAAATTTTCAGTAAACAAATCAACTCTCTAATCTTCCCAAAAATGCAACCATCGAATTAATTGAATATGAAACAAGTTTTGGATCATGGTCCAGCCCCAGTCAACTGACCACTTCCCTCGAGGCAAATTGCGCCATAAGATGAATTGCTTTTTTCCAATTTTTGCCCAAGAATTTTTGAATCTTATCAAAAAAATTCTCTCGATGATCTGAATTAATTTACGCTCAATTAAGCTCTTTTGAATCTTTCATGAATAAATCCTCCAATTCTCTTTGATCCGAGGGAGAATAGAGGATAAAATCTTCATTTTATTTCCGTTCAAATTTGCAGAGGAAAACGAGTGCAGTCGTCATTGATTTTGAAGAAAGGAAGACCTGGAGGTCATTTCTCTGGGGAATTCTAATTAGTTGGACACTATTAACGCGAATTGCACTGATTTCCTTTTGATGATGAGTTTTCTTGTTTACCATTTTCAGATAAAAGTGAAAAAGTTACGATGTATTCTAAGCTTTTCCGGAATCCACCGAGTAGTCCCAAAATCTTGTGGTATTATGTGTGTAACTCTCCAACTTTAATCTTAACCAGGAAACTTTAAGAGCTGTTCTCAAGATAACCTTATCGGAACTTTGTAGCACGTATTTCTATATTTAAAATAGTGCTTTTCCTTTCTGAATTCTTCGAGATTCTTTGAAACTCTATCTCTGCAGTCTTTTTTGTTTGCAAATTATCCTCGATCGGTTGAGATAAAAATTCTAGCCAATGACAGAGAGAATCAATCAAGACCTGTTTAGCGTAGAACAGGAGATGATCTTGTTTTCTTCCATTGTCTCCTTCTGATATCCGTGTTCACTTTTACTTTTATAAAGATATTTTTATACTGAAGAGTTAGTATGAACTAAAGTAAAATGAAACCCAACTTTATCGAAAATTGGACTTTTTATTTCTTCAGTTTAAATATGATCTTTTTGAAAATCTCTTCCTATACGGCTTCCACCCCGCATCCATCTGCTTTTCTTTTTCTCTCAACAGTAAAAAATCTTCAGCTTTCAATCATTCACGCCGCCGTTCGACTGGCTTCCAATTCCTTCGAGATCTCTAGAGTCGACGGCAGGCAGCTTGATGATTGGCCTAGGACTCGGACTGGTTATTACAGTACTGTCGATAGTAGATAATGTTTCTGGAATTCCGAGGAGGGGAAATGAGCCCTGGAGTTTGATTCTCTGCAAGTTTGCGGATCTTCCAAACTATGAACCGAAACCCCCAAAATTTTTTCGAGAATGGCTAAGCGGACCAGATAACGGTAGGCGTCAAAGGTTGATGTTTACTAATTGTAGAATTTTCCAGATTCAATAGAAAACTACTTTGCACAGCTCTCGAATGGAATTTACACTATTCGAGACAGCAATGTCGTCGGATGGATCACGCTGCCATATTCGCAGAAAGACGTCCTTCGGATGGCCAACGCTGAAGCCAGTGCTCCAATCGGATCAAGTAGCAGTTTCGAGGTCTGCTTGTTTAATTTAAAAAAAAATCTTTTTGAACTTTCTAAATCCGGATCCCATTGAACTGAATTTGAAAACAATTGCCCTCAATCTCTCCGAAAAAAATTCTTCCACGTTTGTTTTTATGCAAATTGACTCCTTTTAAAAGAGCTATTATCGGTTTTTCGCGCAACAAATAAGTAATCAATCAGCTCGATTTTATCCAACTACGGATAGAGAATAAAAAAAATAGCTTTGGAGACGGGTTGTCTGATAAACTGTTTTGGTTTTTGACTCTATGCAGTGTCTGTGTGATTGATGGGGTGGTGAAAATGTTAAAAACTTGGGTAAACAATTATTGAAATCCCGTATGAGCACTTGCTTAAATTTTAAATTCCTCGGATTATTGATCTCGATGGAATAGCAGATTCAAGATACGCTGGATAATATCGCCAAAGATAAAGTGGTTGTTGAATCTCCGTCTCGACACGAATAGCGATCCTTGATTATAGTAAAATAAAGCAATTTTTGTGAAAGTTCCATTTGTTTCAGGATCAAGATTGGACAGTTAAAACTATTTTTGAGTAGATAAATAAAATAGTCCGGAAATGTCAAAAATTCAAAAACATTTTTAGTACTTTGACAAGATAAAAGAAGTATGTGTTCAAGTAGCCCTCGAACAAGACTACACGCTGCACCCCCAACGGATTATCGTGATCAACCACGGAACAACTGCAGTCTACGGAAAGAAGAATGGAGTTCTCTTGACTCCTCAACTAATGTTCAGCTCAGTCCTCTCTCACGAAATGGTCCACAGCTTCTTCATAGGACACTCCTACAGTGATAGAAGAATTAAGATTTTCCCTTATGCCATGTACGGGGAATATGACGACAGATACGATCTTCAAAGCACAGCTAACGCCTACATGCACAGATCTAAATTCGGGATGGCTGGACCCGGACTCAATGGAGCTCATTTGGACTTCTTGGGCTGGCTCCCGATGGACAGGATGTTGTATTTCGGGCGAGACGGGCGACAAAACTACACTGTCAGGTTGAGTTCCTTGAGTGTTCCGCATAACGAGACCCGGGGATGGTTGATTGTCATGATCCCGTATGATAGAAATGACCCGAGAAATTTCTATACCGTGGAGTTGAGGACTCCAGCGAGATACGATAAAGGAATAAGTCAGGTTGGTTGACAGATTAGGGTTAAATATATTGATCGATTTCTGAGAAAAAAAAGATCTATTCGGTATGAAATCCAGTTTTTTATGTTTTTGTAGAGATCATCTTTTATTTCCTTCAGAATCGATCCGCATCTATCTATCCATTGTTTTAAATCTCTTCAAATTCACTTTTGGGAATTCCCAATTGATCAGAGCATCTATCACCTTTAAAGTTCGTATTTTCCAGCCTGCAGTGCTGATTCATCGTGTCCAACGAGCAGGAGCTTCCTACTACTCCGTTCTGATCAGTCAATCCAATTACTTCTACGAGTTGACAGAAGGCACTGAATGGGTAACTTTCCTGGAACCAGATCTCGTCGGGTCCTTCCGTATGATCAAAGTCTCTATCCGGAAATTGTACTCCACAGATGCAGACGTCACTATAGTTTCCACTTTCGATCCAGCCATATGCCGATTAGGAGAGGTGAAGAAGACAGTAATGGACACGAGGTACGGGATCAACTCTGTCTGCATGCGGAAAAACAGGATTCATCTGGGGATCAAGGAAGCTGACTTACGGAGACAGTACGAATATGAGAATTTCTTCGCTATGAGAGCGACTTTCGGAGCCAACGAATGCAAAAATGGCTTCGTCTGGAGAGCCATCGATGAGTACGATTATGTCTGTGTTCCACCACAGAGACAGGAAATAGCGAGAGCTCAATCTGATTTTCAAGACTATCGGCTTCAGTTTGTTACCGTAGAAAGCAGAGAGAGCAGGGCCATTGCCGAGATTCTGGAGGAAAGTGAAACCAAAGAAGGAGAAATCCTTGATGAATCAACATCAAGCAATTCAACTGACTCTGAATCCTCTGATCTTCAGAAGCCAGTCAAACTCGAGTGTCTCCATCCCTACGTCAAGAGAGACGCCTTCGTCGGTGACGAAATCTGCGTCACTTTCGAAGAACGGAGAAGAACTATTGAAGAGAATTTGAATTCTGTCAACCTCCTGAGACATTACGAGTTCTTCAATGGAGTGGACACTGTAGGACCTTGATAGAGATACCGCAATGGCTTGAAATCTTATCCTTCATAAGGAACGAGCTTCGCTGTAATTCTGCTGGTCGAACACGGGTTATTTTTCATTTTCTATTTAGTTATTGTTTTTTTGTGTAAGCATCTAGTTTATTTAGCTGTGTTTTGACGCATGTCCTTGAAGAGACAAAAAATAAAGAGATTTTTTATGGATCAAAAATATTTACACAGTTGATTTTTGGATAAAAGCAAGAAGATAAAAGGGCGTCGGAAGCTGTTTTCTGGAGTTTAAAATGGAAATAGGAAGAATTATTTTCTTGACGTTGGTAATCTGCAGCGTGAGTGATGCTGGGAGAACGAAAAAGATCTCCAAGCCTCCTGTTACTGAATCGCCAGTAAGTGGATCAACCAGTAATTCAGAATCACTGGATATCAATTATTTTAGTCCTGGGAAGACACCGTAATCAAGGCTCTTCCGGAGAAACTCCAACCATATGCCCAAAATGCTTTCAAGATGATGGACACAGTCGTAAACGAGACCATAGTCGTCTTCCACGAACTCTGCGGCCCTTGTTACACGGGCTATGGAGCCTTACGGGATTTTATCGTGAAAGAGCCTTATGTCAGATCTACCTTGACAGCCGGGTGTACTTTGGTGATGCCGATTTTCCCGGTACTGACCCCAGTCTGTCAAGCAGCCGTCGCTAGCGGCCTCTTCTTGATTCAAATAACTCCGGCCAAATATGTTTGCGGATCGATGCCGGTTTGTTGGGGAGTAGATCAGAGTAACATGACAGCGCAGCACGTCAGAATGGAACAGCTTGTTAACGGTGCTGTGGAAGCATTCCATAATGTAAGTGCATTTGTTGGAAAAATTATACTATGGAAATTGTCTTGGTACATGTTTTCGATCTTGTGTATCCATCATGCTTTTTATCACACACTAAAATACTCTGGAAAACTTTGATTCTTGAAGATTTCGGAATCTCGGAGTTTCTGCAAACCTCTAGTTCAAAAGAGTCCAGATAGTCGTTACTTAATTCTCGCAGAGAATAACCCATAGATACGCGACTTTCTAATTATCTACACATCTACTAATTATCTTTAGATCTCACAAATCATCCCTGTCTTCCACCCAATAATTCAAACGTACGCCAAGGAGATTGCGTCGTCCCCGACCTACTCCTACTTGAATTCCCTCTTCCAAGACCTCGAAAAACCCCTGATGGAACTCCTCGGCGTCAAGGATTCCAACGACATCCTCATTCTTCTCACAACTCAAGTGCCTATCCAAAGCTCCACGTCTCAGTAGTTATACATTTTATACTTTTACAACGAAAATCTGACAAATCCCGATGTAAATGCTCTTTCTGACACTACGATAGAATAAATTTGAACTTTCGTTGAATTAAAGCGACGAAGGAGAAAATCGAGTAGTATATGGACCCGTGGAAAATAGCAGATACTGTAGGTTCTTTGGAAAAATGAAGAAATTTGAAATGGCAAGTTTCTTTGTGACTCTGAAGTAGCATTACGGTAAATCGCTGGAAATCAACGGAGGTTGGTTCCTAGATTCCGGAGCCGGGGCAATGACTTTCCTGAATCCTGGAGCCAGAGCCGGATCCGCCCGAAGGAGACTTTGCCAAAGAGGCAGTCTCCCTGTACAAGGCCTTCTATTGTGATAACGGTAGCAGATCATCCCGGTGAAGAGATAGATCAAGACCAGACAGCAGGTGGAGAGACACCCTATGAGGAACCAGAGAGTGCTGTTCTTCAGGAGAGCTACGCATTCTGGACGGAGGAATCCAGATCCGACTTCGGCTGTTTGAGATTCCGGGTTGGGAAGGTGGTTAATGTTCTGGGGAAGCGGGAGAGTCACAGAAGCTTTGGTTTTTCCGGCGAAATTCTGGAGAACGCAGTCGTAGGTTCCGGCATTTTCCGAGAAGAATCTGTGGATAAGAAGGGAGCCATTTGAAGCTACTTCGAGATTGCTTGAGGGAGGAAGGGCTTTGTCGTTCTGAAAATAGGAAATTGTAACAAATTTTCGATAAATCAATACTAATTGACGTGCAAAAATAAGTGTTCATTGTAGGACTGATAGTGAATTGAAATAATCCTTGCTTTTGAATTGTATGAATACTTATTTTCTGAATATTCAACTTACAAAAAACCAATTAATCGCCGGAGTCGGAAAAGCCTCGGTCTTGGTGCACTCGATTTTCACCATTTCTCCGACGAAAGGAGTTTCGGGACTGGACACCAACTTCCTGTCTCTGCCGATCTGAGTCATGTAAGCGACTTTGATTCTGTAAATCTCTCCCAGTTGGCCGTTGTCCTTCCTGATACACCAGTAATCCCCTTCATCTGCTTTCTCGATCGAATTCAGAATGAGAAACCCGACTTCGGGTACTTGCCTGTTGAAGCCCTCAAGGGATCTGTTGAGGTAAATGGCATTTTTTTCACTAAATTAAATCAGTTAATGAAGCTATGGAAAGAGAAATACAGGTACCCTGTGACTTCCGCGATCTTCATCCCGTCCTTGTACCAAGTCGCCTTCTGTCCCACTCCGGCTGCCCCGAAAATTGGATCACAGGCCAGAACGGAAGCAGAGCCGATCCTCGCCATCATCTCGTTCACATTGACCTTCTCCTGGGGAATGGCATCAGAAGTATCGAACTTCAACTCTGGGTGAAAGTCCCGGGCGGTGGATATCGAGATCAAACAGAAAGTCAACACTATTCTCTCCATTCCGTCGTTAAATAAGGACCACTAGAGTCCGGATAAATAGTGGTCTTTTTTCTTTTCCCTGTAGGGTCCTGAAAATCGGTCTACTTGACAAATGCGACAAGAATGGGTTTATGCAAATCAAAAGTGACAAATTTCGCGGGGAAATCAAAGAATTTTCAGATGGCCAAAAAAGCAATAAAAAATAATACAAATGGCATAGGAAGTTATATTTTTATAACATTGCAATGCTAAAACAATTTATAAAGAGGGAAACTTTTTAAGGATGAAAAAATACAATTTGAAAAGTCGTGAAATTAGACTCTTCCGAAATTCAATGGAAGCTTCTGCAACATGGGATTTTGAATTCTCGAAGTTCTGGAAAAGTCGCGCCGGGATAATTTCGCAACATTATTTTTTCCAATTCTTATAATCATGCAATTAAGAACAAAATGGATTTCACAACGAAAATATAAAACTCATTTCTTCATGCGAGTGTTGGAAAGGTATGGAAATTCGTTACACGACGATTCACAAAATAGTTCTAATCTTTGTAAACGCGCGATATTCATCAACTTCGAATAATTCGAGATCAGATTCCGGAGTTTTAAAAAGAGATGTCAAAGAGCAGTAAACCTCATTTCATGAATGACTAAAACGGTCGTGAGGCGGAAATCGCAATTAGAAGAACGAAATGACTCGTAAAAACAAACTTGAAATATGTAAACCATGTCCGAAATTGTTTTTTGTGCGAAACATCTCCAGAGACTAATCGGACAAAGGAAGTCCAAATATTTCAACGGACATGAACTGATTCGAGGAAACGTCGAGATCGAAATCAGACCCGTGTCATCTACAAGGACAAAGATAGCATCGGATTATTCACAAAAATAGACAGCAATGAATAATGTTACTTTGAGGACTGCGCAAATTTGTTTTTGGCTGAGTAGCCAAGGGATAAAATTTGTTTTAATTCCTCATCCGGACATATTCAAGAAGTCAACCAGTTGGTCAGTAGGGGCTCGAGAAAGGCTAAAAAGCATAAAATAGAATGAGGAAGCCGCGGCAAAAACAAGGAATAGAAAGTGTCATTAGGGCTCTCATGGATTTCGGATGGGACTGACCGTTGGTTATGACTTTCCGGTGGACACGCGAGGCTTCCGGTGAGCGAGGACTTTGAAGAGATATTAAAAATGAAAGTGGGGAATTTACAAAGATGAATGAAGTTGTTAAAAATCGTGTCAAAACCACTCAAGCGTTTTTTAAGACATCCTTTGTTTTTATCCATAAAGCGCGATTTTTCTATGGTGTTTTGCTGCATGTTGTTTAGATATTTCCACAACAAAGTGCTGATATACGTGAATGTAAAACTAAAAATATGCTAAGTAAGATACGAGTCCGAAAGAATGGTTCGGACAAAAGGTTCAAAAACAAGTACAAATCCACTTTGTATTCCTTTCAAAACAATGTAGATTTTAAAACAATGATAACTACCAGCTTCAAAATACTCTAAAATTATTCCGAGTTGATATTCGATAAGTTATTCACTTAAATAAACATCCGGTAAGAAGAGATCTATAATTACTGCCATACTCTCACTCCAGCTCTTCACGAGCATCTAGCAAGTACATTATAACTTCACCAACCTATTTATACTTTTATACCCAGAAATCCTCTGCAAAAAGTCCTCTTGTGAAAACCTTTGGTCTCTCTAGGATATTTAGACTTTTAAATTAATCCAAAAAAAGCCAAAATGTTATTTTTTCAAATCAACTCGAACATCAACAAAGAATTTCACAAACTCGAACACACTTCGCTTGGAAATGGAATAGACCAAAAGTTGCAAGTCCAAAATCCATCAAAACGGTCAAATCGGTCATTCGTCAAAATGTTTTCACTTTTCAATTTAAAAGGGATTCAAATTGAGTTTTTAAATTGGAAAAAAATAGCCTTCATAAAAATCCCAGAGCAATAGTTTAAAAATAATATCGAAGAGAAATGTTTCATTGTTGCATTTTTCTTTCCCGGAAAAAGCTGAAACCGTCGGCGGTTCTATTCAAAAACAGAAGGCGAAAATTGTTGCGAACGCAAAGTTGCAAGTTCCAAGCCGAGAGAAGGCGACAGATGATGACTCCCTCGAGGAAAAAGAACAATGAAGTGGGGAAATCTGGCAAAAACTTCAAAGAAAATAAACAAAAACTAAAGTTTGAAGAGTGCTGAGAAAGCAGGTTTGGCGAAAGGAGATTATTGAAAACAAGGAGATTAAGCCCGGAACAAAATGCCAAAGAACGAGACTTCCCGTCAATTGGAAAAACAAACTTACAATTTCACAACTCGGTAAAGAATATGTTTGCAAATTTGGGTGTGGCAATAACCAAGCACCCCATTTTCGAACTTGAAACAAGCAAAACATATTTACAGAAGAAATCATTACCAATTTTGGCATTTAGTGGGGAATTATTTTCTTCTATTTTTGATTGGTAACATTTATAAAAATTAAACCAAAAATGAATCAAACCGATATTTCGCCTTTAAAAAACAGCCACCTCTAATTCAATTTCCTCCGGCCACAAAGCAAGTTATTCAAAAACTTTTTATTTTCGCGCGTCGAAGCATGAATTCAGGATACTTTGCGTTTTCGATTTGATGTCGAATACGGCTATTTTTCCTGCGCAAAAGAAACACTCAAAAATACGAATGAACCAGGAAAATAATGCAACGCTTTTTTGATCAAAAGAAAATGCAGAGTTTTTATTTACATTTCATCCAAAAAAGTTTTCAAGATTAAATTAATGTCAAAAAACACTGGACCATGGACAAAAACGAAGCCGACTCTGGAAAGGAAGTCTTTCGACGCTATTTCTCAAGTACCTACTTGAAAGGTCAAAACTGAATAAATCTCGCCTCTTTTTTGATTGGTCAAGGTCGGATATTTCGCGGATTCAGTTTGTCTGTTTTGTTTTTAGCAACAATTGAAACCTATTGTTGGGGCCCATTTGCAAGGACAAATTCGAAACGGGAGAGTCAATTTAATCCACCGATTCTGGTCTTCCCGGACAAATCACAGCGGGAGAGGAAGTAGCAGGGTGAAACGATTTCGCGGATTTGGAGGAATAGTAAGATTATATGTAATGCATATATGCAGATTGAGTAAACAAAAATGCAATTGATCAAGTGAGTTGATACTACTCAAAGGAGTAAATCTGGTCATTCAATTGTGGCCTCGACACGAAAAATGATCTCGCTGCTTCTGATGCAGTTTCGATAGCCCCTGAAGGTCCTTATTTTTTTATACTATACAAAGAAAAATACAAGCTTTGTTTGAAACCTCGCAGAAAAATAGTTTTAAATTGTCGTATTGAAAATAAAGACGATTACATTTTGTTTCGGAACCGAAATTCAATAACTTAATCTGTTTCTTTAAACTCGACATAAAAATGCTCAAAAACAGGATGGAAATTTCTGAGAACATAAATTAGTAAAAAGAGATTTATGACTTTCGATAAGTTCATACAAGTTTCGTGTCATCCCTAAAGTCTCCTTTGATTATTAGAGCCATTGAGATTTCATTTCGAAACCTTGTTAATAGTCATCGGAGTTCAGTAGAAACACAAATTTACAGTGTCATTGAAAGCGAAAAAGAATTTCAGTTCCCAAACTTGGGCATCTGGCAGATCGCCTGAATTCCTGTCGACCAGACGCTACTTGATGAATTTCAAAGATCGACGTCTGGTGATATGTGCCCTACTTGACGAAAACATCAAACATCAGTCATTTAAAAGTGCAGAAACACCCATAAAATTCGCATATTTTCGACTTGGACCACGAGACTCGGGATAAACCAACTTCGTCTAGTCAACAACCTACCTCCCATGTGGAACCCCTCAACACATGAGAGTAATTAACTTCGTTATTATTTTTCGGATATTCTCAGGATAAAATATTTCCGGACTGGTCAGTGAGAGTGTCAACGGCGAAAGTCAGTTGCTAAATTGGTCATTGATCAAAAGTTGCAACTGACTCTGCGATAATATTTTGATCGAACCCGGATAGATTTCTTGCAAATCATCCATCAAGATGACAATGCCACCTACGGGCTGTGAAATGAATGAGGATCGACATCTGATTAATTATAAAAGACGGACGAGAAAACTTTTTGGCCGGAACTGATGATCGTATTGAGGTCAGAAATGTCTGGGACACAGAGTATTAGCGTCCAGCCACGTTTACCGTTGTAAAGAAAAACAATCAATCTTTAAAAAAATCAAAACACAAATTAGGGGATTTGAATAACAAAATGATAAAAAACTTCCGGCTAGACGCTGTCAAAAAATCAAATCCCCAGCGTTCCTGTCAACGTGCCAAAGAAATTAAATCCCCAGTGTGTAGATCTTTTTGACAAAAAAGAAATATTACCACTAAACGTATCTCATTAAAGAAACGAGATTTAACATTAAAAAACATTTCGTCAATGATAATTTTGGGAGTTAAACACATTTGAGTGGAAATAACTACATCTTTCGAATTTAAAAACCAAATGTCCCCAAATTAGACAAGCTTAGCTGAAATCAGCCACGCCATGTTGATGAGGCCAAGAACAGCAATTCATAAGCGATTACCGGTTGTGACCGTCAAAACAAGAAAGTGCCGCTCAAAAATGCGCGAACGGAACCGTTAATGAATGCAGGACTGACAGCTCTTGCATAAGCTTCTCCTCGTTGAATAAATTTACCTAAATCTCTACCTTCGAGGAACAGCTCCTCATTAATGAGTCTTTAACCTTGTTTATAGGACTCAGTATGAGACAAATAGAGAGACTTGGGAATAAAATCTTCATCGTTGAACTTGTCGGACGACTGTTCCTAGTTGGATCTCAAATTGCGCAAGGACAAAAACAAATCCGCCGTCTGCTCGATTTGGCTAATCTCTTCTTAGTTTTTGGAGGATGAAAAGGCAGTTGTCGGCCAGATGACCATTTCGTTTTTTTTAAATTTTTATAAAGGGTCAAACTTGGTCAGCAGAGGAACGAGGAAGTAACAAATGTCCCTAAGATGATCATTGGTGATTGATTTATGACTAGTAAAAGTAACACTGGGTTACGATAATGAAAAACTAGCTTGAGATTGAGGAGACTTTACTAGAAATTAGCAACATCTTAGCGTTAAGGACATTTCGCTAGAGATTTTCATTGGCACCACAAACGGTCCGCCATAGTTTTCAAAACTGAGTTTGAGGTTGGTAGACTTTCTACCAAAGTTTAATAATAAAAATATTTCGTCAAAAAGCCATTATTATAAAAATTCGACTAAACCGAAAATTTTCATTTTATTTGCAATTAGAAATTCAATCAAACATTAGAGACCCTCATCTCGACTTTCAACTCCCAGGCCTCATCCGACTTCCACCGTTATTGGCCACAATTTGTTCGCGCTCCCACAAACAGTAAAACAAGTCATCTCAAACAGTTCTCCCGATTGGAAGCACTTTTAATAATTTACTCAGAATCCCTTCAAAAACTCACACTAGTTGCTGAAAATTTTCCCGAGAACAATGTCTCCGGGAAAGTCGCTGGAGTCTCCTTAATTGGCCATTCCCCAAATGTAGTTTTCTTCCGGAAAGCAAAGAAAGCCGGTCAGTTTCTCACTGGTTCATCACGGCCTCGAGGAAAGAGTTGGGTCCCTTGCGCACCGGAAATGGCGGCTATCTACTGCATTAAATTTCGACCGTTCGTTTGCAGATGAAATAATTATCGGTCAAGAAAGAGAACGTAATTGAATTTACAAAGTTAAGCCCTGTGGGCAAATTTCAGTCAATTCGAACTGATTCGGGGTTTTAAAATTATGAAATATGGCGGATTTTCAGTAGGAGTCGAGTTTTGGCTTAATAATCATTAAAGAAATTGAATGGTTTTTCGAGGTTCTGTGGATTAAAAAAGTTGCTATAATACCTTCAGGATCTCTGGAAAAAGAGCTGAATAGAGGAGCATACTCAGAAGAAACTAAAAACTTATCAAGGACTCCAGAAAATCCAGAAGATAGCTAAATGACTTATTTTATTACATCAACAGATAAAAGTTCCGAGAATCGAGTGCAATGAGTAGTCAAAAAGTAGATCAAAGGTTTTCGAAATTAGTCAGTTACCATAAACTTGGTGGGAAAATACTGGAAATCAGCTCAAGACTAATGACAAGGAAACTTTTCAAATTAATTGAGTGTAGAATGAAGATAAATCAGAATTGTATTTCCGGGATTTTCCGAATAAACAATTGGCATATCAACTTCTATATTTCTACATTTTCTCTTTACCGCTTAGATTCATTTTTTGTTAATATCAATGTTTATGAAAAACAACTAGAAATAAGAGAAATCATGATGTCATTTTCTTTGATGAGACCGCATTGTTCTCACTGATGTTATTGAGCATTTCCGGTTAAAACCTGAACAGATAATTTAATTTATAACAATGAAGTGATGTGTATAATGTTGTTACTCAAGGTGAAGAAGATAGGTTCTTTTATTTATGAAAACTACAGGAGAAGGTTCAACAGAAATTGTGTTGAAGTACGTATGAAATTTCCTGTACTTCGATTTATAGTTAATGGAAGTAGATAATTTATATATCGATCGGTAATTTTTTTAAATAAATATATCAATCTTGTCATGCTTTGTATTACTTGAGTTGTTGGTTTCCATACACGATTACGAAATAATACTTCATCAAATAGTGGCCCTATTGGAATTTGAAATTTATAAAAATTTGGAGTATTAAAAATAATAAAATCTTTGGATTTGAGAACTAATGTAAATTAGCACTAAAATAAATCAGATTTTAGATACAGTATTTTGTAGTAGAAACAGATTATTATTATGTATCTTAAATTCGTAATTGCCCGGCATGACAATCCAGTCATAGAATATCCGTAGGTGGGTCATCGAAAAAATTACCAGCGAGCCATTCTATATGACCTCTCCGAACGGCGTTTTTTATCCTGGTCTTTTATTCGACGGACAGACACTCTCGGCAAAGTGCTGGAAATTCCTCGAGATCGATATTTCATTTTTTCTTTCTATATTATTGTCCACCTAATACTTCTTATTGCAGGGAAATTCATTGAAACGATGAGTTTAACAAAATCCGTTCTCAACGAAACCATTTACTTGCTCCCTCGAGTCACAGATGTTGTAAATAAGGTAATGTTTATCCAACTCGACGCTATTTCATTTTATAGGTGGATAAATTAGGTGTCACTACATTAACCGAACATGCTTTGGTCAACACAAACATGCTCATAACGGAACTCCTGACCTGGCTCGACTTCCTGACTGCCAACTTACCGATCATCATCATATCGACAATCCTGGTTGTTTTCCTACTGGTCCTTTCTGCTCTTATGATCGGCTGTTCGTTGGTCGGGATGACTTACATCAAAGCTATGGAACTCAAAATGAAACAAAACGAAGGAAAGTATCCTACCCAAGGATCTAAATATCAAATTTCATAAATGTTCAGCTCCTAATCAAATGCACTTTTTAATTACGTATTTTTATCAATTGTCGAGTAGCATATTATGATAAAAAGCTCATTGTTTCCTTTCTGTTGAAGGAGATTGAAGGATCGTGAGTCCTAGAGCCTCCGCTTCTCTCTCTGCCCAAGCTCTAATGGATTTCTCGTCTTGTCCTTCTGGAAAATCATCCTCTGCATTCAAAGCATCTACTATAAAGGATCTATGTGCCTCAAGAAGCTCGAACGAATCCTCCTCATCAGAAAGATTTTCTGGCTCTGTCGAACATTCTGAAAAATTAAACTCAAAACCAAAATAAAATAGCGATATTCACCTTTAGAGCCCACTAGTTGTCTAAACGCCGCTAAACTTGTTCCGCTGTAGTCGTTGAAATCCAGAACGATCCTTGTATTTCTCAACCTCACTTGATTAGGTTCACAAACAGTTCCTCCAAGGACTACGGTCACGGATTCCCCTCCATCCTCTGCCTTGAAAGCTTTCACAAGTTCTTGTATAGGTTTGGCAGTTACTAATATGCAAGAACTCAGATCAATATGAATCAAATTACGTAAAGAAGAAAGGGTCTCTATTCCCTCATCACCTAGATAGATACAGTTCCTCAAATAAACCGTCGTCAACTTTGAACATGAACTCGCAATGCCTTTGACTACGGTACTATTTACAGCCGCAATTCCACTCAGATCCAGTTCCCTCAAATCAGACAGTTCTTTTAGCTTCAATAGAGACTTCTCTGTCAGAGTAGCATCTGAACCAGCAAAAGCGATGGAAAGTTTCTGGAGATTTCTTAATCCGTCCACGACCTTCTCCAATAACATGTCATCAACCAAAGGGCTATGATCCAATCTAAAAATGATTATTGCATTGTTCATAAGATAATTCCCAACTCACTCTAATGAAGTGATGGAGTCAATTCTCAACACTGGGAATAATCCCTCTGTCGTCAATCCAATAAATCTATCTCCAGAAAGCGAAAATTCCTTCAACTCACACAAGTGTCTTGAAATCGCAGAAATCGCGTCATCGGTAATATTGTAACAACCATTCAATCTCAATACATGGACATGACTCGATTTCAGACAAATATCGTCAATAGTCTCATTGTCTATTTGCTGACATCCATCCAGCAAAATTTGTTCCAGTAGCATTCCAAATAGCTTGAAACAACGACCTTTGAACCTAGAGCATCCTCGTACATCCACGAAATTCAAATTTCTTCCACAACTTTGGAATAAAAACCAGAAAACCTTATCTCCTGTCGACTTCATATCTCTATAGGACAGCTTCTTCAGAGCGGGAAGAGATCCACTCAATGACCTCAGAGCATCCGCACTCGCATGGACTCCAGACAAGTCCAATTCCTGCAGTTCTGTACATAAATGAGCAATGTCTTCAACAGCCTTGTCATTGAGTAAGTTCGTCACTCCAGAAAGATCCAGCTTCTTCAAATGAACTCTGCTTCTCATCAAAATCGACTTCAACTGTACATTCCTCAGAGGGTTGTTCTGATTAAAACGTCTGGCCAATGTAGGGTCATCTTTGAAAGAAAGCTCTGGAGAAGCCTTCCACGATGCCATCGAGGCTTCCAAAAATCTTTTCGATACTCTCTCCAATCTGATCCTGTCGACAATGTTCAGATGAACAAAGACTCTCTCCAGTACTCTTTTCGGAAGTTCATCCAAGGCAAAAATCATCTGACTTGAACTTGTTGTCCCTGAGCTGGACATACTTACAATCGAAGAAGATCTAGAAAGTTGTCCCTCTGCCCCTTCCCCAGCGGATATGTTGCCTGAGCTTCCCTGATCTCCTTCTCCCGCCGCTCCTCTTCCAGTAACATTCACTGTTTTCCTTCTGTTTAAGGAGGCATAAGGTTGAACATTCATTTGTTGACCATAAAAAATGAGTTCCTCTGTAGGTGCATTCAATGCTGCTTGAGCTGCTTCTTCCTTCGCAAAGCTAACATGCGCCATCTGGAATTTCGCCACGTGCTTCTTCGGGAGAGTTCCATAGGAAGACTTCCTTCTTTCATCTGACGGATTTTTAACCGATATAACTTTGCCGAATTTACCAAAAAAGGATTGTAATTGAGCAATTGTTATTCTAGGAGATATATTCGTCACTGTAATCCTCTTGTCCTCTGTAGATCTCACTGTTACAGCAGGACGAGCAGAAAAACACATTGGGGAAGTGTCGAAATCATCGAAAACTGAGCCAGGATCAGCTTCATCGGCCACCAACATCGGAAGAAGTCTTCTATACTTCATGAATTCTACTGCCGAATGCGACCAAGTTCGTCTAAAGTCCAGCGTAGTACTAACTACAAAACGAAAATTACCTCAATCTTCCAATGCTAAAGAACTTTGCTCTTGTTACAAAACTTTGAAACGCTTCTGACAAATCGTTCAGACCCTGACTTTCCAGGTTCTGCCCGTGGAGTCTTCTCAGCGTTTGAAACATGTTTTGAGCTTTTGTTCCAACAGAGGGCCCAGATGGAGGTAAACCCGTCCTGGAAGTTCCTCTCGGGGGAGCACCGAAATCGGCAAAGGCATTCAATCCAGCCATCCTGAACAGAAAATTGTTTAAAGATTGTAGAACAAAAGATAATCATGGCGAATTAACCATTGAATAAATCAATTGAAAGAATAAAGTAGTTTTACACCCGTAAAAGGAGACAAAGTGAATGAAAAACAAAAGATATTCTTTAGATAACATTAACCCTTATTCGATACCAAGGTTTTTCCAATTCGTTTTGATTTTTTCCAGATCAACATTCAGTCTCTGCCATTGTTCCCCATCTTCGAACTCTTCTGTCAAAACACGATGATACTTCCTGGCTCCGAAGAAGTCTGCGGCTCTGACGTGGTCCGGAGAACGTCTGTAGTTATCTGTACTGATCCCTACAGTAGAGATACACTTCTCCTTTGTACAAGCAGTGAGGAATTGAGTGAGAGAAGCATTGCTTTGAAGAGGATCTGGACCCCTCAAGTTGTCCTCGAGGAATCTATGAGCAAAGTAGGCGTATCTATCCACAACAAAGACTCCGATGTCGTCGTCTCTACGGTAACTGAGGGAATCTTCTCCAACAAGCGAACTAGCAGAGGAAATTACATTGGGACTGGTGATCTCGGAATACATGGAAGCGGATTGGCAACTGTCGACGATGAAGAGAATCTCGTTGTACCTGAAATATCAATGAAGTTCAGTTTAAAAGCCAATCCTCACCTCTGGTTCTTGGACATTGTTTCGACGGCATCCGCTACCTCGGTTGAAGTCAACTCTGTGTGATCCTGGAACTTCAGAAACCCATCTCCACCGTGGCCAGACATGTAAATCAGGATGTTACTCTGGTGATCACTCAGAAGTCTCTTGCTTCTTGGGGTTCCTTCTGGCAATTGATCTGTGAGAACTCTGATGAAATTCTCGACACTGACCTCATATCCACGGTAATCCACTTCCACATTGAGTCCATAAAGGTTTTCCCTCAGTTCGGGATAGTTGTAGATCTCACCTAAAAGTTGGAACGATTAACAGTTGCTCTTAATAATTTCGTTCCTTCAACTTCAAGGACAGAAGTGAGGTTTTAAAGAAGAAAATTAAAGCAAATATAAATTATTCGTAGAAAATTGCCGCACTTTAAGTTTTAATAACCATTTCAATTTTCCGATAATGACAGAAACGCAATTCAAGATATTGATAGAAAAAGAAAGAAGGGAACTAACCTGGATGAGGATTCCGAGCATTACATGGAATGTTGTCAGAGAGCATCATGATGATATTGCTGAAAATCACACTTCCATATATAAACTGCCTCGAAACAAAGTCCTCACCTATCCGGGATGCCGAGTCGCTTGATGGACTGATATATGGAGAGCACATTAGCGACATGGCGATAGTTGAACCAGAATCTGGAAGTGCAGACGAGGACGGCCCAGTTGTTGGTATGAGTTGACTTGTAAAAGAAATCTTCGACTTTTGATTCCAATTGAGATCCAGAGATCGTTACAAAGAGCAATAGAGTGGAAAAGATGAAGAAGATCCACTGCATGATTAATCCGGAGAGACCGAACGAGAACAAAGATCTGTGTCCGAGCAGAAACGAAAAAAAGATATTTGTCTGGCTCATTGGCCGGAACGCCAGACACTCAAGCCCATTTTGCACTTTCAAAATTTTGTTTTCTTAGTCCAATTTATTGATTACTCCAGCCAAGCTCGGGACTCTAAATTTTCTTTTTTGGAAATGCCGAAGGGATAAACTCCCGCTGGGGTTCGCAGAGACAGCTGACCACGCGACCATGAATTCGGGAGACGTCCAACAACAACGAATCCAGACTGCCATTTGCGGTCTGCGGCAATTTCGACTTCGACAACGCCGCGGGATGGACTTGTTGTTGCCTGGATTGTTCGTCGGAAGTCTTAGAGATGCTCAGGAAACTGATGAATTGAGGAAACATGAGATTAAGTTCATCGTTTCTGTTCTCGATTTTGATCGGGAGCTTGACTTCGACTCGGAAAAAGGTTGTTTGTGGTTTTTTATTTTGTTTATTTGTTGTTCCAGATACTAAAAGACTCATAATAAAGCTTTCCGACGATGGCATAGAAGATATCATCCAGCATATCCCGGTCGTCAACGATTTTATCCACGCTGCTCGGTTGTCTGGAGGTTCGTGAAGTTGGTGTATATATGGATACTTTATTTATCTACGATTTTCAGGTTCGGTTCTGATCCACTGCCTCGTAGGAGTCTCCAGGAGCATTTGCATCGCCGCCGCTTACCTCATGTCCGTCACAAAGCTCAGTTACGCCGCAACTCTCGCCTACATAGAAACCAGGAGGTCCATAGCGAAGCCGAATTTCGGATTTCGAATGCAGCTTTGTAAATTTTCTTGTGGAGTGAGCTTTTACCTACCAAATTCATTTCTAATTTTCGTATTTAGGGAGCCGAAAAGGAACGAGAAAGACTGAGATCTCAAGCCGTGTCCTCTGAATCGTTCGATTCGCTTTTCCACAACGACTGCCTCTACACGCATTCACTTTATTCTAGTCCGTGAGCTTGCCTTTAATATGCACAAATGTCAATGATCTCAACGTGATAAAAGTGACTGAATGTGTGTGAGATCTGATTCGATTTAGTTACCCTTATTTCACTTGTTTTCCAAGTTCTCCATGGCTGCGTGGATCCTGAAATGAAGTTTTGTCTCCAAGGAATATCCCCTATAAGACAGTGCTTTTTCCAGAAGCGGCCGGACCTCGTCGTTTCTTCCCATCCCTTTCCTCGTCTGGGCCAGCTCAAAACAGGCGTTTGGAGTGACGTAAGAGTAGTCCGTTAAGAATCTTTCGCTGAAATTTACTTTCAACAAGGTTTCAACATCGAATTCCTTACATCTCGAGAATCTTCAAGAAACACCACTCTGCGTCCAACAATTCTCCGAGATTCCTGTGACTCACTCCTTTCAACAGGAGGTAGAGACCGTAGTCGTCCTTGTCGTCGGATTGCTCTTCTTTCCAGATCGCTTCGATGTCCTCGAGAATCGGTTTGATGAGCTCCCTGTTGTTTTCGAGAATCGTAAAGCCGTTCCAGAAGTACATAAACTCCTAAGGAAATCAGTTATTTTTTAAAATTGAAGATCCTTACATAATGGGTAAAGAGGAGTCGCCCTTGTCTGTGATACCGCAATACCTTCTTTTCGCAGAATTTCTCCACAGGAATCGATTTCCCTGCTATTCTGAGACGGAGTTTGGGAACTTTTCTGGAAAATCCGAATTGCCGTGATTATTCAAGAAATAAACTTACTCAAGAAGGTATCTGACAGTTTCTTCTCTTTTTGGGACGCCTTTGTCGGCATCGATGAGCATGGCTAGCATGTAAGTGTAGCAACAACGGCTCCATTTCGACTCATCGAGCAACTTCTTCGCGTGATTCGCAGCCTTGTCCCATTTCCTCAGGTAGCTGTAGGCGAAAAGAAGTTCCCAATAACAGACGTGATGGAACTGTTTGTAGACATTCTGGACTTCTATGGATCTGCCATAGAAGTAAATGGCGTTTTCGATGTCTCCTTTGACCAAGTAAAGTCTAGCCTTGAGGAAAAGAGCGATGGCTCCGTTGGGGTAGTCCCTGGACAAAGGCACTATGAGTTTTTCGCAGAGTTTGACATCTGGCTGGGCCCATCCGACGAGGTAGCTGGCGATGAGGTGCCATCCGAGGAGGGTCATGCAGACCAGGGGATTCCTCAGGGTCCCTTTCATTTCCGACGCAATTAGTAGTTCTGTCATTCCTATTGTCTAGAAATACTTGTGGTAATTTAAAAATATTTTCCCATCGATTTCTCTAAACTTGTTGTTTTGGATACAATTCTATTTAAAACTCTCGATGGTTGATTTATTAGATCAACGATCGAAGCTAAATTTTCTTACTTCCTGGACCACCAAAGCTAGCCCCTCCCAACTCGGATGGTCCGATTTGCCCAACCCAGCAGCCGTTCGCAAAATATTTATTCGACGATCATTTCAAAGCAAAGAGCGGAATCAGTTGATCGCAATGTCGGCGCTGCTCAGACTCTTGCTCTTGGCCTGTGCCTTGGCTGCAGCTTCTGCTGCTTTCACCCCTTTGGTTTACAAGGATTGTAGTGAGTTTTAAGTACTTAAAAAACGAAAAATAATCATTTCCAGAGTCCGCATTCAAGATCCATAATGTCGAAGTCGACGGATGCCCGAAGGAAGGAGACAAATGCGCTTTCAAAAGGGGAGAAAAGCCAGCAATTAAAATCACCTTCACCCCAGGCAAGTCGTTATAATTGTAAAGTTAACCGGTATTCGTATATGGAAAATATTCTATCAAAGTTTTGATAGCTATGAATAACTGTAATCGATATTTGTATATAAACAATTTATAAACTTTGATTTTTAGACAGAGATGTGACTTCCCTCACGGCGAACGTCCGCTCCAAGATGGCTGGAGGCACTACTTTCACCACCTTCAACCTCAACCCCGAAGACGCCTGTCAATCCGGTCTCTCTTGCCCCCTGAAGGCAGGAGAAACCTACACTTACGAACAGTCCGTTGAGATCGCCAACACTTATCCTCTCGTTGACGACGTCCAAGTCAACTGGGCTCTCGAAGACGACTCTGTCAAAGGAAAGGAAGTTTGTATCGTATTCCTCGCCAGAATCACCGAGTAATCCTATGATTCACGTAATGGAAGATGTTTTTGCAAAATGCGTCCCCAAGATAAACAAAGCAAAGTTTTGAGAGGGACAAACTCACTTTGCTCCCGCTGAATCCGACGACTTCGAGAAGTCGGATGATTTTCGAAGGGAGGGAGGAGATCATGAGATTGAAAGTCCCGATCCCGGTGCGAGTTCCTGCCTCGAACTGGGCCTTGATGTTGGGATCACGGAGGGACCAGTCTTCGGAGGCCAGGATCCGGTAGCATTCCCTAGAAGACGGATTAGGGTAGGGGATCCAAAAGAGGTCTTACTTGAAGCTTTGATAACAGGACCTGATTTTGAAAGCTCCTTTAACGAAACTAGCCAAATTCTCATCGTAGAAAAAAGTCAGAATAGCTCGGAACATTAGGCTCTCGGCGTAACAAAGTTCGGCATGGATCTCGGCTGGAATCTATCTTCAGTAATTCTTTGTCAGTAAAAACTTACAATCTGTCAACGCCTTATGACTTCCCCCGAATCTATAAATAGAATCAGCAATAGAGTATTTCGGTCTGAATTTATTGATCACATTAGCAGCCATTTGAGCAGCATCCATAGCTCTCTCCATGTCCTCTCTGTCACACGTCATCATGGCTTTCAGGAACAGGATGGCACTGTATCCGAGGGAGTGATACATGCTTTTGTTTGCCCTGGAAAATCATTGTTATAAATCGGGAAAATATATAAACATGTAAACACATAAACGTATAGAAATGTGTGTAGATGAACTTACAAAACTCCCATCCTTTCTTCCGCCAGAACGTATTGATTGTTCATAAACAGATGCATCGTTATTGTGGTTTCGGCAACAGTATCGAGGAGATTCAAGGACCTGCTACTGAAAGCAAATATTCCGTAAGAAGTATTGATAGGAACTAACTAGATAATATGATCGGGAGCATCTTCGAAGTCGTCTTCGCTCCTCGAAGTGGCTGACCCAGAAGCCATTCTCCTGACGTAAGAATTCGTAGGAGCACTTTTGCTGAAGAAAGTCTCCACGGATGAAGTTTTGCTGACAGCCTAAAAATCAATCATTGTTTAAAAACTACGGGAATGAAAATGGAAATTCCGGATTACACCCTCGGAAGGAGTACAGCAGCCAATATCACTCACCATGGTTGCATAAATTGTACTTGTGGTCGTCATTTTTGTGGGAACAGCTGAAACAGTCCATTGACACTGATAAGAGAAACGGACCAAGGATTAGTCAAAGAGCAGATTTTTTTCAGGAAAAAAGTATTGGGGAAATAATGAATTGTTCTACGAAGACTAAGACATCAAATTATTGTTAAAGAAACGACACAAAATTAGTCATGGATTTTTTATAAAGATTAAGACATCAAATTTTTTAGGAAAAACAATTTCTTCACAAAAGTAGGACTTCGGATTTTTGAAGACAAATAATCTTTATTGAAATTAAGATAATTGAAGCTTCTCTTATTAATTTAGCAAAATAACGAAAATAAAAACAATTTTTGAATGAAGAAGATTCTGGACATTCTTTTCAAAAAGAGCCGCAGGAAATGACTTCAAAGGCATAGGAATATTTTTTAATCTCGGAGCTCTAATCCGGGTACCTAAAATATCAAAAATCTATTGATGATAAAAATACGAGGAAACCTTAGTTGAGAGAGTAATAGAAGCAATTTCTGAAATCTTTGAGAATCACGGGACTCAAAGAAAACTGTTACAAAAAGTAAAAGCTCGTGGTCTGTTGTGAAGTTACCATGGTTATTGGATACAACTTTGTTTTTTAAGAAATAGTAATGACGTTTTTGACTAGCCGAGGCTCCAAGTACAATTAACTGCATTAAATTAAAAACCTTTAAAAATTCCAAATTCTGCGGTGTTTTTTAAAGTTCCTTCCGAAGCAAATTTGTTCTGACCCTTATTTTGTAAAAGCATGAATCACAATCCACCTGACCAATCTGATCACGAATTTAACCTGTGATCCCTGATGCCCAAGAGCTCAAAACTCGATCTGTCTCCCTTTATCTCCTCCTACTATCAATTCGAAACCGCTTGCCCGTCATCGTCAAGATGGAAACAAACATTTGTTCAATTTCAAACAAAACATTTGTCGCCCGATGGCTTTCCAATTGATTTTTCGGCAAGAAGCAGATGTTCGTCTTGCAGTTTTTTCTCGAACAGATAAAAGTCGAGGATAGATTTCACTTTGCTCTTTCTACGTCGTTATTTGTTGACGTGAAAGTGAAATAATGATGAAATTGAACAAGTCCCTATTATTAATTATTGGGTTGATTGCTGTTGCTTACGGTAGGTGACGGTCGGGGAGATAGTGTTGACGAAGAGGTTTAGGAAATGCTGGACAAGGAATCGGGAACAACAGCGACTCATTGGAGAGCGAAGAAATTGCCGAAGCCGTAAAGCAGGAAGTCTACTTGAAGACTGCTGAAGCTGAACCCATAGAAATCGGAGAAATCAAGACTTGTGAGTAACCTTTAAAGTTAAAATTGATAATTTTTCTATCAACAAAATCATGTTCGAGGGATCTCAACTTTTTTCAGACAGCAAATTCGGCAGAGGAGCTTCTTCCATCCGTGCCCGTCGTCATAATCATGATGGAATCGGAGGTGGTGTTTCTCCCCACAGCAACCATGATAGCGGAATCGGAAGTGGAGCTTCTCTTCACAATCACCATGATGACGGAATTGGAAGCGGCGCTGGCCCGAGTCACAGAAGACCCCATTCTGACCACAACGATGGAATCAATCCCTATGGGTCTGGAATTGGCGGAGGAGCTCAGCCTGGCCATCATCACAACAGCAACTCTGCTCATAGAAGCAACCAGCAACCAGAACCCAGAGGCCATCACCATCAGCGTCGTCATATTAGCGAGTACAATAGATTTGATTCTGGATACAGTAAGGACTGCAACAGCTACTATGGAAGACTGATTTGCTACAAAATATACAGTAACCGTGAGTTTTTAAGGCACATTTTTGAATTATGATATCTCATTTCAGCAAGTATGCCGGTCGGAAACGAAATGACTTGCTGGAGAATTTCTGGAAACCGCAAGAACTGCACAGAAATCGAAAACATCAACTACCTTCGTCAAGAAGGATTCACACCTCATGAATCAGAGTTCCCGAAGAACAAGAACCACAACATCAAAGACACAGAAAAAGTCATCAACGGACAAAGTCAACAATACGATTCCTATAAGCCTAATTACAACGGAGCTGACCAATACCCTGTTGCCCGAAACACCCAAAGAGGAACCCACAAGTTCTCCACCAGCGGATTGAATTTGAACAACGACAGTGAATCCTTCGAGGACAACGACAGTGCTGAATTGGTCAGAGAAAAACGAGGAACCAGAAAGAACAACTTCAAAGTGAGTTTATAATTTTTCACAGCGAGCGAAAATTCGGAGAAAGCTTTCATCCCTGGTTTAGAACGAGATATGGACAATTCCTTATTGGAAAAAGGCGGCAGTAACCAAACCGCCGTATAATCCCTCGAAGGAAATTTGAACGCTTCTCGTATGAATTTCTCAAATCGATATATGCATTTTAAAGATTTTTCAGTGTTTATTCGATAATATAGCCCCGGAAGATCAACTGAACTAATAAATCTCATTTTAGACTCGTAATCAACTCAACAGACGTAATCGCATCCTCGAGCAACAGCAGAAACAGCTTCAACAAAACCAAAAGAAAAATCCCCCAACATAATGGATCGGTTTCTCACTATATCTCGGTTCCAAAAGTATTACTAAATAATATTGCCATTTAAATTTACAAATCGGCTAATAATAAAAAAGAAACCGTCGGAATTAGAATTTGTAGTCTTAGAAAGAAAATATTGACTCCATTGTTGTTACTGAAACCGAAGTTTATCCGATGTAATCCCTTTGTATATTTAATCTTAATTGTTGTACTTATTGAAAGAAAATTATGGACCGGCAAATATCCCTGAATTCCTGTCGAAAGGTCTATATAGAGCGTGATTACTCGGGCGGAACGGGAGTTGCTTTCAGAACAGAGTTTCCAAACCAACTCGATGGACTGGTGAGTCTTGTTTATGTATCAAGGTTACTTATTTATATATGAATTCTGTTCTAGATAGATAAGAGAGACTATGAAGATACTATTAACTCCATAAATGTGCTGTTTGCCGAAGCGGAGGAGGTTTGTTGGGCTTCCGCCATGGAGACCTTGGTCAGCTGTGGAACTTGTTATTTGAATCGATTCTTTACAACTACGAGATACGAGAAACAGCTGGAAAGGATCCGGCAGTACATTGACACCAGAAATAAAAACATATTTATCCCTTCTGGCTTGTATATTCAAGATCCCAAGGAGAGGGGATTGAGAGTCGTGAGTTTCTCGTTTCCACGGATTCATCCATATATGAATCTACGACTGTTTCAGCTGGAGATAGGTTTACTGGCGACAGGACAAGTTTATCGACAAAATCCTCAGGGAATCGAAGCAGTATAATAAGGATTTCTGAGTCACAACGACGAGTCTTTCCCGATGTCAACAACAGATTCAATCTTGCTTGTATAGACGGCCTAGTTACTCAATGCTTGATTGCTACATAAAGATTTTCACAATCAAATTATCCTGCACAAAGAAAAAAGTTTTAATTCCTGGCTTAGTTGACTGAGAATACTTTGAGCTTCACTTGCTTTTCAGAAGGTGCTTCAATAAAACTAGATTAGAGCTAAGACAAAGTTCTCGATATTTCTTAAATTCACGAATTTAACTGAGTGAATACTCATGATGTGGCTGGTGATGCCAATTGGAAAATGTAAAACCGATGATCAAGAAAAAGGTCGGCTTGAGATTATGGATAAATTTAGATTTATCTTTTTTGAAGGAAATAATTAAATATTCCCTCATCGAAATGGACAGGGAAAACTTCTATCAGATTCTCATTGCTTAATTTTCAGATGTTCATTTGACTCGGATCATTGTTCTAAAATTTTTAATTTCTTTGGAAATAAAATTTAAAATCATTTTAATTTTCTGTCACTATCAGATTCTGAACACCGAAGTTCATTGAGCATTACCATGATAAAACCCAGAAGGAGTCTCCTCAATGCTGTTCCAGAATTCATGATCCATCAATTTTCAAGATTTTAATTTAAGGATACTTTAAAAAGTGACTAATACTCGAATGATTTCTGGAGATTCATCTCGATAACAGCTTTATAGGAATTATTAAAGAAATATACATATAAATTAGTAATTGTACAATCGTTGATCTTCCTGATCAGGAATCTCTCATATCTCTAGATACTGGTGCAACAACCTTTTCCACTTATTTGTCGGAGTTCCTTAATGGAGATTCTGAACCAGAAAAGGAAAGTAATTCAGAAACCATGACTTGCTACTTCGTTCATTAATTGTAAAAATAGTTTTATTTATTTTAAAAAAGAATTGAGGTGTATTCAGGCCGGCGGAATCTTTTTAATGATGATGAATAAAAAATGCATCATTCATAGTGAAGAATTGTTCTCCTTTCGCGGTGATTCAGAAGTGAATCAGATCTTTGGTCTACGTAGCTCCTGGAAGAATGTTTCAGAAACTCGATGATGAATTTCCAAAATAATTTTCGGAAACAAGAAGTTTAAAGTCCAAAGGCGGAGCCAAGATCGCTTTGATATCATGAATAAGAATAAATAAGAACGAAAACATAATTTGTTTTATTTTCCACACCTTGTCGTGTTAGTACTCCGCGAAATAGAAATTCAAAAGTATTTTTTCACAGTGAGACACGGGCGAATTCAGGCAAACTCCGGTGCTGGATGACTGTATCCTAAAGTTTCGACTTCAAATTTTGTTCACCGTGATTTGCCTGGATTGCACCTGTTTCCAAATAAAGAATATTTCGTGTGATAATTTTCGGCAAACTTTTAGCGTGAGGAAATAACAGTTACTTTTATCAGAATTGGCTAGCTCGAACTGACTTTTTAGTCATGGCTAAATTGATCCTTTGGGTTTTCTCTCTGGCTGTTGCTGTAATGGCAAATCCTTTTCCTGACCTTGTTACTCCCTCAAGTAAGTTCTTGTCTATTGGTTAATTGAATACCTTATCTCTTAGTTGCAATCCCAAAGACCACAATTGACTGTCAGCTCCACGGCGACGGAAACTACGCCTACGGCTGTTCCTCGACCTTCTACCAATGCTTCAGCGGTCGTCTCCACACATTGACTTGCTTCGACAACCTTGTCTTCGATCCTGCTAACAATGCTTGCGAACACGAATCCAAGATCGAAGTTTGCCGTTCCGGACTCAAGGACAACCCTAAGGCAATCAAGGTTTACGGACACTTCAGCTGCGACGGGAAACCTCAAGGACTCTATTTCCTTGCCTGCAATGGGGCTTATGCTTACTGTGACGTAGTAGGAAATAGAAAAGATCGCAGCTGCCCTCCAGGAACTGCTCTTGATGAAAAACGTCAAGCCTGTGACTGGACCGAGCACATCGCGGCTTGCAATGGAGCAGTGGTCACTACCCCAACTTCTCTAGTTATCGAAGAGAAAGGAAAAGAAGAACCAGAAAAGCAAGAACAAGGAAACAAGAATGACAATAAAGATGAAGGAGAAAATTTTGATTTTACTTTTAATTGAGTGTGAATTACCGTGTACGGTCGATGAATAAATCTGTTAGATCAACGTTAACTGGAAATTCAAACAATCAATTTTTCGAAAAATAAAAAGTAGTCGACTTTATAGATTAAAAAGAATTTATGCAGGTGACGGTTTTAACGAATTTCATCTACATAATCGAATGAAGCAAATTATCACTACAGTATTTATTTCGAAATACAACATTTTCAAAGTACAGTTTAAATGAGGAATGAAACTTTGACTTCTGGTATTATGGATATCAAAGTCATTGCACAAATATGAGAGTAGCTGGTCAGACATTAAAATTTTGAATTATTTCCTAGTCTTTGATGATTTGTACATATATATGACCTTTAAATATTGAACAAATGATTCTTCCAGATAAGGAACACATCGATTGAGATCATAATATTTTTAAAAGCCTGTTAGACTTGAGGAGATTACAGTGAATTCTATTAGAATTATCAAGAGTACAATTTCATATGAATGACTGTCAGCTTGTTTATTATTTTTAACAATGTGAACGCTGCTTATAAAGTAAGATTAATACTATAAGATTTTAAAGGTTCAGTTAAAGAGTGAAACAAGAATAAGAGAGATAATTTGAGGATGCAGAATAAGTGGTGTCAATGTTAGATAAAAAAGTTCGGATAGAAATATCCAGAAGGAAGTACTTGGAAGTTTCAATGTTTCTTGGGACCCAAAAGACAACTACTTAAATTCCGAATGAACCTATAGTCAAGGCAAGGAATCCGTTGAGTTTGAGAAGGTTGCAGTAGATGTGATTATCGTAAACATCAAATATGGTATTTGAAACAGTAAAATTGACTTCCATTTACCCAAAGGAATAAAGTTCATTACTATATAGATTGTTATTTTTATATAGTGAGAGAGCTGCTGATAGCTAAATTTGTAATCGCTTTATAATGAGGGATTACAGTAAATCAAAAGTTACACACCATTCGGCTAACGAGAACTACTATAAGAGATTTGACTGCTGCTGAAAACAATAAAAAAAATGTAATTCTCTAACTACAGAAATAGACTTACCGACTAATCGAATAAACCTGATTACGTTGATACTTTTCGATCAAAAATCTTATTGGTTTGTGCCAGATAGAGTTCAGGAACCTCACTCTGTATGGCTTTATAAAGTACAGCATCATAATTGTATTCATCGATGAATGAAGGGTTCCAAGAATAAAGCTGATTTGAGAAAAGTAACCCACACCTTTAATGCCGAGTATCACCGACAAGACAATACCTAGTTGTGGAGTCAATAAACTGAGACAGGGAACAATCAGTTGCCAAATAAGAGTTTTGAGAAGTTCATGGTGCATTTGATAGGTTTTATAAGTCATATTTCGTCTTCTCTCCCTTAAAAGAATCCTTGTTTTGGAGATGAGGTACACAATAAATGGTATTAATAAAACAAAGTTGATGAAGATTGAGACGAAATAAAGGTAGTTGTATGGTGTCCCAACGTCGAAACTAATCGTTACACAAGCCCTATCTCTGTTTGGAAAGTATTTGATGATCTTTGGATATCTCTGAAAGTTAGAATTATGTTGAAAAAGTGGAAAAATGTACCTTCACAATAGCTTTTTTAACAGCTGCTTCATTTACCCCACAAAGATGTAAAAAAACATCTGCAGGGACCTCAAAGAAGACATGAAGGACTCCGAGAAAAATCAAGAACTTTGGGTTCAGAACCTTGTTCAGCTTTCCATTCAAAACAGCGTATCGATAAATGAAAGCAGAAAAAATAGCAACTGTCGTTCCTCCAAAGAAAAGCAACAGAATGTCGAACGAAACTCTCGCCATTACAGGATCGGACGTCTGCAGAAGTCCTGTGGGACAAGTTACTATAGCTGGATATAGGACCAAAGGAAAATAGAAGACAGTTGCGTAAATATCGAACAAGATTGACCATATGGAAATATTTAGAAGAAAGTATTTGTACACTTTAAAGTTTTTTGGAGTCCAGGAGAGGACAATGAAGATCCCACAACCACCGACGGTTACAGCTAAGAATCCGTTGAAGCGGAGGAGTTTACCGTAGATCTCGTTGGAATATTCATCGAAAGTGGCATTATCTGAAGACATAGGTGAAAAAGAGAAATTCATTATGGTGACTAGTCGTTGCTCAGACTCGAAATGCCCAAGTAAATATGATTGCTCATACTCCCTCGGTTGTAGGTTTAATCTTTTTAATATCTTTACCCTCTTGTTTTTATGTGTAATTCAGAGATCTGCTTATTTATATTATTGAAGATAATTCGAGAAGTAAATTATTTTGCATGAATAAAAATAAGCAATTGCAAATCTTTCGCATTAGAAAAAATTTTTCGAGCAGTTCATCTGAGACAACTGTTTCAGTTTTGTCAGAAATATTGGTGTGCGCTATAACTCTATATAGATCATTAAAGAGCTTTTGATAATCTTCTCCGTCAGACCATATCGAGAAGCTTGGGTAGGTTTCTTCTGGAAAAAGAAAATCAAGACAATATCAATAAACCTATCCCTGTCAGTGACGTCGGCCTATATCGCCGACCACCGACAGTAAGTAAAATATGAAAGAGTTTGATCTGTTAAACTTTGATCTTATTAATATATTTATTCAACGCTGTATTACTAACTGATAAAGGGCGAAAAAGTTTAATTACGAATAAAATTTTATAACAGGATATCTGAGATTATCGAACAAAATCAACTTCCACTTGCATAACACCCAATGACATAAGTTTTCAGTCTAACTTGATCGGATTTGTAATTTGAGTTCACTGTGATGTTAGATGTTTTGGGCACCTGCTTGCACGTTTAATGCAAAAGTTCCATAAAAACAGCTGAAATTTTGTTTTTACTTTTGTTAATAAAAGTTCATCTACTTTAACTTTTCATTTACACCCAATCAACTTCGATGTCGTCAGAGATCTTTTACGATCCAGAATTTATCCAAACTTACATTACCTACAACAACATCATTGGAATTATTACAACGTGCATAGCCCCTATCTACTTCTACATTGTTTTGACTCAATCAAAAAAACTCGGCAAGTTCAAATGGCTCATTTTTAATCATTCAATTTGGTGTCTACTCTACTTGCTTTCATTGGTAATCATAAAGCCGATTATTCTGTTGAACGCAGCCTCTATATTTCTTGCTGGCATATTTCGGGATACATCGCCACAAGCTGCAATAATTCTTGTTTTCATTATCTGTGCATGCATCATAATGAATGTGGGAGGGTTATTTATGATCTTCAGCTATCGTTATTTTGGATTACTTCCTGGGAGAATCGGGGACATTTGCAAGTCTTACTCCATGATCGCCTTCATGTGGTCCCTCCATCTGGTACCTGTAGCTTTTTTGTTCTTGTTGGGATCGAAAGTTCTAAACGTTTCCCAAGAGATTATGATCCAACAGGCTCTGAATTACAGTATCCAAATGGAACCGTTTATAAAGGAAAAAACATTCATATTTATTTCTGACGAAATTCACAGTCTCGCAGATATGTTTGTATTGATAGCTTTCATAATCATTGTTATATTCTGCTCGGTTTTTATTTACATGCTGCGTCAGGAATTACGGTCATTGATGAAAACAAAACTGCAAAGAACACTGATATTTAATGTGATCGCTCAAATGTTCATATTTATTTTATTCACACTTATTCCGTTTGGGTTCTTATTTACGTCTTTGAGGTTCAAAATACCACATTCTGGACCGGTTATGGGTATATTAGAGATTATTATTCTGAACCATGCCCTCGTCGAACATTTTACTACGTTATGTTTGGTGTTACCGTATAGAAGGTTTGTCATCAGCAAAATTCACTCCATCAGGAAGCGGTTACAATTCCCTAAAACGACAGCAGTTGTGTCGGTATTCCAAGGGCAGCATAATCCTCTATCCAGAATATCTGTTAAATGAGTACCGAAAATAAATAAGTAGTTGTCATATGATCTACATGGTTGAAACTAATCAAAACCATGTTTTCTTCACGTTGAATAGAAACACGCATATTATATAGTTTATAAATAAATTTCTTCCCAAACCTCCTAATACAGGTAATATTTTTCCTAAACCCAATCCCGAGAAAATTCTCATTTAATGTTCCATATATTAAACTAAATTAACTCTTAAATCTCCTGTACTATTTGTTCAGCATCCTAAAATCTACTAAATGTTGTCTTTTTCATAGCCTGGTCTCCACGTGGTCATTCAAACTTTCTTCTGTATTGTGAGAATCAGTAATACCATATTTCTGATGTGATTACTTCAATCTAAAATGGAAAAATAAAAAAATGTTATTTTCGATATTTATATATGATCGAAAATAGTAAAAATAATCTCAGGAAGGGTCCTGTAAAAAATCTTTGGTAATGTCCCGTAAACTGCAATAATTAATAATGTTTTACTATTTCATTTGAATGGAAGTTTCAAGTGAAAAATGATGAAATTGTTTATTCACCACTGAAGCGACTCAAGGTTTAAACATCTATGGTAGACATACTGGGCACTTTAAAATTTAGTGCTGCTTATTTGCCGCACTCGCAAGGAGCTGGGGGACTGAAATATGGAGTCACAGTAATCTTGTGATGAAATATAATTAAAAAGGGAACTTACGGGGCACAAGCACAGGGTGGTGGGGGAGGAGGACATGGGCAGGGTGAAGGAAGAGGAGAAGGACACGGGCAAGGTGGGGGAGCAGGAGGAGCACATCCGCATCCACCTCCGAATAAGAAGGCCTGGGAAGAGGCAACGAAAACGAGAAGGATCAAGTACAAGATCTTCATTTCAGATTCTAGAATCTATTATTTCTGCCAGATTCTGATGGCTTTATATAGGATTGTGAATAACGTATTCCATCCCAAAGTAGATTTTTGCTTTATCCAGTTGATCACTGCTTCACCTCAAACAACTGGTAAAGGCTTCGAATGACTTAATTCATCTAGTCTTTCTAACTAGTTTTCTTTTCCAAAAGAATAATTCAGATCGTCTTCCAAGAATTAAAACCCGCGATAGTATTCGAATAGCAATTCACTGAATATCAAAAGTTATGGAAATAGCTATATCCGAACGATCCAAAAATTCGAAGCACTTCGTGGCAATAAAACCGAATACCTGGGAAATCTAACAATTCAAGGACCAATTTGAATCAATAGAAGTAAATGCCTTCAGGAATGTACTGCCGCACAGTTGATTTTTAAATCATATTGAATATTATCTCAATGTTATTGGAAACAATTCCAGAAATTGTCAGAATATTGCTGATGAATTATCTTATTCCTTTTATTAATCACGATCTAGATACTCTAACTAGAGCTGGTTTCTCAAATATCATAGGACTACTTTTTTAATTTGTCGAATAGTAACAAAAAAATGTCCGTCCTTCTTTGAACTCTTGTTAAAATTCTGTTAGACTATTAGTCATTAATTCTTTGAACAACGGTTGATTGAGAACATCCCTTCGTCCTTAGTCACTATTCAAACAACCTTTGAGACCTTTTTCCTGTTCTCAAATATCAGATTTATGAATTCTCTGAACAATGAACAATTTGGAAATTTCCTTCTCCAATTACTATCTAGCAATTACAATTGTACTAGAGTTACTATTTTCCCGCCAAAAAGCCAACTTTCTAAGTTTTCAGAACAGTGACTAGCCTGAGAACTCCTTTCTCGCAGTCACTCTTTTTATTGGGGCTGTTTTTATGATCTCCAAAGCCAGTCCCAAGCAATTCAAGGATGGCAACTGATTTGGTTGAACTTCTCATTTTCGGGTTGTTCTATGAATGGCCCGGAGGGAAATGAGGTTCGGACACCTCAGGTAGCGATCAAACCACTGTGAGGACACGCCATCCCGTCCGATCTGGCAAGTTAAGCACAGTAGGGCTCGATCAGTACTTGGATCGGAGACGTCCTGGGAACCTTGAGTGTCGCTACCTTTTTGCCCAAATCCCATCTCCTATCACTCTATTTTTGGACTCAATGAACCGAGAGTGGGGCTGCTCTTCGATCTTCGAGTCTCAAACTAATCTTATTTCTGTTCTTTTATAGAAATTAATATTCCTCTCAAAAATAACATCGAAATAAAGTTCAATTCTTATACATCTTACGTATTTTCTTGTTTTGGCTTTTTCTCCCGATGAGGGAATAACAAAAGATGATTAATAATAAAAAAGTGCAAATAAAAATTGTTCACTGAAAAAAGTGGAGTTCAATGTAGAAGTGAAATTATAACAAATGAAACGTTTTATAGACCTCGAAACGCTGGGTAGAATGGTGTGTAAAATTTCAATGAACTTGATTTAATTTATGAAACCTTGTGTCTCCAGTCTTGACGCTGTCGGGATTCATGGGGTATCTGGATAGAATCCTTTCACTTTCTCCACAAGAACAAAGAAATTGTAGGTGTATAATACTTACAAGCTAAAAGCTTCAAATTCGAAAGGCTCTAGAAATCAAACTAATGCATACTGTGTAATGAACCCGTGTATTAAAATAACTTCAATATGTCGAGTTATATTATTTCCAATGCATTATTAATATATTCATGTTTTTCTATGTAACCCAGGTGCAATACTCATAATAATGCCACAAGTAGTACTGATGTCATCCGACATTAAGCATAAGAGATAATTAATTCAAGAAAAGAATTGTCTATTTTCAATGAAATCCTCAAATGGAAATTATCAATTTAAAATCTGTCTATGACTATTATCGACGACTGCAGATAAACACCGTGACTAATTTAACTGTAAATTCTATCTGCATTTATTTAATCTTGAACCACAATACAGAAGCAATAAAGCTATAGGTACTCTATTTTCTTCGAAATTCTCCACAATGATCAGAGATTTTCAAATTATCTATTTTCATAGCTTATGTATGGCTTAAGAATAACTCTAGAGACATTCCGCAGTGGTTTGATTGTGTTAGTTTCATTTTAAATTTATTAACTTATTAAAACTTTGTTCCAGGAACAACGCTTATTAGTTCGTATGGTGGATTGAAAGTAGACTTATTTCCAAGTTTCTGAAATCTCTTCCGATAGTGCTGAGCCTGCAGGAAGAGCAGGAGCGTGGCTATCAATACTGTGCCTAAAACAAATACGTTTCTTTACAAAAGCTTTTGCAGTAGCTCCCTACCGATACAGATAGCCAGCCACACAGGTTCATCTACTTTCTCACAGTCGCTATTCTCATTCTGAGTCTCTCCCGACTCAGCACTGATTTCCTCTGCCTTCCTCTTTTCTTCCTCCCCAACTTTTGGCTCCTTTTCATCCTTGCCGAAGATTATTAATTGGTCGGCAGTTACTCCCACAGTAATCTTACCATCTGTCGAATTTGGTTTATCTTCCTTCTTTGGATTAGATCTGGCGTGACGACTGGCCGCGAAGCCTGCGTGGAAGATGGTGGTGGCAGGACCGAGGGGCTCTGGATTAGGCTCAATGGGGATTTGAGTCGATGTTTGTCCATTGAAGATATTTGCGTTAGAACCGATATAAGGGTTGTCGCCACTACCGTAATAAGCTAAGAAGAAATTGATTATGATTAATATTTAAGTTATGTGAGTTTATCACCTCCATTTGCGTAGTTCCCTCCAGAATATCCTGCATCCACATTGGCACTGAAGTCCTCCGGAGGAACCAATGAGGGCATATGGGCTCCACTGTAGTTGTCTTCATTGGTCAACGATACTGGTGGTCGTGTAATAGTTTCTGTGGTCAGTTGAGAAGCCACTTCTTCAGTGGAATTAGAGGAAACTGTACCCGTTATCCCATCAGATGGCTCCATTGTCTCGGTGACGTACGGATAACTCGTCGTTGAGGCCTCCGTTTGATTAACCTGGACTGTTGTGGAGCTGGGAGCATAGGGCTCAGGTCTCTGATCGACAACTGGCATGGAATGTCCTCCGTCTTCGTTCGGAAGAGGCAAATATTGGCAGTATGGGGGCTTCAACGGGATCGTGATTTTAGTTTTTAACAAGCAACCTACAGTGATTCCTTCACATCCATTATTGGCTTTGTTGCAGAGCGTTACTTGGCACGTGAAGTAGACGATCATCTGATCGGCGAATTTGAAAGCAGCAATAGGAGTCGAAGCAGAAGTCAAGTCATCGTTGTACACTAGCGGAATCACCAAGGAAGTGTCGGTAGAACAGCCTCGATCGTTGACGAGAGCAAATTCGTTTCCTATTCCATCCCGGACGAAACAGGAATGAACGAGAATCCCCATTGCCGCTGAAACCGGTGATGGATTAGATATTTCTAAATTGAAAAAGGATTAACGCACCCGAATCACAGCTAAATTTGTGCACTAAAACATCTCCAATATTTGCGTACTTTGCCGGAGGCCCTTGAGAACTTCCCTGCAGAACTTCGTACGAGCACGTTGGAGTGCCATCTGACTCTCTTATCACTTGAGTGGTCAAGTCTCCAATCTCCAGAGTCTGTTCCAATCTTGGCTGAAAATCTCTATAAAAACACGAGACACTGTAGGCCTTGTCGGCAGCAGTCACGAAGAGTCGGTGATGTTGGACAACCACGACCACACTGTAGGAGATTCCACGAGGATCCTGAAGCCTTTCTCTCTTTATCTGGCAATCCGACCTGTAGGGGAGATGAAAGAAGAACGGCGCTGCTATGGAGTATTGGGTATAATCGAGATGGCATCTGGAGGAGTAAAAAAAGCCCTTCACATAGACATGACCTATAAAAGGATAGCCTTCGGGAACAAAATGAAGTCTCATAGCGTCCGAGAGACATTCCTGTAAGGAAATAGAGATGATAATTAAAGTGCTTTAAAATTAACAATCGAATTTTGATATTCTTATGGTCAGAAATCACTCAAAATATTCATCTAAGACCAGAGTCATTTTGTAATTATTCTTGACTTTTTAACCCAATAACTTCTTACCAATTGAGGGGGTCTGCTCAGTGTCACAACTGCATCAATAAAGTAGAAAATGATTAGGTAAAAGCATGCTAGATAATAAGAATCCATCGAATCTGGTCGATGATGTCAAAACAAACAAAATTTTCGACCACTCTTCCGGCTTCTGAGTGACTGTCGTTTTTTCAACTTTCAATAAAAGGAGAATACGTGAAATGGAGATACTTCCGATCGTACCAAGCGATTTGTCTAAGTGGACTAGCTCAGAAAAAAGGATTGCAAAGGTTTGAGCTCAGCTGGAACTTGCGAAACCACATTTTTATCCATGGTCAGTCCAGTTTTATAATAAAAGCGAGTTAAAGATTAAAATTTTTATTGCAAAAGTTTACGGACAATGGATTGGTCATAAGCAAACAAATACCGAAGGGAGAAGGAAATCCTGGGATTCTGGCCTTCTTCCCTCAAATTTTTGGAAGTCAAAAAAGTGCCAGGGAGTTCTTTTAGTTTCTAATTTTTGGATCTCGAAGAATGAAGCAGTATCCATGCTATTTGAACTCTCTGTTGAAAAATTCCTTAAAACATGTATTTGGACATTAATATTGAATAATAAATGATACTTTTTAAATTTAATAATACACTTAGAAATCTAAAGATTATTTACAGAAAAATCTGTTTATTTTTCTAGAAGTCGATCAGGAAGCTCTGGATTTTCCTGTTGGATTTTGCTCTCTCTCCTCATTGATCATCCATGGAAGTCTCATATCCTTAGTCTGGATTGTTTTATTTCTTCGACTCCTATAGTTCATTTGGTTTATCGACCGAGGATAATAAATTCAAAATTATATTTTTGGGAGTTTCAACGATGTAACTTTTTTAAAAGCAGTATAAATCGTCTGATGAATCATTTTTCCTCTGAATAAAGATATCCTATCCATTTTTTATTGAGAGCTCAACAACAAAATAGTGAGAATAGAGATTTTTGGTGACCATGGTTCTAGAATTGATGACTCAAATTCAGCATTACTGGCAACTGGATCCAGATAACTCCTAAAGACCACGGCATTCTGTGAGGAACCTTTCTCGATCTTGGAGAATAAGTGGATCCTCATTATTTGCAAATTTTAATGCTCAAGGATTTTATATTTTCAATCATTGCTCTTTTTATCCCATGGTTGCGAAACACGATTTATTTTATCCGATTACCTAATCTCGTGTAACGTATAGAAAAAATCATTAATCCTAATTACTACGTCTATCAAAAGTGATGCTGAATTATATTTTCTGTAGTTTGAAAACGGAGTTTGCTTCCAAATGACTATATTTGATTGCTTGCAGTTTGTATTTCTCTTTTTCCCTCCTATTTTAATTACGAAATCAGGTGGACATACGGTAACTCAAGAATGCTACATCCAAAAACACAATTCTTCTTTCAAAAGCCCCCACTGCACTCATCCAGAAGGGTGGGTCGACAAATTTGATCGACTAGATTCTGACGGAAATGGGTGGATTTCGTTTGTGGATTACCATAACGAGGATGCGTGTTTCATAGATAACTTGGCTCATTGGTTTTGCAGAATCGATCTTGATGGTAAGCAAGCTTGGGTAGGGATACAGGATATCCAATAAAAGACCCAAATTCGAAATCGCTTTAATTTAATGAGTACCAGAAGGATTTTTGCAATTATTTTTTATTGGAAATTGATACTCTAGTCATTTTATCCTATATTAAAAAACAATAAAATTTAAAATAATCTTTATAGAAAAATGCAACATCGCAAAAGTCCTCTTCTTTATGTTGCAAAGACAGCTCAAAATTTTCACGCCTTGCTCTTAATTCAGTTGCACCTAGTTGTGACAAAGAGATCTCATTAATTGCAGAAAATAAACATCTCATTTTAGCCTTTGACCATAAATAAAATGACAAAATATCTCACTCTGTAAAAATGAATTAGTAAAATTCATCCAATATTCGTTCAATTATTCCAGTTTCAAAACGCGATTGCTTCTTGAGACATTCTGTACTTGGAAGATGAAAGAGGATTTCAGAAAATCGATATTTGGGAGCGGATGAAATAAGGAGGGCTTTCTTGCAACGGATTCCGGCGATCAAGTACTTCAGAGTACGTGGGTTACGATAGATATCGAATTTCCCATACGAAGTCATGGGAAATTACACTTTTTATCTTCAAGAAAAGTTCATTTTCGAAAGTGTATTTCAATTTTTCGACACAAACAACGACTCCAGAATTTCCTTTTTTGAACTGGCAGCTTATCTTCAGTCAGAAAACCTCTCCACTCAGAAAATCCTCTCCTATATGAATTACACCGACACGATCACTCTGAACAAATTTATCGCTCTCTACGACTCAATCCCCAATCCTACCTTCCCCGTAATCTGTTTCAAATTCCCTTGCTTACAACTAACGCAGAGCCAATTTCGATTGTTTCAATCAGCAGACAAAAATAGAGACAACTGGATTAGTTTCGACGAGTTGGCCTTTAGTGAGGAATCAGAAGCGAGATTGAGAAAGGAATTTGATTTCCTTGGGAATAGTAAGAGATTCGGAGATTTCTATGTGGAGCCTACTAACGAAGAAGAAGAGGACGATAATCATCATTGGTGGGACATTTTTGGGTGGTTTGACGCTGATGATGAAGAACAAACGAAAGAGCCAGAGACGCTCTATTATGTGACAAAAGAGCAATGGACAAGTATGGGGGCTAATGGAGAGGTATTCTACACCGTATTATATCAAGGGACCTTTGATGTAAGTTTCCAAAAGGAATAATCTTTCATATTCTTCTTCAGATGTTTGACAGTAATTTTGATTCTCTAATAGACGTTCCCGAATTTAAAAAGTATTTCAAATTTCGGAACCTGGAACGTCGTAACGCTTGGCAGTACATCAGAAGAAATGACAAACTCAAGCTCACCGGTTTCGTCACGTTTTCGAAGCGTGTCCCGAATACTCATTTCCAGTACTGTATCAATTTATCTTCCAACAACCCGACAGAATCAAGATCTTGGAAATTCTCCGATCTTTTTGACTGGCTTTGATATGGACAAGATAAATAAATTGAATATTCATGTTCCTCATAGTAAAGATATGCAGATTTCACAAACTGAGATTTATAAATGTTTGAGTTTCCGATAGATTTATTGACTCTAAACAGTCAGGTAATTAAGGTTCGAGTAAAGCCGATTGCTTTGTTTTCTTTGCAAAAAGAGATACAGAAAGATAACAAAATGGACATTTTATCTCAGTAGACAAATTTGTATGATTGGTTCACTAGCTCTGGGTCTATGATCAGTGAACATTTTCAGGAGTATTAATTGTGTCTCATTTGTTTCAGTGTGGAGTTGTTGCACGCTACCAGATCACAATTTCCTCCAATTCGGTGTAATTCATAGAATAACTATTTTCCATGTAATAGCGATCTTTGGCCCGGTCGTTCCCTCCGCCCATATTTGGACCCAATTGTAACCCGATTAACCGAAAAAGAGAAAGGAAGTTGTTATTATGATCAGGCTTGGATAAATTTGGGAGAGAAGAGGGTTGATCATTGGCGCTTGGAACAGTATATAAGAACGTCTGTGACAATTAAAATCAGATCACTAAATTGTGAGTTTAAAGGCCGAAAGGACTTTGTGATTAAGTACAGAATGCCTCTTAGTCAAGAAGATGTCGATTCGAGGATGATGAAATTCCACAACGAGTTCCAAGAGGCTTGGAAGACGAAGGATATTAAGAGTCTGGCCTCCATGTATCACCCTGAGGGAACGCTAGTGGCCGCAGGATATTGGGTGGCTAGAGGACCTCAAGGTAGGTTGTCTGAGAATTTAGAAAAATATTTCTAACAGACTATAATTTCCTGACAACAACAAAAGTAGTTTGTTTCAATAGTCCTTCGTTTGTGCTCTTTAGATAAGATTATGGGATATAACATGAAATTTGAAGTTTGTTTTATAATTCACTGGACATTGTTAGGGCTTTCAAGAGCTACAAAAATACAAAATTCTAAATTTCAATTAGAAAGGAATAGGAATTTATATTGAGGGTTTCTCAGAATACCGATCAAGCGTTCTTACAGTTTATGATAATCTAGTTCTCGATGACGTTCTTTTTAAACAAGTTTAGGCAAGAAATACCGTAGCCTAATTCTATTTCTTTTCAGAGATTGAGGAACGCTTCAGAGACTGTTTCAAAGTGTCAACCGAAGTCAAGTTCAACTTCACGACTAAACAAGCAACAGAAAATGGCGAGTACCTGTTTCAGCGAGGAACTTTCGAACCGGCAGATGGATCAGGGATGATCGGCAAATTCGAGAGTATCTTCAAGCAACAGCCGGACGGCAAGTACTTGGTCTATCACGACGAATTCTCTTTTCAGCAATGAGACAATAAATTATCACATAATAAGCTCTGAATTATTGAAGAAAATGTATAGGTTTTTACTCGGAAAGACCGGATGTAAAAAAAATAATCACGAGTCGGAACAGAACAAATAAACTAATATTTAGAGAAGTTTGAGAACATTCAATGATTCTTTCGGAAAATAGTTTAAAATAGCGATAATTGGATACCGTAAAAACTTTATCCAGCGTAATAAATGGAATACAATAAAGAACTCCTTGAGAACTTAATTACTGTTTAGATTTGACAGTTCGAATTTTACACTACTTTTCAAGTAAACGGAATCAATACTTGCCAATCTAAAAAAATTATTCGAGGAAAACCTTTGAATTTTAAAATTAGTTCAATTCAATGAAAATGCATGGACTTTATCAATTCACTTCTTGTTCGAGTTCTATGAACGTTTGATTTTTGTCCATACCAATAACAATGTGACCGTAAATGATCGCCAGAACTTAAAAAAAGATCAAAACTCGTTTGTTCGTCGCTGAGTGATTGCGATTTCAAAAGGCAATGTCTCCTTGAAATATTTCTAAACATTAATCAGGGACGCTCTCCTTCTCAAAATAATTATTTTAGAATTTCCCACTAGAGTAATCTGAAATCTGACTGACTTTTTTTCGCTGACAATCCAATTGCGCAATCTCCTAGAACATTTCAATTACTTACCTTGCAATGATCCTCCTGTACTTTCTCCTTCCAACGACACATCCATCGTCAAAGAGATAAAACAACCAATTACAACTAGTCTCTGTGAATAATGATCTCAAGAGAGGAATAAGTCAATTACACAAATTCTGACTGCATTTTACGTTCTTGATAAAATCTAGTCTATCTAATCTATAAAGAAATCCCAGATATCTGCTAGAAAACAGCAACATTAAACGGAAACTAATACTCGGCTAGTCAATAGCCTAAATTCTCCATTCGAGACTGAAGTCGATTGAAGGATTTCCGATATCTCACTACTTATCTCGGTGGAACGCCTGTTATTAATAAAATTGATAACATCTTTTTCAATAAGAAATGTTGCTACTGCATGTTTCGCATTATAAGATTAAGAATAATCAATGAAGCTAATTTGACATACATGCTGGCCTGTACTTGCTTTCGAATCCTCTTAGTAAAATTTATTATTATCGACTTTGATAATCGGTAGCATTTTCCTATTGTTGTCATAAAATAACCAATACAAAACACTGAACTGATGTTAGTGACTCGATGGCCACGAAGGTGTTCTGCATTGTGTTTCTTCGTTCCATCTGGGATTCTATTGATCTGAACAGAAGACTTTCTACCAGGATGATAGGCTGTGAGTGAACTTTATTGTTCAGGAAATAAAATATTTAAAAATATTCTAGGTGCTTTATAAATTCGGATTATATTGCTTTAGGAGTTATCTTTCCCACGTCGTTACTGATTATCAATGCTATTTTCGCCACAATTATTGTAAGCTATTTGAGATTAATGGACTATTGCCGTACTTTGCTTTTTCAGCAATGTTCTGAGAACACCGACTGGTCTGTCAAAAAACTTGTGATCATCCTCGTCACTCAAGTGAATTTGTGCGTTATTTGGGTTTTCCGGTACTACTCGTTATTTACTGCTGACATTAACATCTTCCATTACCTGTTTGCGATATCCATGTTGCAACGGGACCCTCATGTTGTTTTCTTACTTCTTCAATAAATCCTTGGACATTTCCGAAAAAAGCTGTACAGAAAACTGAGATCGGCAATTCAGCTGATAGAATGAGTATTTTATAGTTCACTCAAATTATCCCTAAAATTTGGGTCATCTTGATAGCTTCTAGGCTCTCAATCTGGTGAACGGGAAGGAAATGAATATAACCATAAATATAAATATTAACATTAAAATGAGTATATATTTTTTTGTATGAAAACTATATTTGGCTTTCCGAATCAGTATATTTGTTATAAATTAAATTGAAAATAAAAATACAACTGCCATATCATAAATGCTTATTTTTAACCTTTATGTTAAATCAGTATGAAAACAGAGGTTCAAAAGAAAGTGGTGTCATTTAATTGCACGGCCAAAGGTAACGAACAAGAATCTCCAGGGCAACGGATAAAACCGTCAAGTCCCTCTCAAGTTGTTTCGCTCTCCAAGACAGACTTCAATTTCGGATAGCTCCACAAATCTTGATGCTTAGTCTTGGAAATTTATGATTCACCACCTTATTCGCTAGTAGAATTTATAATTCATACTGTTTATAGTGGTTTTGTTTTTGTACACATTCTCCACTTTTTATGTACAGAACATTCTCGAAAGTTTGCTTTGGTCGCTTTTTCTGAAATTTGGGGAATTAATTTGGATAAATTTTTGCCAATCATCATAGGCTAGTTTTTGGTTTTTCCGTGGAATTTTAAAAAACTTAGTCGGATCTTTGGAAATGTCTAAAATTCTTGTCTTAACTCTCCCATGATTCTGGATTAAAACTAGCTTTTGAGGATTCATTAAATCCCAACTATTTTTTAAAGCCAACTGTGCGAGAATATTCACACGTTGTTAAAAATTGTTTCTGTTGGCAAGACTGAAAAACAACAAATTTCAAAGTAACTTTGCTCATCAAGGTATAAGGAACTCTACGACGTTGTGAGAATTTAATTTGGCTAATCTAGTTGAAAATTGTCGAGAATTCAACTGTAGACAGTTTTAAGATATTTACACCAAATTATATCCAGTTCAATGCACTTTATTCCTCAGCCAGTGATCTAAATCTCCAATTTTTCAAAATGTGTTGTATAGAATGTAAGATATACTGGATAATTTGTTTGTTCCTGCTGTTGTTGACTTTCCATCAAAGAATTAATCTCTTTGTCCTGCCCAAAAATAAAAACATTACTATCCATTTTAGTCTTGGTCAAGCCTGTGGGTTAACTGCGGAGCTATTTTTTTCATTTTTTTTTGTTGAAATGGGATTTGTGAAATAGTCAATTGTCATTATCCTACTCTAGCTTCTGAACATCTTATACAGAATATTTCCTTAATCGTAGTTATTATTTGAACAACTCGCCTCCGGAAATTCCTTTCTTTATCAGGGATTAGATCAATCTATTTTTTGTCCTACAAAATAATTCATCTCCAATGGATATTTTTGGTTACCCCTTTTAGAGTTTACTGAACACTTTTGAAACATTATTACAAGATTTCACTTTTCTCAGTTTTTCCTGGACATTTTTGGGAACTCGGGTCGAGACCGTTTTGCATAAATCTTCAATAGCTGTTTTGCGTGGCATTTTGATTGGAACTAATTCAGACGTGCCTTGCAGGAACAAAACAAGATGAGCCTGTCCTTAAATTCTCATTGAAAACAGGTAATTGCATGGTTAAGCTAACCTTTTATCCTTTGAGGGGTGTGAATATGACGTAACTAACTCGATTCGAAAATTCTTTCTTTAATCTCGTTCTGCATTTAGTCCTCTCCAATCTATGGCCCAAAATGACGTATGATAGTGGTTTAGTATTTTCCCATTCAAAAATAGAGATTAAGAGGTTTAGCAAACACCTTTAGTTGGTGACGAAAAGTATGATGCTTATTTGACGTTTACTGAGATTCAGGGTGAGGAGGAAATAATGCTCAGACGGTACAGCACTATCGGACTTCAGAACCACGTTCTAAATGGTCCCACCATTCTCATTGGGAGTTCTAATCTATGTGACATCGTCGTCAAGGTTGGTTTGATGGACACTTTCGTTAATTTTCCTAGGTGGGGTTTTCTGCTTTAAGGTCGTGAAAGTGACAGGTTGGAAAGTGTTCTGCCCTGAGAGATAAAATAAAAATTGACCATCAAAAGGCACCGACAGTCCCGCGTGGTCTAGTGGCTAGGATTTGAGACTCTCACTCTCAAGGCCGGGGTTCGATTCCCCGCACGGGAAGAAATTTTTTCCCTTTTCTGAAATTAACTTTGTCGAAAGTTGCAAATCCGTCTCGAGAGTCTATTTGTCGCTCGTTAGCTTCTTAGAGAAATTCCAAATGATCGGTTCTTCCACTTTATGAAAATTCACCTTTGTTTCTGCCTAAGCCAATAGGAGTTTTTTCATATCTTTAGAATTACTTTTTCCATAAATCAAATCATGTTACCGAGACACCTATTTCCAGGGCTCCGGAGTCGCTGAGCGTCATGCTCTTATAGAGTATCACCCAGTCATCCGCTCTTATTGGCTGAGGGATCTAGGAACTCTCGAAGGGACTTTCTGCAACGACAAAGTTCTCTATGGAATGGTGGAACTGAAGCCTGCTGATGTTCTGAGATTCGGCAAAAGCGCTGAATTCGTCTTTGACTTTCCACTCCTTCAACCGTCTCCAGAAAGGTCGAGGAGGGCATGTTTATTATTTTTATTTTTCATATTAAAAGAGGATTAACTACAGGCTTCAACTAGAATTGGTCATAGTCAATGCACGGAAAACGGATTCGGAGAGAAGGAACAAATGACTCTGCCGGTCATTGGAGTAAGTTTCTCCGTTCAAGCTTAATCTGTCTTAAATGAATGGTTGTTTTTATTAATTGCTGTTCCTTATTCGACCATTTCCAGAGCAAAGTAATTCCGAAGCCAGGAATCGAGCGCTTCTCCCGTCCCTCCATAACTTCGGCGAAACTCTGTCAACATCCCGTGACGACCAACGGGACAGACAGCGACTCCCCAGGTACCCCTATATCTATCTCCACGGCCCCGGTTGTTATGAATGAATCCACTACGAAAAAGAACTCTAATACCCGAATTATCTCCGCAAATGCCGCGAAACGAAGTTCATCTGTGGGACGAGAAAACACAGGAACGAAAATCCCAAGGAAGTTGCCGAGCTTGAAAACTATCAACGGCAATAATGAAAGCAGTTATCTTCCACACATTAATGGGGAAAAGAAAAGAACAAAGGAAAATGGGAATCAGTTGCTTCAGAGAATAATCAGGTTACAGCAGGAACTCCACAGAAAAGATGAAGAAATCATAAAGCTGAAAGAAAACGCCACGCTTCCTTCGACAACAGGGGACAGGGTTCAGAAGCACTTGAATGAATACAGGGTGGCTCTGGCAGAAGCCGTAGCAGAAAACGCGAAATTAAGAGCTGTCTTGGCCAGGGATCCCGGACAGATATCGGACAAAAGTGTCGAAGGAATTTCCGAAGTAGAATCCAAATAATCTTTAAAAATGACTATTCTTCGTTTCAGAGAATGCAGAAAGCCGAAACTAACCAAAAACTTTCCGACCTCGTCTACAAGACCTTCTTCACCGTGGCTGTGGATGAATTGGAGGGTCTGAACAAAATGTGTGTCAAATTCGAAGATATCAAAAGATATGACAAACAGTAATTTTCTTTCATTAGCTTCTTTTTCTTTTTTCTTTTTGACTTAACGGCTTCATTTCGTTGGAAATTAGTGTAGAAATTTGAAATATTGTGATTTCTAGCATCACCGAATCCACAGCCAGAGATTACTCGGACGTCATCGGGGAAATCATCAAGGTCGTCCAAGATCCCTTCAGCTTCAGGCTGATGGAGATCAGCACAAAATGCAATTACTGTTTCGAGAAAGAGAATTTGACAAAACAGCAGAAGAAGCAAGTTGCTGAAATGTTTGACAGATTCTTGAAGCAGATTATCTACGTGAGTGCTGATGAATTAAATGAATTTAATTTCTAAGAAGTTTTCTTTCAGCCCTTATCGAAAGCCCTTGATGCTTTTCTTCCTGTGATCAAAGACACTTCTCTGATGGCTCGGGAATCAGCGAAAGCTTGCAACATCGTTTCCCAGTGGTCGAGAGAACTTGGAGACCAAGTCAGAAGGGAAGGAATTATACCAAACATTATGGTGTATAAAGTTGAAGACTTGGAAACGAGATTCAAAGAAAACGGGCTTTCTAAACACTGGCTGCCCCCTTCTATTATCCCCTTATTGAAGGCTTTCATTGTGGACAAGGGAAAGAGAAAAGGTAAGGTTATGATTAAAGAAAATCTATAATTAATTATCTTCAGAATATCAAAAGGTCTCTGTCCTTACAGAAACCTCTCGAAGCGACCCCGATTCTCGACTTCCTTCTCTCGATCTAGTTTCTTTCGCAAAAGATGAATTTGAAAAGAAGGAATCTGAATTTAAGAAAATGAAAACAAAAAACAAAGAGCTCCAACAAATCATAGAGCAACTAAGAACAGAAAAAGAAGGTCTCATCGAAAAGCTCGACTCTATGGAAAACTCCAAGTACTCTCTCGAGAACTCCGGAATAAGAGCCCGAAGGACTGTTGGAAACGGGAATCTGGTAGCAGTAGAACCGGTCAAGAGACCTCATACTCCGACCCCTTCCATCGAAGTCAACGAAGCTGAGGATGAAGAAGGAGAACTGGAGATCGGGAGAGGCAGTGTGCCGAGAATTAATCTGCAAGAATCACAGAATACCAAAAATGATTCAGCAATTGCTAATGAGAAAGAAGACCAAGAAGTCGAATCAGAAGGAAAAAAAGATGAGATGACAGGAGAGGAAGAAGATCACGGACAAACTGTAAAATTTCCCTAATTAGAAGAATATAATTAGTCTTATTTTTAGCCGGAAGAACTCAACGATTTGATCCAAGTCCACGATCAAACAGCTAATCCTCCTAGTGAGGTGGACAGCGAATCGACCGAGAAGAATAGCCAACTCGATGAATTGGAAGAATTCCAAAAACTGGAATCCGCAATAGAAAAAGAAATCGAGGCTGATGATGAAATATCCACGAAAAGCACACCGAAGAATTCACAAGTAGGGACTCCTCTCTACGATGACTCCGTCGCTGATATCGACGAAAACGAGGACTGGATCACAGGGGCAGCGGATCAAGAATTTTTGAAGCGAGCAAGTTTGAAGGATGAAGACGAAGACGAAGAACAGAGTCTTTTTGGAGACGAGGATTTGGAGGAATACGAAAGGGCCAAAATAGAAGCTGAGCAGACATTACGTCATCAAGAAACGGAAGAATTCACCGCAGAATCTTTGGAGGACAGTTTAGACGAAGTCAACAAAAATGAATCTGCTGAAGAACATGAGATCTCGACTCCGGAGACTCCCAGACTGTCCCAAGAAGATTTGCAGAGAAAGGAAAAAGAAAAAGAGAAAATTGAGTTCTGGCACTTGGCCGCTGCTTTAGCGAACATGCTAGGAGTCGAAATTCCGGAAGACGATAATCCAGAAATACAAGCTGATGCTGAGGACGAACGGGAACAGAAGCGAAGAAGGCTTGTCCTTGATGGAATAGTCAAAGCAATGGGAGATTTATTGAAAAAGAATAGGGAAGAATAGAATTTAGAAAAAGATACAGTTTTTCAACTTTAGTCTTGATCCGAATGACGTCCAAATTATTTTTAATTCTGTTTCTATCGGTGTCCGAATGTTTTCGATTCTTTTTAACTTTGCCGTACTCATGTATTTCCTTCTATCAAATACAAAAACAAAAAGTACATCAAGTAATAGTGTGAGAAAGTTCATTCGCGTCGAGACCAAGGTTGGACACTAGATCTGCTTTGTTAAACAATATTACTATGAAGTTATCTAGATAAGTATTCATCCTCTAGATCCAGGTAATTTTTGAATATGTGATCTAAAAGAGGAAAAATGAAATTATTCAGATATTATTGAAAATGGGGATTCAACGTAGTAAATACGACCTCTATTTTTATATAAAAATTTAGTTGTAAAAATCAGAGTGAAATGGAATTAACTGTCTTTATACCAAGAGACATGTTCGATCGTTGAGAAAGTGATTTCATCAGTTTGTAACAGAAATAATACTAGCATAAACATCAGGAGTATAAATGCTTGCGGAATTGTCTCGACACGAACTTCAACAGTCTAGAAAATTCTAGGATTTTCAGTTTAGTCAGTTTAAAAAAGTCTACTAGATTCTGGAAGATTAAGCCGATGGAAAAACTGAAACCGACAGAAGTGAGATGTAGCAATAGAACTGCTTGTCTCACAACGAAAATTTGAATCGTTTATTGTTACTTTTTCTTAATATCTCTGACTTCAGTTCTTCATTTCTCGGATTCACTTATTTCTGCTAGATCATTTCAGCAATAATTGATTCTTGACCCATGCTTCGGAAGATTGAAATCGGTCCAGGTCCTGTTGACAATCTCATTATTCTGCCTTCTATAACTGGGCCGTGTCTGGTTGACTTGCGAGAACCGATTGTCGTCGGGTCTGGACAAATCTGTCTCGGAGAGTTGCCACTGAAGATTAAGGATGGCCAGGTCACTTTTCAGAACGATGAGATGAATTTCGTTGCTCTTATTCCTCCGATTCCACCCGGGGAAGCCGGAACTGCATCTCTCAGAATCCGCTACGAATGGATACAGCGTGTTCTCGTGGGTTTATTTCTAACGTTCTGAATAACTGAATCAATCTTCCAGATCCCACCACCAGGAGACTTCCGTGGTGCTACTGTCCTGATTCTCTCCATCTCACAACTCTACTGGCATGAGATGTATGTAGAGCTGAGGGAACAAATTCCTCAGCTTCCAGAGGACATGCCGCTGGGATTGTAAGTTGATTTCTTTCTGTATTTTTATTCATCAATCTTCTCCGGGGAGCCGAATTTCGTTATCATGGAAATGGACTTGAACTGGTACGGGGAGACAGAAAAGATCTCCAGATTGCTGCGACATATGGCGGTGGGAAGACTTCTGAACCACCACGACATGGATCATGCCTTCTTCGGGAGACGAGATCTCTGTCGCAGTGGCTACATTGCGTTCATTCCTAAGGAAGAAATCGTGAGTATTCTCGGCTTAACAAAGACGAAGCTGATTCCGTGTCGCGACGATCGTGGATATTACTACCTCCAAGTTCAACTCGATCGCGAACTGCGCAAGAAGTACATTCCTCGTCAGGAGTTGGAAGTTGTCGATGAAAATCTTCAGGAACAGTCAATTCCAGTTACTTCTTCGAAGAAGCCTTTCACAGAGATGACCTTCAGTGCCAAAGTCGGAGGTTTCGCTCTGGAGTTCACCGGGAAAACTCTCTATCAGTACTGGACATCCGATGTTTTCTGGATGAGCAATTTTCAACTCGAGTTTTTCATTCGATATTACTATGAACAACTGGATGAAAATCAGAAGAAGAAGATTGTCATTCTTCCATCGACTTTTTGTCAAACTTTCTTCAACGATGAGATGTTTGAGAAGAACTACACAGATATCAAGAAAACTATCCGTGAGAGATACAATGGATACGATGAGGAAGGACGAGGATTCTCACTGTTTTTGGCCGATTACGTCATCGTTCCTGTGACCGAAAACAAACACCACTTCTTGATCGTCATCGTCAACCCCAGTGGCGCTGCTCGAACTATCCACAACTTCGAAGGAGATGAAAAGCGTATTTCGGCAACCAAAGTTATCATTTTCGACTCTCTGTTTTCTGTCATCAACGACAACTATCCACTGAATCACTTGAAGATCCTCAATATCATCCGTTGTTTCTTAGAAGTCGGCTATTACCAGAATAATGTTATTGCTCCCGGTTTTTATGCCACAAACGCGGTTGAATTTTATGGAATCAACTGTCCTCGACAAGAAAACACAAACGATTGTGGTTTCTTTGCTGTTCGATTTGCTCAGAAACTGATTCAACTTCTGCCTCCAGTAAGTAGTTCCTAACTCTACTCTCTGATCGTGGACACGTTTAGGTGGACAGAATTCCCAACAACTTTTTCGATGGATTTTCTATTGCCAATATTCGTCGAGAATTTGCCCAGATCCTGATGAACTGTTGTGATGACCCGGATCTTGACCAAGTAACGAACTATCTCGGAATCGCTCGTCAAAACTAAGTTTCTCATTTTCCGCTTTGAAACATTTTGAAATTATGGATAAAAATAATGTTTACTTCTTACATAGTAAATCTTTAAAACCGGTCACAGATCAGCCTCTACAAATCTAGCCTACACGAGAAAGCTTAAGAGATCTGGGTCAATGGGCGTTTGTTTTGGCATCTAACTTAGGATCTTCATAAGCGGAACCAAAGATTGTCACACCAGCAACTAACGCTGTCACGGTGAAGAACTGGGCCATAATACGGTATTGCATGTATTTCTGGGTTCCGATTTTGTCTCCCAGAACACTTCTTCTGATCATCCCCAGAAGAGCCATTGTCGTCAATCCCATGCCAACAATGACTGCTGGATTGCCCGCGGCATTCTGCATCACGCCCGTGGATTTGGAGCCTCCGGTTTTTTTTCCTGAGTGGAATCCAATGTCACTCGGAATTGCTGGGATCTGAAAACCGAGTTAAGTATGAAATCGACCAAGACCGAGAACTCACCGGAGAGTAGCGTTCACGTTGAACTTTCTGTTGCGGTTTGTCTCCCTTGTTGGTTGGCTCAGTGTTCATCTTTGCTTTTCTGATGCCTGCTACTGCAAGGAATTTTTCTCCGAGAAAGTCCATTACAGCTTCTAAAGTAATGGTTATTGTCTGAAAATCAAGTTGACAAAATCAAAAATAGATGGTATTGGAATGATATTGCCGGGATAACCCTGACAAGCGAGATCGCTGTTAATATATCAGCAAAAAACACAGAACATAATTCATTCAAATCACCGAATATCGGGTCAGTCAACAGTTAACCTAGTTTATACAAACCTATTTCCACCAAATAATGTTGAACCTCGAAAATACCAGTTATCCAATTTGCTGTTCCCTAATTATGGCATCTTGTTGATAGATTTGCCACTTGCCCGATCTTGTTCAATCTTCTGGCTGGTGCGGAACTCCATGATCATAAAGAAGGTGAAAAACAAGGTTGTGGCGACCACGATGAACAAAACTCGATTACGATCGTGCAATCTCTGCATTGTTTGGGTTCTGGAAACAACTTTGATATATCAATTGCTTTTATAGACTTACGGAACATATTCAGGAATATCAGCTCTATTGCCATAGAGACCGGTGATTACTAGGAGCCACTTCTGAAGCGAGGTAGGCCGGTATCCGGAATCCGCATCCGCCGCCATGGTCGCTCTGTTGTACTTTATATTCGCGTCATAACTTGATTTCGTTGCGTACAATGGCTTTTCATAGACTTTTTGTTGTTTCTAAAAACAGCTTTAATTATTTTAAAAAGTACAAAAACCAACCTCGGATGCATTTTCAACGTTCTTACTGCTCTCTGCAAAGCATCGACGAAGAATCAGTCTCTCGCCCGACACTCGAAACAGAGTTGGAAGGCGACAGACATTTGAACAAGACATGGCTGATGAAATCTGGAAATAAACCGTCAATCATAAAAGCATCTGACATGGAAATTCAGAATCGATTCCTTCTGAATTCGCCATTGGAACATCCTAATCAATATTTAAAGGACGAATAACACTGAAATCTCAACACGCTTTTATAAGAGTTCATTGTTACGCAAATGAAAAAACACCCAGACCAACGAGATGAAAGAAGGCGGGCGCTCAGGAACAGAGAACGACCACCGACTTTAGGAACAGACTCTCTCCACACGCGAATGTTTTCTGATGCGTTATTTGGGTGACAGAAATATTGAAATTCAAGAATTGCACGTAGGAAAAACATGATCAGAGGGTTGGATATTTCTATTTGTCACGTATACAGATGATGCTATGCTAGTCAATAATGGTATTGATCATGTGTCCAAAGTACGAAATAGATCTGCTTTTGACCCTGATTTATCGATCGCATACATGTCAAGGAAAAAAGACTGCTCGACTAATTTCTTATCATACTACAGACATTGTTTCATATTTCCATAGCCCATATTCCTTTGTAGATGAATTTCACATCCATGAAGAAATGGCTGAAGCCTATCTCCCAGATTCGTCAGTTCCACAAGGTCGTCTCTGTGCAGTTGTTGGGAGAAGACAAAAGCGCGTATTTACAACTTAAATTTTCTCTCGACTCTATCAAAATTCCTCTCGTCTGGCTGAGAGATCATTGTCGGTCTGATAAATGTTACAACTGGAAGACAAATCAGCGAAAATCACAGACATTGGATCTGTTCAAGAAGGCCCAGATCAAGAACAGGTAATTCGTTAGATAATAACCTCGTTTATGCTAGTCCCTAATTCTCAGTGACTCAATTCGTCTCGATATTGACAACCAGATCCTGAACATCAAGTGGAAGGACGGACATCAATCTGCATTCAAGACTCAGGATCTGCTTCGATGGGCGATCCAACCGACAGATTCTCTTCCTGTGATCTTCTGGAACAACAGCACTTTGAGGAAGATCCCAACTATTCCGTTCGCCAACTTTGACTTCAGCAAATTCTGTCTGTCCTTCGCAAAGTACGGAGTCGTCTGTGTCGATGGAGTAGACCAGTGTCCGGAAGTGACGAAGAAGCTCTGTGAAGATATCGCTCCAGTCCATAATACTTTCTTCGGATATTTCTGGACCTTTGGTGTAGACGAGGTTGAGAAGGTAGGTGTCTATTTAGAAAATAACCAATTCATATATGCATCTTGCAGGATAAACGGGAGGACACAGCCTACGGAAGAGATGCGATCGGATTACATACTGATGGGACCTACTTCGATCAGACTCCCGGGATCCAGGTCTTCCATTGTTTGAAACCTGCAGACGAAGGTGGAGACACCTTGCTTGTCGACGGGTTCGCTGTGGCTGAATCATTCAAGCAAGTATTCCCAGCGTACTTCAATATTCTATCAACCACCCCCATCGAACACCACTATCTGGAAGGAGCCGATTGTGACGGCACATTCACTCAGCCCACAAAGAAAGAGGTTATTCAACTGTTCACTCGATCCATGTGCCATCCCATCATTCGTGTTCATCAAGGGAGGATTATCCAGGTTAGGTTCAATCCTTACGACCGCGCCCCTCTCCCAATCCCAGCCGATCAAGACATAACCGCTGTTGTTGGATTCTATGAAGCCTACGAAGCATTCAGTAAGTTCGTCCACAGACCAGAGAACGTCATCAAAACCAGTCTTCAACCAGGAACAGTCATCTTCATCGACAACTACAGAGTACTTCATGCGAGGACAGCCTTCCGAGGAAGTCGGAAACTCTGTGGTTGCTACCTTTCGAGAGACAACTTCCTTGCCAAGGCCAGAACTGTCTTACCTGAGGCTTTCAAGCATATTTAATCACTTACTAGGAGAAATACACTGAAATAAACAAGTTACGAGTAGTTTGGACGGAATTAAAGAGCATTTTGTGGAAGAGCGACTTGATGCTGTTTGGCGAAGTGTTCCGGACAAAGCCGAGCAGATGCGCTTTTGAAATTCCGCGCGGCTTTGGTTCCTCGTTTGTTTATCCGTTTCCCAAGTCTTTAATGGCATCTTCTTCCGGACTTCCCCCCTCTGGTGTTTCGAAAGACGCCCAAGAGGAGGATGCTTCCGAACTCAAGTTTCCACCAGGTTTGTGAGAGTCCGAACTCGACTTCCATGCTTTCTTTTAGAATTCGATCGCGAAGGCTGTGATGCCTTGTTGATCTCAGAGGTCTTCTTGCTTTTGGACCATCGACGCCGTCAAGGAGAGCAGAAAGAAGAGATCGAGGACATCTCCGAAGTGTTCTTGAAGACGATAGATTATTGTCGGCGTTTATCTCGATTCAAGACCCGTGACACTATCAGGAGTGTCAGAGCGTAGGTTTTCATATGTGGAAGTAGCGCTTATTGATCGGTTCAGCATCTTTACTGCTTGCAACAACCTTCACAAATTCGAGATCGCCCAGCTGATCAACCTTTGTCCCGAGAACGCCGAAGAAGCCAAGGCCTTGATTCCGAGTCTGGAGAGCAAGATCGACGATGAGGAGTTGGACAACTTACTTCGGGACTTACACAACAAGAAAACTTTCCAGTGACTTACTGCTTTGAGTCGTTTAAAGTATTTTGTTGATGTTTTTGGAGTTGATCCAGTCGGTTTCTGTCCGATTTCGTTATACTTGTTTTGCTTCCCTACTTTGTCTATTTCTTAATTTCTTTGCAGAGTATCATAATGTCAGTGGAAAACGGGAAACAAGGTTCTCAAGCATCGACCAAAGTGTATTATTACCTCGACGGGACTACCCCTTTTGTATCTATTGTGCCGGTCGCTCCAGATAAAATTACTCTCGGGGATTTCAAAAAGGTTTTCGAACGCCAAGGCTTCAAGTATTTCTGCAAAGAGTTCGATCCTGTGCTTCAGAAAGAAGTTAAAGTCGAGCTTTTCAACGATAATCAAAAACTCAATAAGTCAGAAAACGGGGTGATCCAGCTGGTTCTCTTACCGATTTACAAAGATGAGGGAAGTAGCAGTAATCTAAAAGGTCAAGTCTCGGCTGGAGGGACTCTGCCAAGGGCACAGAAGGGCTTCGCTGGATTGAATGATTCATATCAAGTTGGTTTTTCTTTCTTGCGAGTTTGAAAGTTGGTTTCAGTTGAAGAAAAGGAGGTCTGCTCAGGCCCTTTCTTCGATCGCTGACGACAATGACTTCGGGATCCACAGAGTGTCCATGGCCACCGATCCGTCGACGATGACGTACTTCAGCAGAAGAGCTGGGGAACATCTGGCTGAAGACGATTACAGCAGTTCTTTGAACGAGGATAACGATGAGCTCGAAGAAACTGGATCTCGTGATTCTTCCTACAAACAGCTAACGGACAGCGACCGAGGTCCGAACGGTGGCAAGAAAACTAAGGCTTACGTGCCGTCTACCATCTCATCTGTCACTGCCAGCAGCCATTCGAATTCGCTCCCCAGAGTGGACGAGATCAAGATCTCTATGAAAGATGCTTTATGTCTGGGTATCCAGGTCGTGGATCACGACGGCGGGATTTTCATCGGTAAAATTAAACCAGGGAGTGCGGCAGATAATTGTGGATTACTTGAGATCGGTGACCAGATTATCCAAATCAACAACTGTAGTTTTGAGTTTCTAACGATTCAGCAAGCAATTGCTGAGCTTCAGAAGGTAGCAAAGTTGAAAAGGTAATTTTAATTTTGGACGATGGTTTTTGCCATTTATGACCGTCGGTTTTTAATTGGAAACACATTGTCAAATTTCCAGAACAATAACTATGTTCGTGGCAAAACGACCGAGGATAAGCGACGAAAAATCGGAAGGCGGATTGAGCTCGGTTCTTTGTGACACAATGCCGTTGGACGTTTCGAACTGGGTCGAGGCGACAACAGAAGCAGAAAGACCGAAACCGTTCACGGATCTGGAAATGTCGAACAACAATGGAGTAGGGGAAGATGCCGGGGCGATAACGAGTGATGAGGAGAGAGCGGCGTATATAGACAGAAGGAATGGTATTGGTGCTTGTTTGGTCCCTGCTCTCCACAATTTCCGAAATAACAATCCCCTTGAATCGTGTTCAAATAACAACCAAAGTCTTCCTAAGAAGGAAAATGATGAGAACGGTGGGTTCTAAGCTTTTGATGTGGATCAGAATATTGCTTTCAGATATGTTGAACGCGAAATTGACGGTGGAGACTGATCCGATGTGGATTCTGAGAAGGATGGTTCATCCAAATTCCGGATTGGAGATTGCGAATAGAAAGTGGCTAAAAATCCCATTTCCGAATTCCTTCATCGGCAACGACATGGTCAACTGGTTGGTGCAGAATGTGAGCGGATTCAAGAATAAAAAACAGGCGCAAAATTATGCCGGTGTACTCCTCTCGAAGGGATTTATTCGTCATGTTCTGGATGCTAAGGTCTTTGACAAAAAAAGATATTACTTTTTCGATGGCAAGTTTCTTGGATAAGAACGAGTAAGAAAGTGATTTTTAATTGTAGAGCCGATAATTGCATATAGATGTCAGATTGAATACCAAGTGAAGCAGCAACAAACAGCTTCTTCACCAAGAAAACCGATGGCCTTGACTGCGGCCACTACAGAAGTCACTTATCTCGGGTCTCCCACTTATCCACAAACTAATCCGAAAAGTCATCTGAAATCGGTACCGGCTTCTTGTGGAATTCTCCCTGGGTCTTCTGGAGCTATGTCTTTTGCGACTCAGAATACTTACTTAACAGGCAGTCGTGTTCCGGGAAGAAGCAATCCACAAGTGGTTCAATCCCAACCGATTTTACCCTCGAGATTCCCTCCGACAACTACGAGATCTCCCTTTTATCCTGCCCCATCTCTTTCTCCGGGGAATTGGCCGATTTCTCCTATTTATCCTTATCAAAATGAAAGGAATAGGAATTGTGAATCACCTCAGACAAATGATTATGCTTCGATGATCCAAGGAGAGATAAATTCGAACTATGCATCTGTTCCAGTAAATCCTCAGTTGACTAACTTCCCGTTTTTGAATGGTGGAGGGAAATTGAAATCGGCATCCCCTCCACCGAATACTCCTAATACTTTGAGTGCTAATAGCTCAACGGCACTCCTGCCAGTGCCGAAGATTCATCACAGGTAATTATTGATTTCAGTACAGTTACTCACTTTGACACGGTTTTTCATATCGAGGTTAAGGAAGAATAAAAGTGCTTTCTGAAAACGTAAATATTTCTGATGCAGTAGGATTGAAATAGTCTCGATGTGTGTTTCTGGCAACTCGGGGTTTTCATGAAGATGAGGACGGATGCGCGACGGCTTGGAAATAAAATTAATAGAGAAAGGAAGGAAGGGGATTATTAGCAATTCCGGTAGCATCTTGAGTGGACCTACTTCACTCCGTCTCCTTTCCTTGAGATTCTGCTTTAGGAAATTTCCGAGTCTTAGAATATATGTCGATTGTAAGTGCCTTTTAAATGTTGGTGAGTTTACATCGAACTCTGGGAATTTCGTAAAAACTTTCGAAACGGAAATCAGGAATAAAAGATTCTGGGAGTTGGCGCCAACATGTTCTCGCAAAAAAGTTATTTTGGATTTTCGTGACAGTATTTTTTGGAAATCTCGAGAAATGATGAATATTTAACAGCATTCTTTCCGCTCACCTTAAGCTCTCTTTCATGCCAAATTCAGCTTTCTCGTTTGACACTTAAAAGTACTGCAGTTTCTCCACTTTTGCTTTTGTTCTTCGGACCGAGTCCACAGCTGGGTCATTTTTCAAAAAGAGGCATTACTAGCCCTGGGATTCAGAGTCAAAGTTTGGGTCCTTTTTACGGAGTCATGGCCTTGTCTTGAAATCTTGTTTCTGGAAGGTTTATAAATCTTGTGGAAATCCTCCGTTATTTTCGGTTTGGTCCAGTTGGGGTTAGAAGGAGGGACATCTGTGGTTGTAAAATATGCCAAAGTGGCTTTTGTTTGCTTTTTTTGACCGTTTCGACCTCTTTCTGTTTTTCAGTCTTGGTTAATGCTTGTTTCTTGTATATCAGCGTAGTGTTTTCGGAACGAGAAATTGGTCCCCTTCTGTTCAGTCTAGAAAGTGATAAGGAGACGGGATTAGAGTTCGGAAACTCATTACTCTCTTATTGGAAACTGAATTCGAAAATTCTCTCGGAATCGCCTTCTTTGATTCGTTTTTAGTCGAAATTTAAACGCACAACTCCTTCAAAATTCAAATTTAAATTTATTTTAAGTCAGCGAATATTAAATAGTTTTTCGTAATTTCGTTTCATTAGACTCAGTTAGGCTTGGAATTTTATATATGAGAAACCACGAAATTTGAAGAGATTTCCAAAAAGTTTAAGGTCTGAGTTTCTTCTTATATCGAAAGGTTTCAAATTTTTAGCATTCCGTTCTAAATTCGTTTTCACATATTTCTAACACAATCTCCAAGATCTTACACATATTAAAAGCGAGTATTGCAATATTTTCTGATAGCAAATAAATATTAAAGCTATCTGCATTGAATAAAGAGTCCGTTCAGTACTTGTTGGATTGAAGGAATTTAAAATTTCGACTTTTCAAAAACATTCTGTACCCATTTTTAAGTTAGGAGCTAGGTCTATTCAAAGAATTCAAAGGACCCATAGTTCCTCATGTAGTTGCTTTAATAGCTGGTCTTTTATTACTTTATTCCACAATTCCTCATTCAAGTTCAAAATAGCTTTCACCTTTGGGAATCCAAGTCCTTCGAATTCCCTCCGAGCTTCCGGTTTTTTTGTTTTCGGTCTTCTAGATAAACATTTGGTTTCACTTTATCCCAACCAGAAGGAGGAGTTTTTTGGGTTCTCAGGGGAATTTGAGATGAAAAAGAGTTTGTGTTATTGATGGACAACTGACGCCCCAGACCGGCCCTTTTATTTTTCATAATTTTTAAGTTTTTTACTTTTCGAGATCGTAAAGGATTTTCTTGATATTTGTTGATTTAATGAGTAACATTAACGTTTGAATTTTCCAGAAAAATGTGGCTGCAAGGAATTATTCTTGCTTCTCTGATCGGGTCGTCTAATGGACTGGGTTGCATGAATCCTGTCTGTGGAGCTAATCCAGACACTAAACTGCAAGAATGTGATCCGAAGAGCGAGAAATTCTGTGGACAATATGGAGGCAAACGGTAAGGAAGAAGTTTCATCGAAAAGAACATTTATTTAAGTCAATCAATGTGAACTTTCTTTTTTGATCGAGTTGTTCTTTAAGTCATCGACTATTTTCAGACATAATAATGTCCACCTTGAAGCCGTAGACATCCCTTGTCCAGTTAAGGAACCCATCTTCGCCCCGATCTCCGGGGTTCTTAGCTACATCATGCCCTTCGGGGGGAACGCCAAGATGGAGTGTGCTGATCAAGCCGCCAGAATCGATGGCACAGGTCAATGGAAAGGCTACTATGCTCTCATCACCACCGTAATTCTCACAAAGTATGGAGGAGAAGTCAGTGCTGGAGAGAAAATTGGTTATGCCGGGAACATCGAATGTGGCTTGGAAAACAGTCAGCAAAGTGACACCAATTACATCCAGCTACAAGTCTTTAGAGAAGGGAAACCCGTCGACCCAACTAATCACTTCAAAGACTGCATGTGCACTGGACAGATCTGTGAGACAAATTACAACAACATCCTTGTCGGAGGGTTCAAAGGAGATAGGTAAGAAGAAGATTATACTAACATAAAAATCAAGGTCACTACGAAATTATTTCGAGACCTTAATTCTTGTGTTTCTGCAAAGTTTCGGAAAATTCACCGAAAAAAGAGTTATAGTGCTTGTTTTACAAAATGAAAATCATTTTTGCAGCAGATATAACGGAGTCAAAGGCTTCGAACTCGTCTGCACCCTAGCTGAAGATGAAGACGACAATACAGACGATATTCAGACCCGAGCCCCTATTATCTACAGCCCTATCGAAGGTCATATCATTGGAAGGAAGCGTCTTCGCTTCGATCCAAGCAGTCAGCGTTACGATGGATGTGACAATGAAGGACTCTTCATCGTTGGAACGGGCAAATGGGCGGACTTTGAGGTTTCTATTTACAACGCCCGCTATCGGGACGACATCGGCTTCGGAAGGAAGAGGATCCAACAAGGCCAGCCCATCGGCTACAGACTGGTCTGTCCCAAGGCTCCGAACACCATCTTCGTCGAAATGAGGTTCCAAGGAACTGTTGTCAACGTGACTGACATGATCACTGCCAAGAATTGTAAGGCCCCGGAATTTGGGGTGCTGTACTGATCCTTCGGAGAAGTACATTTAATGAAAACATGACTAATTCATTAATAAAATTTTAACTCTACAAATGAGTTGATTTAAAATGTAATCAAATAAAATAGATCGTAAAATTTTAATTTCACAGATAGGTTGATACGAAAACTAACAAATCGATTTTTTTAAATTCAGAGGAGAAAGGCAAATCGAATCAATTAACGGTCAACGAATTGATTTTCCGTTCTTTCGGAAATGGAAATTCTTGGGTTTGATTTGTCCGATGTTTTCGTAACCAATTATTCTAGAGAACTATTTGTATAAAATGATAATATTTTATTCACTTTTGATACTCTCAATTCTCCATACTGTAATCGGCCAGGAGGGAATCCAACCACTATGGGTAAACTCCACCAGTGATGCCATTTCTTCCGGAGTGAATCCAAAGTTGATTCAGGAACAACATTGCGGAAAGGTTTGAGGTTGTTTTTTTGCAGTAACTTACTTGTTATTACAGTTAGCCCTAGGCCAGAGATTTATGTATTTGGACTACTCGGCTGTGGATCAGATCTTCGGGTTGGAAAAAATCGAGGAGCTGTTGTCGAAATATTCCTATATTTCCATAAATTTGGAATCATTTTGTCAAAGCTTCGATTGGCAGAATGTCGGGGTTGTTGAGGAAGAAAAAAATCCTCCAGAAGTTTTTAGAAATGCCGATATGCCTCCTGGATACGATCCCAGGTTAGGAAATGCTCCGGACTTGGCTCGAGATATGAACCCTGGAGAGGTATTTGTTCCTGACACGGTTCTCGAAGCGGAAAAGAAAAAGGAACTGCCTCCAGAAGTTGAAACGATTACTATGGGAAACGGATTCTTCGACGAGAATGACAGACAAGTGGTGAACATTCTTCATGGAGGCCAAGTTAAATTAGAATCACAAGAAAAACCTCTAGATGTCCCCGAAGAAGAGAAGCCGAAGGAAACCAAAAAAGACAAGTCTAAGGAAGAAGACGAGCGTAAGGAACTTTATACATTTTTATCGATTGTTTAAAAATTACAGTGGATGGACCGATCGGAATTGATTTGAGTAAACTGGATACAAGCAAACTCGCTAAATTAGAAAAGACACTGGAGAAAGACGTGGTCCTCGAGAACATCCTGAGGCGGTTAGAGTACATGGCCCAGACAGGACAGAAACCTTATGCTGCCACCTTCCTTCTGCCATTGATGAAGCGAGTCAAATACGACCCCAGATCCGCTCCAACACTGCTAGAAGACCAAGTGATCAAAGTCATGGTCGGGATACACGTGCAGTCGATTTCGAACTTTGAGCTGACCACAATGGTAAAATTTAACTTTTTAAACTTTATTTACTTCTCATCCTTAGGATTACGATATGGATATGTGGCTCAGGATGGCTTGGAGAGATCCTAGATTAGCTCATGGACTGGATTCTCCTATATTGATAAGCGAAGAAACGTTTTTAAAGTAAGCTAGATCTTTCGGATTTATGTGAAGAAATAATTCTAGACGAATCTGGAGACCGGATCCTTTTTTCTCAAATTCCAAACTGTCTCTTTTCCACAGAGTAACGTTTTTGAACTTTTATATTTATGTCTTCCCTAATGGGGAGTTATTCTTCGAAGCCAGACTCTACTTGAAGCCGAAGTGTGTTTTGACGTTGTGTAATTATCCACATGATTCTCAGATTTGTTATTTGAGGATTAGTTCAAGTAAGTTTTTGATAAACGTCCAAAAATAATAGATTTCCAGTTGCCTTCACGAGTGATGTCGTGGAGTTCCATTGGTTCCCCAGAAGGTATGATGCCATCCGATTCAACAGACATGTCCAGTTGCCGGAGTTGTACATCCATAACTTTTCGAAGGCAACCTGCGACGGACAAAGGAAATCCGGGAATTTCACCTGTTTAGAGGCCAGATTCAATATGAAGAGGAATCTGGGATTCCATCTGGCCCAGACTTATATCCCAAGTAAGGACAGTATTTTAGCAAAAGATAAAGATAACCTGTTTAGCGGCTACTTGTGTCTTATTCTCCTGGATAAGCGTCTGGCTACCAGAAGAGTTCGTTGAAGGACGGGTTTTTGTGGCCCTTACAGTATTCTTGACACTATCAGCAGAGAGTAATGCAGCTAAAGAGACGTTGCCCAAGGTGTCTTACATCAAGGCCATCGATATTTGGTAGGCTTAGGAAACTGAGATTATCTGAATTTGTTTTCAGGTTCGGATTCACCGCCACTTTTGTCTTCTCCACGATGCTTCAAGCTCTCGTTGTCATCTCTCTCGAGAACAGGAGCAAAGTCCTGAAAAAATACCTCGAGGAGAACGCGGAATCTCTCTCCGTCTACGAAGCTGCGAAGATCGCCAAAAATGCCATCAATTATCATAGATACGGCAGAGGTCTGGACGCTTTCTTCAAAGTCATGTATCCTATTATTTTTATTTTATTTTTGATCATTTATCGGTTTATCATCATAGAGGGGGCTGAAAATAAGTGTATCAGGGGGGAATATAAACATACTGAACTGTGAAATGGACTGGATCCATTGGGAGAAGATAAAATATTAAATCATTCTATTGTAGTACATATAGTCAATTTGTGCAGTTCTTAAGTAGATATGCATGATATTACTATTCTTGGTTTAAAAAAAGAATCAAATTCAAGATGCTTTTCGTGCGGAAAGCTAACACAAAGAATTCCTTGATATTATAAAATCAAATTTGAATTTTAACATCCTGTTCTCAAATTGACTTATTTCTGACAACCATCTCTGTTATATTTAAAATCAATATCTAGTTCTATAGAAACTTTTTCATCACAAGGAGAATTGAAAAGTTATTTTTCTCAAACAGAAATTCATATATTATTTGTCAAATTAGAACTATTTAACAATTTATTTTTTCTTAAAGAACATACATTGTGATCTGATATATAAGCACACCCTCCATCACAGAAGAAAGACTACATATGTCATCAATTTTGATGAGAGTCCACCCAAAATACAAATTCTCTTCTCTGGTTTGTCCACGTGAACGCCTCTCTACTGAAGGAGAGATCAATAAGACTAGTGTCTATGAGCGAAAATGATGATATGCGCGGCGAAAATCACAAAGACAAGCACAATACATATCTAATAGTGTGTAATGCGACTAATTTTTGGTGACTTTCAAGAAGTATATAAGAGGAGTAGAAATGGAATAAACAACATTCATATCAAATCCTACTTAGTAAATTAACTCATTAACTTGAGAAAGCTATGGCTAAGCGTCTTCCTGTTGAGAAATTCATGAATCCTGATATTCTCGGCGAAGAAATTGTTTTTCCGACTTCGAAGAGGATTGCGAAGAATAGGTTCTTGAAGGTGAGTCTTTATTCAAGATCCGACAAAAAGAATCAGTGATCTTAAAAGGAGTTATATGCTATTTTAAAAACGAAAAAAGAAATTGGAATTCTTGGTTTATTTTTCTAGAAGGATTTAAAAATAAGAAAAACGTTTTTTTTCAATATTGACAACTGAATTTTTACTTCTCGATTTTTCCTTCAGAATAAATAATGAATCCTAGATTTATATTTTGCGATCTCCAATATGATGTAGAACTCATGTCAAAAAGCTACTATATTTAAAATTTTTTCTCGTGTGAATTTTTGTTGTTTAATTGGTCAACTGTCCAAATTTGGTTGTTTCCAATTAACAATTCCTTTTCAGTCTGCTCTCTCCGAGTACGTGGCTCATTACACTCCGAATAACCCTGCTACCCATGGAATTGTGACCAATACCCATGTCAACATGTACGAAAAGTGGTCTGCTGGCGGCTACGGGGTAGTTATCACCGGAAACGTCATGACAGACCAATTCCACTTGGAAGGACCAGGAAACACCATCCTCCAAAAAGAATTAGACTCTCCCGAACGAAAATCCATCTGGAGTGAAATTGCCTCTAGAGCGAAGGCACAAGGGAACCTCATCCTTGCTCAATTAGGAAATGCCGGGAGACAAACACCGAATTATGTGAACCCCAGACCCTTTAGCTCCTCTACAGTAGCCCTGAACAAAAGTGTCTTTGGAGTAAGAGAGTTTGGAGAACCTATTGAATTGACTACAGAACAAGTCAAGACTGAAGTCATTGACAAATTTACCTATGCTGCCAAATATCTTTACGAAGCTGGATTTGATGGTATCCAACTCCATGGAGCTCATGGCTATATGATTGCCCAGTTCCTTTCAAATACAACAAACAAGAGAACAGATAAATATGGAGGATCGCCAAGAAATAGAGCTCAGATCGTTGTAGATATCTATAACTCCATTAGAGAACAAGTTCCTGCCTCCACTGGATTCATTGTAGGAATCAAGTTGAATTCTGTGGAATTCCAGAATGAAGGACTCACTACCAATGAAGCTGAGGAGGTGGCCAGGACTTTAGATGAAGCCGGTTTAGACTTTATTGAACTGAGTGGAGGTACTTACGAGGAACTCGGCTTTGTGCACAAGAAGGAATCAACAAAGAAACGAGAAGCGTACTTTGCCGAATTCGCCGGACAGATCAAACCAGTGGTGAAGAACGCAATCATCTACGTCACTGGGGGATTCCGGACAGTTCCGGCCATGGTCCAGTCTATTAAAGATGGAGTGACTGATGGGATAGGACTCGGTAGACCAGCAACAGGAGAATTCGGTAGGAGCTATTTTTATTATATTATTAAATAATAACAATTTTTAGATTTCCCGAAGAGAATCCTCAACAGAACTGTCCAATCAGCTAAAAACTATCCTTTCGGGGACGACTTTGTCTCTGGCGTTCTAGCCTGTTCCTTGCAAATGGCTCAAGCTGGCAGCAAACCCCTCAAAGACAGCAAGAATGTTAATGATGGAATCATGGACTTGACTGACGAGGAAACTGTAGAAGAGTATAATAATGCCCAGAAGCTCTTTCTTTTTGAAACCCTTGGTGCTGGAAAAGAAGGGAAGGTCAAATACGGAGTCGTTCCTTACAAAGTTTCAGGGTTCATTGGAAACATCTATGATACTAAGGAACCTGAACATTCTAATGGACAGATTGGAGGTTAAAAAATTGAATAAAACTTATTATTGATATTTTAATTTAAAAAACCCCTTTTTTCTGTTTTCTAAAATGGAAATGATAAGAAGCCAGAACATCATAATTAGGTGTGGTGCCGGAAATAGATAAGTACTTTCATCATTTTTTGGGATTAAGGAAACCAAAATTCCTTATCTTTTTCATTAAACATATTTGGATTGTGATTTCAATGATTTTCACAAATAAAGAGACTTGTAATCAAACCCTCCGTTGTTGAAATCAGGAGCACTGGATCACACACATGAGATTGTCAAGGGACATTATTTGTATATCCACCTTTGCAAAGAGTAATTTTCCGAACCCTTTAAAAAACTTCCATTTATGGAAGCAATGACGTAATCTTCATCGGAATCTGAATCTAGAGACTAAATGGGGAGAACTTAGCTGGGAAGTGTAATTCAAGTCATGAAAAGCCAGTACTTTATATCTATTCTTTTCTCGTCATATCCCTTCGATTTAAAAAATTCCAAAGTTATCTTCTCAAATTCAGATAAACTTTCAATTTTCCTGACATTTAAAAAAATAAAAACAGTGGTATTTTCCGAGATAATTATCGACGGAATAGCTTCATTGCTTTAGCTTCTACATTATTCTGAAGTATCGTAGAAATCCTCTAATGAATCATTAATCAGAATGATGTAATCCGCGATAGGCTATTTGTGGGACAACAGTTGATATGGATAGATCCGTGAAAACAAGTATAAACTGTTTTTCTTCGCTATAGAAATAACCAGCTTGGCAAGATATTTTAACACACACCCATGCGTTTTGACCAAATATACAGCGAATAATTGTTTTTTAGTGCACTATCGATGATACATGCAGGCGTGAATGTATTAAGGAAATTTATGTTAATAAATCACACATCTCAAACACCATGCAGTCTAGAATTATTTCTCTTTAGAATTCTTGGTCACTTAGTTAATGCAGAAAGCCTTACAATTTCCACACAACCACTGTAACTGTATTTAATAAAATGAATGCTAAAGCAAAATCAATAGTAACTTGAATCTGCATCTTCGACTAATTGATTGCTTTCTTAATCTTTCGGATTAGTGTCCCCCTGACAAATGTACGATAGGGATTAAAACAAAACCATTATCAGAGGTTAACGTCTAAGCATTCCATTTGTATCTAATTTTTTTATTGCGTAGATATCATGACCGATGTTCCTATACAACTAATGACGAAAGAATCTTAATTATTTTTCATCACATTTATTCGACCATTTTTACAAAAAAGAACGATTAAGTACCAGTCAAATCACAGAAGTAATCAGTGTCACAGGCCTTAATCTGACAGATATATGGCTTAGCGTTCTGAGTTCCCGATCCACCACCGAGGAATTTCCAATTAAATCCAAAGTAGTTATCAGCAAAAGCATAATCTCCTCCATTATCCGTAATTGATGGGAAATCACCAAACGGATATTCTGTGTTGTCGTAACCATACCAGTACCAGACTCCATTCTTACGGTGTCCTCCAACTGTAATATTCTTTATGCCTGCCATATCGTGAGGAACAATATTGTCGGTGATGAAATCTAGTTTTTCCTGACTTGTTACAGAAGCCAAGATGCCTGGACTGCAGGCAAAGTTTGTAAATTGTGGATCAGTATCACCGACGTACCCACTGAGACAATCGGCATAGACTTCGACGGTGTTAGTAGTCGCATTGTATTTTCTGAATTGAAGAGTCTTGGGAGGGCAGACACAGTCGACTTGAGTCAATCCGAGAGTGATTCTGGGTATGAGGTCCTGATCGCTGTTCATATAATTGTATCCAGGAGACGACAGGTTGCGGAGCAGATCCGAGAAAGTTCCATCGGCAGGGTGGAACGAAATACTGAATATCGACACTCCATCTAGTTGTAAGTCTTTCGAAATTTGACTAGCATCGTTAAAGCCCAGTGGATCATAGGAAGCGGCAGCCATGATGAGCGCTTGGCGTCGGTAGCTCTTCTGGGTGGAAAGGATATTTTGGGCGGCCTGCATACCTCCTTGCAAGTTACCACCGTCGTCACCAGGTCGATAGGTGGATATTTTCATCAACTGATTTAGCAAGTTTTCAAAGTTTGTAATATCGGTCAAGTTGTAGACGTACTGCACATCGATTGAGTAAGTAACAATTGCGACACGGATACTGTGACGAGGATCCTGTCCGATTGTGAAAGCTTCAAACACAGTCGCCAATTGCACACTCAATTTTTGAATATCAGATGTGGTTACACCGTTAGACACGTCCATGACGAGGACGATATCGAGCCAAGCGTTGGTTGTATTCGCAGCACAGGGAGTGCCAATAGCATTCCCGAGGTCGTTGGGATTGCTGGAAGGATTAGCTGAAGGATTGGAAGGCACTGTAGGGTATGTGCTTCCAGCATTGCGACAAGAAGACTGGACGATTTGTTGAGACAAAGCATCGCTGACAGCGAAGTCAGGGGAAATCAGCAGCTGATCTGCGAGTTGACTGAGAGCACTGGTGTTTCCTGAATTGTTCAAGGCAACGACAATGACTTGAGCTCCAGCAGTACGGACTTGATTGGCGATGGGAATGGCTTGATTGATGTTGTTTGTGTCAGTGATGGCTGTGAAAAGGACAAAGACCTTCTGGTAGTTACGGCCAGTAGGAAGCTGGTCGTCTCTGAAGGTTGCGAAGACTCTGGAAACATCGATATTATATTATTATCTTGGAAATCTCACACTTACTCGCTCAAGTTAGCGTTAGACAAACCGAGTTCAACTGTCTGGGCCTCAGCCGTGTGGATGTAGTTGCACAAGTCTTGGTAGCTTGTGAAGTAACTGGAACTATCAATAGTAGAAGGACCAAAGGCGATTACAGAGGTGTAAGTACTTTGTCCGGCGTCATAATCAATGAGGTATTTGGTTAGCAGACTAGTATCGAGAATTGCTACATTGGCAGTGCTGCCCAACGCTATACTCATATCGATACCAACCGTCAGATCCACATTGCAGTCACTGTACAAGGGAGTAGTTGCTACATTGGCACATGCTTCGGATCTCGGAGCTGGAGAAGCTGAAGCGACTGCCAGGAAGAAACTCAAGAAGAGAAATTTCAGCATTTTCCTCGGTTTGGTTCGCACATGAATGACTGCCCAGAATTTTGCCTTTTAATACCTCCACAATCTCCTTATCACATAAAGAAAAAGGCTGGGCTTTGATTTCTCATTATTTTCTATGCTTTCCTTATCTTTCGGAAAATTCCTCATTCGAAGGAGATGTTGGATTTAACGACAACACGCTTTGTTAGTAAAAAACCGACACGGAACAGTGATGGAGTTATCAGTGCAAGGCGCAGTCCTAAGACTGATGAGAAAACGAGAACTCTCGCTTTAATGAGTTCTGGAAAGAACTTTTATGACGATTTTATGATTATGTTTGTTGTGCATTAAGATAAGCTTTACAAAATGGAAAATTTCAAATTCCCGTTATTTCGTAATTTCAAATAATCTTTAATTATTAAATAACGAATATGCACTTTTTTAAGCTTCGGAAACGGTAAAAAAAACTAGAAATATATTAACAGCATTGTTCTCGTAAGTTATTCACGACCTCTTAATCTTACCTGTAGTAGATTTTCTATTCTGAAAATTCGAAGTACTCTGTTTAGAACTTAAAAAGCAAAGAACTCAGTTGAATTTTGAATTTCGTACAAATCAAGCTGCTTTCAAAGTTATTTTTATTTTTCACGGATAAATTTTTTGAATGAACAAAAAAGCTCGATTTAATTTCAAAAAATCACAAGTAGTGCTGAAATCGGAGAATTTAGAACAATATTTCTTTGCGATGAGTTTCATATTTAATTAAAGGAAACTAGTTATATTTCTATTTTCTGATAGAATACCAAAGACTTTTAGAGATCATCTTCTTTCATAAATCACTATCAATCACTGTTTCCTGCTCATCGTATTTTATCAGAATCTAGCAAATGAAAGGATATGCCGTTTCTTGTTACCCGTCATTCCTATAAGAGCTGCCAGATCCGTCAGATGTTCCTCACATAATGTATATTCATATTCCTTAGACTTCTTAATTATATATTTTTAATTTCCATCAAGAATGTTTTCTCCTGTTCATTTTTACAGATCGATATTCATTATTTCCTTACATCATTTTATTAGCAACTCTTAGAAACATCATATTCTTCTTTTGAACATTGAGAAAAAAGATCAAGTTCTCCATCCTTGATTTCAGTACAGAGGGTACATTTTTAATATTATTAGAAGTAATTTCTGATCCCTTGTTGTATCTATTAAACTTCATAGTTTCTCTTTTAAATATAAATTGATCAAAAGTTAATCAAGGAATTATCCAATATAATGGGTTAATTTTAAAAAATCATAGAATTGATGGATTTCTTTGCTTTTTTACCATAAAAACAAAAGATCAAGGTTACTTTTCTGAAACACTCTCAAATTCCTGCAGTATTGACTAGATAGGTACGATATACAGTGTTTCTAATGTGATATAAATAAGTTCTTCTTTTCCGAAAGCACATTTTTGATCTCATACCGTACGACGGGAAATAAAATTACGATAAATTTGGTCTTCTGATATCGAAATAAAAACAGAATCTAAACAGTTTCTGAATAAAATAAATTGTTTTCTCCACATTCAAATACAATTTCAGAATTTAATTAGTTTGTTTTTAAACGGCTTTTGAATTTTGGTCTCGAATACTCTCGAAGGTGTCGTTGGAGATCAATAAAGTGAATTTGCCCAAATTCTTCCTTCTGTACCAAATTTTTTCGAAATTAAATTTGCACTTTGGTTTATATAAATACAAAATCCAGGTGTTCGATCATTGGAAACAGGAAAAAACAAGTGGGTCCATCATTTGTGTCGAAGCAGAGAGTCAACAATCGTGTTTTGTCTGTAAGACTTCATAAAAACGTCAAAACCGATCTGGAGAACCTCTTGAGTACTGCAGGGCCTTCATGTTCTGGACTCATCCAAAACACAATTGTCGTCTTCCAATTTCTTTGATAATTTTATTCCTCATCATCCAGTTCAATAGGAACTTTCCTTTATACTTAACACAAAATTACAGTAATTCGAAAATGATATCTAACCGGTCGAGAGTGCGAGAGAGACAACAAGAGACAGTCAGCAACTTTTTACAATATGAATCGATTGCCAAGAATTCACATAGCGTGAAACTATGAAAACTATCAACTTTCTTCATTTTTCGAGTGACCAGAATCATTCTTAAAAATCCACCGAGAGCAAAAAAATATACTCCTTGAACCCTCTAACCTTATTTAAAGTATTCAGCATCTAAAATAAAATCCCGTCGGGGACGTAGGAAACACCTGGATGGCGTAGGAGATGGAAACTAGAAGTTTAATTTTCTGGGCGAGAATTGGCTTAGAATATTATGTAGAATCATGGCTACGTTGTCCAAATAAAGTTGAGTACTCTGAAGCAAAACCCGGAAAACACTTGAACGTTGTCTGGAAAAGTTAAAACTCTGCAAATTCACGAGCACAGCGTTCAGTTCCGGAGATTCTGAGGGGCTCTTCTTCGTAGTCGTCGAAGTTGGAAGCATCACCGGGACCACGGCATTTTGGCAGGAACGGAGCTTCGATCTGGAAAACAGAGTTTAAGGAAAATACAGATTGAAAGTGCGACCACGACTCCATGAAATGTTAGTGTTACAATCGAAAGCTTCATTAGTGTATTAGATACTTGTAAACGACATTAATAATCCTGAAATCATATCACCAACCAGCACACTAGATAAACTAAAAACACGTCTACATCCTGACTTTAAAAGTCCTTGAATTTGTCCACATGCAGATTATCCGACGACTGCGAGATTTGGAAGGCATTTTCGTCGACTTGCTCCACGAAGTGTCTGGTGTCCGCGGGGCCGTTGACCTTGGGATATAGGGCTTCGAAGAGACGAGGTCCGGTGTCGGTCTTGTTAACGAAGCTCGGCGGTGTTATCTGACAAAAGCACAAGCATAGAGTTACAGGTTAGCAAATTAAACAAACTCAGACCTTCAAACTGAGGAGCACAAACACCAAAAACAAAATGCAAAACTCACCCTTCGTTGATAAATAGCGATCCAATCTGTCGTCGCGAACCATTTGTGTCCTTTGATGTCGGCGACGCCATTTCTCAGATTGCCGAACCGTTTCGTCAAATCTACTTGAAGGAGATTCTTCAGCAAGTCCTTGAGTTCATTGGAGAAATGAGAGGGGTACTTGACCTTTCCGGAAACAATCTTCTCATAGATCTGGATAGGTTGGTCAGCGAAGAAAGGAGGATAACCTGCAGCCATTTCGTAGATAAGTACTCCTAGTGCCCACCAGTCAACAGCTCTATTGTATCCCTGTAAACGTGAGTTTTGTGAGATCCAATCAAACATCACAAATATTTACTTTGCTTAAAATAATCTCGGGTGCTAAGTACTCTGGTGTTCCACAGAGAGTCCAGGTCCTTCCTTTGACTCGCTTCGCGAATCCGAAATCCGTGATCTGAAAGAACGTTCTTAGACAGATAGGTCTCCACGTCACTCACCTTCAAATATCCATTATTGTCAATGAGCAAATTCTCGGGCTTGAGATCACGATAAATCAGATCTAGCGAGTGCAGGTACTCGAAAGCCAGGACAATCTGGGCTGCATAGAATCTGGAATGGGGCTCGGAGAATCTCCCTATTCTTCTCAGATGCGAAAACATCTCTCCGCCACTGATAAACTCTAATACCATGTACAAATTGGAGTTGTCCTAAAAATAGCACTTGTTACGTAATTGAGAATCACAAACAATGAGTGAATGTCCCCAGGGATTATGTCAGTATCTCAGAATAGAATGGATTACCTGGGAAAACCGGAAATTAAATAAGGGGAACAAATCCGATAAACAGGAGGGAAAACTCACTTTGAAAGAATACTGCATATTGACCAGGAAAGGAAAATCGAGGGCCTGAAGGATCCGTTTCTCGTTCAGCGTGTGTTCCACTTGCTTCAGCCTGACGACTTTCTGCTTGTCCAGGATTTTCATAGCATAGTAATTGCTATTTTGCTTGTGTTTAACCAGCATAACCCGGCCGAAGGACCCGGTCCCAAGAGTTTTGATCCGATCGAAGTCATCGAGCACTGCCGTGTTCTGAAGAAGTGGTATTAAGTTCATATTAAAGCGAATCGAATGGAAATCAAACTTCAGGAGGCTTAGGCTTTCTCGGCTGCTCTGAGAATCTCCTCCGACCGGTGGGTTTGTCCCAGAAGCCCTGTTGGAGAACATGAGCGACCGACAGCAGTCGGCGCTGATAGGAACGCACACGGGTCGACGTTTTGACAGATCGAATAGGAATTGATCCGGAACTCGCTAGCTTCCCGCGGAAAAGATGCGAAACAAATAAAAAATAATGAAAAACCAATTAGCAAACAGATCTGTAAATCAATCGCAGGTGTGTCAATTGGCAAATAACCTTCACAACGCCAAATTGGCAACTAATCTTCACAACGCCAAGTTCGAGCAAATTCTAAACTAGTCCTTGGTGCGGAAGGATTATCAACGCTTCCCGATAATTCCTGGTTGACAAAATAAAAAATGTTTAGAACGACAATAACAGCTGTTAATGGCGGCTCAACTTTTCTTCCGTCAAGTCTATCTCCGGACGAGTTGTGCTGGCGTCAAACACGCCACCCTGATTTGATTTGGTCTCTGCGCAATTTTCCTGGACGAAAAGAGCAATTGAAAGGTCGCGAATTCTATGCAACTTGGGCCTTGATTTTTCTTTCTCTGAGCTCTTTCAAACTTCACCGAAACGTTCCAAAAATAGACAATCCTGTGTCACGTTTATCTTTTCCTCTTTCCGTTACTGCGACCACTTTTACTTTGTTTTCTACAATGGAGGTGAGTTCTCGTTTTGGAATTGATACTATTGAAAACGAAGTGCAACCTGTGAAAGAGAAACGATCTGCCGAGAAAGCCTTTCCTAGGAAAAACCACAAAAATCAAAAAGTAAGGTAGGAATAAAATCAAGAAAACCCAAACTCACCGAAGCTGGATTGTCCCATTTCTGCTTGAAATCATCTCGGGCTTTCTCGAGGAACTCTTTGACTAAAAGCACCACAGTAAGATTAATCCCGGTCTTGAGGGGAAAACAAATTTTAATTTTTCGAATCGATGAATTTGAGGCAACTCTCAGTGTTTAACTTACAAAATTTAACTTGTAGCTTTTTATTGTTAGATGCGGCCATAATTCCTACAAAACTTTGGCCGTATGTGTTAGAATGAGGAGGAAGATGCAATTGGGCCGGAAATTTGCCGCTCCCTTGGCAAAGTGTCTCAGAACGAAAGACCTTTGACAACAAAGCAAGTCTAAGCCATTTCGCTGCCCTCGGTGCCAAAATAATTTTGGACTTGGCTATATATCTCTAAACATGAGACGTTAACAAGGTCGAAAAGTTCACGAATAAGATGAAAATTTCAAATTGACGCGGTTTTCAGTTTTTGTTCTCGCGAAATGCTCGTCCAGTCGTCAACTTCCCGACTCCCTTCCGGTGGACTGGTGGATTCAGATGCAAATGGCGCTCGCTATTCCGTTAAGCGTCAGCGACGCGTGTTTTAAGCAGGACTAACATCAATACCATATCGATAATAGCCTCATCCTATTATCAAAAAAAGGAAATTTAACGATGTTGTAAAATAAAAATGTCAAACGGGATTTAAAATTGGTCTTTTTGCGCAAGTAACGAGTAACTAGGGCAAAACTGACAAGAGCTAAGTAGCAAGCCCTCCGGCAATGCTCGCGTGCTGCAGTGTTATTTTGCATTCTCTTCTTTCTTTGGCAAGAGGACGAGTGCCTATGGACGTTTTTGGACCAGGACACACAACCAAGCAACAGCGAAAAATCCGGCAGATTCCAACAGACAGACGAACGAGGGGACTTGAATCGACAAAAAGACAAGAGTTATTTTTATTCCAAAAATGAAAAACTACTATATGGAGTCGGCAATTGTGTTTCCGCGCAAAGCGAAGCACTCTTGTCTTTCATTTCCGGAGGGACTTACCGGAGGCAGATTTACAGAACGCCCACAAAAGTAAAAAGCAAATGATGCCAAAATCCGCTCAAGCTTGATTTAACCAAAGCGAGAAGAGCTTCGTAATTTAATTGCGGTAAAAAGCGTCTCTAACATAGACGAAGCAGGACTTGTCCTTGAACACCAGACTATACCACCCACTTTCAGAGCTTTCTGGAATCGAAAAACGTGCTTTCTCGACCAAATGGCGTTCCTTCAATAAAACATTTCTCGAGACCAAAAATTGAAGCACCGTAAATAATTTCTCCCTATCAGAAGAAAACAAGATTAATATCCATGTAGTTAAGCACTTTAATCGTATTCCAACTATAGGGTAGGTACCTATGCAGGAGTACTAGACCGCTTCTATTTTTAGCATGGAAATGGAGGACTAACAAATGCTTTCTTGAAGGAGCAGAAATTGTATGGCAACAAGTCAGAGTTACTCGGAATGAGATGGAAACGGAAGCATAGGGTTAATTGAAAAAAGGGAGTGAGTATTGATGAGAAGAGGGAAATCTAGGGACAAGGGAACTCGAGGGTAACGGACATGTTGGGATTTCTTTAAAAAGACCAAGTTATCCATGTTGGCCTCACTTGTTTTAATAGGGTTTTCAATGGCTTCTGAATGTTTTTCCAATTTCTTTTATTAGATGGGGAAAATACAAACTTCAATTCAGAAAGCTTGTCGGGAAATAGTAAACTTAAATTGACTGATTGTATGGACCCGAATAACACCATGGGTGTTTTGAGACCGAGAGTCAGTAACTGTTTTTACCGATTGAATATCAGAAGCTATTTCTGTGTGAAATACTATTAAGCCAGCGAACAATGAATCTAGAGGTTAATGAGGAAAAAATTCAAAATACCACGTTGTTTCTCTTTAGAGACTTTCGCTCTAGTTCCCAGGAGCATTAGTCATAAGCTATTATATACAATGTGATCCTCATTCTCAGATCTAAACATGGTTCCTTGTTTCTCGCACTTGAACAATTATTTAAAGTCCCCATCATTTTTCCAAATCTTATTTATAAAACTACCCCTACCCGAAAATCTCGTTTTTTGCAAGAAAAATTAACTCAAGTCCGACTTGCAATCCACCTTTAATGAAACGAGCATATCGTGTGGAAAAATTAATTATCTCAGATCAACCTGTCAGTTCCTCCCGAAAAATTTCCTGAACAATTTTACTCAGTCAGACGAGGAAGTTGCTTGGCTTCTGACGGTTTCGAAAGTGCACAAGTCCCTGATTTATTGTTTTACAAAGATTCTCCCTGGAATTGGCATCAAATTTGAAATTGAATCACAACTTTTTCTATTGCCTTTTCCAAAAATGGAAAAAAATTCAAAATTGGAAATGAAGGCAGAAGACTGAAAAATGTAAAAAGCAATCTCCAGCAGTCGTTCTATTTTTGGAAACTACGCTACTAAAAAGAGAATACGAGAGGAAAATGCATAGTAGAGCTCGTATTGACTGCGAGGAAGATTAAGCTGAAAATGAGACGGGAAATAACGAGGGACAATTTTTTAACATTTGACGGATTCCTAATTTCTTATTTCACCTTTGTACTTTTTATTTTTAGAAACAATTATTAATACTTATTTCCAAAAAATGGAAAAACGAAATTTGCCTTCCAAAAACCAATTTCAGCGATGATTGAATGTTTTTTGCGGAATAAAAATCAGTTCTGAAAATGTGCGGAAAAAACTAGACTCGTCTGGCAAGTCATTTAGCGTGAAAACTGAGAATCGCATTGATCAAATGTACTGAGGATACGTAATCTGATCTAGCATTTGAGGATTGTTGAGATTAGATGAGAAGGGAGCTGGTGAAAGGTCAAGAAGGTAAAAAAGGGATTAATTTGAATGAATTGGGTTTCAGCGAGAGATTTTTTGGATCTGAATTAAGATTATCTTGAAGTAAAGAACAGGAGATTAAATACTGAATATTAATCAATGAATGTGAAAATCCACACGAATATGGTTTCCATTCAAGATCGAGTAAAAGCACTCAAAAATACTTTTTCCGGAATGGAAAATATGCAGCAATATGTAAACTTAAATAGCACACATCAATATCCTCCCTAAAAGTAGGGCTTCATCTTAGAGCCGTTTTTATAAATAGATAAAAAACGATCTCTAATAAATATTTTGAAAGCTTCAATTTTCACTCTGAGACATTGGAAGCTTAATTCTACCTTGGCCCGAAGGGAAATTTCCCGGTTCCGATTGTGAAAGTCGCCTCATTATTCACCCGTATTTAAATTACAGTAGAAGGGATAAGAACCAAAAGCAAACCCTCACAGTTGCCGTTGACCTTGCCATCTTTGCCGACAGATCCAGGCTCATCTGGAGTCTTCTTCAAAAACTTGAGCATCTCCGCCAACTCCCAATAAAAACCAAGTTAGATTAAAGTTTGATGGAAGAGCAACAACGAAACGCTGATTCCTTCGTTTCGTTGTTGGACGAAGGAGGAAAGATGGTGTTAGTTTTCCTTCAAATGATTGGGGAAATGGTGCTAAAACATTGTTCGAAATAAGCACACGAAAGAAATTCTCGCGAATCGATTTTGGAACAAATTTCATAAATTTACGGCAGTTTTAAAAACTCCTTTATAAGTAAATCAATTTTATGCTGTCCACGTAAGAGCTCTTTTCCATGAGTAAGACAAATTTCCAATTCTCAAATACTCGAGAACGGAATGATAGCCCTATTTGAAAAGCCTCGGGCACTTCTTTTTGTTAACGCAAAAAGACAAAATGATGCCGAATAGGGGAAAACTCGATTCTCTCAAGACTGAACGCTCCTTTTTGTTTGTGAAACACAAGAAATACTGGAGCTGGAAGATGTGTATTTGTCTTTCCTCAGGCATCGGGAAAGTCTACTGGGATTTGGGAGAAGACAAAGGATTTCGCTGAAGGGAAGTTGAGAAATCAAATTATCAATGGAATTGAGTTTTCCAGAAAATCTGCAGGTTCCATTGGTCTTGAACGAAGGCCAGAGATTAAGCTTATGTGATAGAAAGAAATGGAGATTCTAATAAAGTAGGGATTACGTGGAAGTACGGCAATCAAAAAAGGATCTCGAAAACGCCCTTTCGTGGTGGGAACAGGGAAATTATTTATTTACTTCTGACGTCTTTGGGTCTGAACATGAGAACATGAAATTTCAGAGAAATTATCTCGGATTAAATGTTTTCCCAAAAAGCCTCATCAGAAGTCTTCGAAATTTAGGAATTTAAATTAGTCTGGGCTCCCACTACGAAAACACCCCGGCCTCATGATTAATTTATCGGAAATTTGAAAAATAAAAACTAAAGTATCCTAAAGCGTCGATAACAACAAGCAACTTCTCTCGGATCAACGCAAGGAAGTTGTTTGTTGGAAATCAATCCGAAAACTAAAGGGAAGAACAAAAGCAATTGACTCTTCTTTGAGAAAATGAGTTGTTGTGTCTAAAAACGAAAAGCTGGAAGAGCAACGGCCTCACTCACGTCTCGAGTCTTGGCCCTTGGGCTTCTCTTCCTTCAAAAAGCAAGTCGATATCGCTGAATGTGTGTCCTGGCATGGTCTCTTGGCGCGGCAAAACGAGCCCGAGGCAGCCAGGAAGAGCTTCTCGTAGATGACGCTTTTGTCGGTCCGAAAGCAAAAAAAACAATACAGAAAGCATGAATGCCGAAAAATCTCAGTGGTGGGTCTTTGGCAAAATACAATTTCCGGAAATTTGTTCCTCAAAGAAAATTATCAATATGGAAAAAACTCGAGAAACTTCTGAAGATCATTATTATCTGGTTCTACAATGGACGCTTTCAATAATTGAGGAAAAGCCAAATAGCCCCAAGGGTAAATTATTCCGAGAAAAGTCTGGCCAAATTTGGATTTACTCCCCCAAAAAATTCTGCAAACAAAACACATTGCCATAAAGCCAGAATTCCTAAAAACGGACGAGACAAGTCGATACAAAATCATGCTATTAAAAAGCCAGAAATGTGCAATGGAATTCTGAAAAAGTTGTCTCGATGTAACTTTTAAAAACTTTCCAGCTGAGACCGGAAACTGCAGAACCTAACGCCTGTGTAGTTTCCAAAGATTGCAAAAACATCTGACAAACCACTATTGTAAGAAATAAAATATCCCTGGTGAAGTTCGGAAACTTTCTCGACACGAATTTCTGGGACTTTCTTGTTGAGACAATAATATTAAATCAGCGTTCATGTGATTCTGGAAAGTCCAAAAAACATCCGGAAAAGAACGCTATCGCAAGAAACACGTACGGAGAAATTTCGAAATAGTCTCAACACGAATGTCCAGAACTTTCTGGTGAGAACTAAAAATGCAAAATTTTACGGCTGTATATTTAGCAGGGTTTGGGAAACACTATAGACTATAAAAACTCTAGAACCCTATAGGGTGATCTATAGTCTCGTCCGAAGACCGTAAGCAAGACAACTTCCCAAAGACGGGCTACTTTGCTCGTGTAGAAGAAAAAACAAAAATGAAAGGTGAAAATGAGAGCTGTCTTCGTTTGAGGATTAGGGACGGAGTGTCAGCGCTTCAAGGAGACATGGTCTCGCTAATTTCCTGACAAGTTCTCTTACAAGAAATTGAAAATTCATCGAAAAAGGCATTAACGCAATTTGGCCAATCTAAAAGGCAAAAAGTCAATAAAAATAATTTTAAAGCCATGGCACCCCTGTGAGGTAGACATCAAAAAATATTTTATTTGTGTTCCATTTTTAGCAGCAGAACATGCATGCAGATGTCAAGGTGAAGAGTTTTTCTAATCCATATAGGCCGTATTAGGGTTAAAAGTTGGTTGATCGATTTTCAGCGAGGACTGAAATCAAAGAGGAAAACTCAGTCAATGGCGGTTATCAATTTTCCGTGGATTGCAATAAACAAATCGTTGTTCGATTGGAAACGTAAAATTTCCGGAATTTTAATGAGGATTTCCAGGGTTGAAGGGAGACCAGAGAGTTTAAAAAGTAACACGAGGAAAATAAGGTGTTTCTCGTCCGATCGAAAATCGATAAAGTGAATAAAAGGGAGTGCACTTTATCACGAGAACCGTGCCTCGTATGGTTCTGTTACAACAGCGAAGTAGCTTCTGGAGAGATAACAATGTCGGGATCGGATACGCCTCGTGTGGAACTTTGGTCGGTGATCAATCAAAGTTGAAGACATCGTAAAAACAAATTTTAAAAGTATTCAAAGATGTTCCCAAAGATTATTGTCCCTCCAGAGGAAACCCCCACATCGCTTACCCCAAGAAGTTACTTCCTTGCTCGTGCGTGCCAGATCTTCGTTCTAAGTGCATCTGTTTCCACTACACTCCATCTATAAAAATGGTTTTCTGATTTTCGCGCGTCACTTCAAAAATCATCTTGACTTTTCTTCTCCACGGCAAGTGACAACGATTGATGAACCATTAAAGATAAGAAAAACCAATTTCTATTTTTTCTATTTTTGATTTGACGTTGAAATGAAAGAACAGGAATCTTGAGCAATCGATCATTAAAAAAAATAAACTTCTAATACGTATTTTCAAAATAGCCTGTGGAATCTCAGAGAGAAATCAATAAAAATGCAAAAGGAAATTTCTATTCAGTGCAAAAGCGGATTTAAAAAGTATCAATGGAAGTTGTTTTGATCCAACAAGTCTGTGGAAACAGCGGAAATTTGCTTTTAAAACACTTGCCAGAGGCGTCTGGGTTCCAAATTTATTTGGCTAAACGTTGCAGGGCCATGTGATGGAGTGGGACAATTTTGAGGCTCACAAATAAAGGAATAAAAAAGAAAGGAACAACTCGAAGTTAATTTGATCATGTTTATTGATCGGTTCTTTGAAAAGAAGGAAAATCATAATCGGAGATGTGGCGCAGAAAATCGAAACTTTGATTACAAGTGAGTCAGAGTGGAGTGGATATAAAAGTATTAGCGCACTGTGGGTAATTAGGGTATTTGTGTACGTCCGCCTGAGGGGATGATTGGAAAGTGCCGAAAATAGCAAGAATCCGAAATTGAGTTCCTTAAAATCCAGTCCCGCAGAATCGATCAGAAGTGGAGAATTAAAAGTGAAATTTCTTCAATTTCAACCGCGAATTCTTGATCTAATTAAGGAACACGGATCTCGATCAGTAATTGATTAGCGAACCCTAATGAAAAAACGTAGTTGATGAACCTTGGTCCCGACGTCTACAACAACGTCATCGGTGTCCAGTACAATAAGTCACTTTAAACATTCCTAAATCGCTTGGAGGAAGTTTGTATTCCCATCCATATGACAACTATCGAAGGAACAAACAACATTCGGAAGTTGCTAAAAATAGTAACGAAATGACAAATAACATCATTCGTGTCGAGACCAAGGTTAAACAATTAATTTTTTCGCCGGGCGCTCCATTCAAAACCAAAATTCCCTCTGCATAAAAATAAAACCAAATCTAAAAGAGCAATTTTGAGTGACTCGAGTTTGACTCGAAGACCAGAAAACAGTTTTGTTTTTGGGCAAAACTAATGAGAACAACCTTTACACGGAACCGGTTCCAACACAAGACTCTATTTTTATAAATAAACTCCTGCCAAAAAGGGTTTTAGTTATCTAGGATTTGTCCAACTAAATGTGGAGGGATTAGATAAATTAGTTTAACAATTGTAAAGTTAACCTAAAAATACAGGACATAACTAACCTCCACCGAATGCAGCCTTATGGGAGTGTCTGGACTCTCCTCCAGAATAGGTTTCATCTCGGTATCTGTTGTCGTAGACCTGTGGAACCGGAGAACCGTTAGAATTCCCCATCGTCGATAATGTAATCCTTGACTCCACAAGAAACGTAAATCTAGACAAACTTAAGCAAGTCCGCAAGGCTGTCAGCGCCGTTTTGAGCTCAAGATTTCAATCAAAAATTCTTGGCAGAGGCGGAAACGACGGATCTAGGCCAGATCTTTTTGTTTTCGAGATTTTTGCCAGAGGGGGAGGTTGTCTGTCCGGTCTGCGGTGATATTGATTGATTGTGACTTCAGGCTAATGAGATCCATGGCGATGGACTTTGGCAGCTGCTAGACCTTTTGGATGAGATGAGTTTTTTGATCGTTTTCTGTGGAGGATCAAGGAATTGGATGCCACGTGTTTTGGGGAAATTTCATTCGTTGTCAGTCAAAGGGTAAAAAATCACTTATGGATTGTGTGATGGAAGTTGTTTTAAAGCGAAAATATGTGAAGATGAAGACTGAGCAATTGAGATCCTGACACGAAAGAAGGAATTCTCCAGGTGAAAGCTGGGGAATCCTAAGAACTCAGAACAAGAGTGGACAGAGTTTTCCTAATAGAGCTCTTATATGCGAGATAAAAATCATCGTGTGCTTATTCTGATGGAAAAATTCACGTATTTTACAATCAAAATTTAAAATTATTTGAAAAATCATGTCTCAAAGTGAAAATTGGTTTGTTTGATCCAAAATATTTCGGTTCTTACGACAAAAGCCCAAATAATACATTAAAAGCAAAACAAAAATTAGTTTCCCCAAATAGCTGTCAAATTCATCGATTCAAAAATACAGCTCCTGAATGTTAATCAAAATCCAAACTTACATCTTTCGTGATCCGTCAACTGCTCGCTCTCTGTCCTCATGGCCTTCTGTTCATTATTACTTCTTCCGTTTTCCATCACAGGAGTCCCCAGATCACTTCGCTCTCCCGCATTCATTCCATTCTGGGCTTGTCCGTATTCTCCACTATTGAAAAAACTGAACAAATGAAAAGGAAGAGAATTGAGACCAAACATGGCCGCATAGTTTTGCCAGTAAGCCTGCCACTGCTGTGGAGTGAGATTTGTCGCCAGCAGACACATCCAATGTTCCCAAAAAACTGTATCTTGGGGATTGGGCGGGATAGGACTGTTATTCGAACTGTTGTTGTTGGAAAACATGGACGATGGAGTTCGGAACATTTGGAAGACCTCGTTGTTCATACATGAGTTTGCTATCCTGTCTTCGGGTCTTGATTGCTGCTGGGAAAAAAGATTCTGTAGCTGAGATTGTGTGTTGTAGTTTTGTTGTTGCAACAAGGTAGTGAGTAATAATTCATTGAGTTGCGGGAGAGCCGGAGGTTGCTGACTGGTCGAGGGCAGGGATGAGTGCTAGAAACAATATTCGAATGTTTGGGTTCTTGAACAAGTGAACTTATTTTTTAAAAGCTCGAGGATTTAGTAAGTCACAGGATATAAAGAACTATAAATACTCTTCCGTAGCCTCACTTGACCTCTCGAGTGAGATAATGACAGATTGTGAATCAATAAAAGCAAAGCATTTTGGAATCAAATGATGTGCTTTAATTGCCAGAAATCACATTGTTTTTCTACATTATTTAGTGGATTTCGAATTGTATATGCATCAATTTTCTACCAAACTGATTCTCAGAAGTAATTTCAGATGAACGGAGAATAAATTTATAAGTGAAAAATATGCTGCGGAAAGGAACAGCTCCGAAACAATGTCAACCTTGCTAGGTCTTGAAACTACGATCCTATTTTCCTATTTGTTAAAAGATCACAAGTAATCAATCGAGACAAACTGATCAGTATCGTATTTAAATTTCAACAATTTACGTTTATACTCACCGGAAACTGTAGATTCGCACTGCTCGCTCCATTCATCAGCGGATTCACATTTCCATTGATGGAGGTACTCGGTGAAGCCATTTCGGCATCAACAACCATGGAAGCTGCACACATATCTGCGGAAAGTTCAACAGAACTCGTGGTAGGACCATTTCTCCTCCGATACGGCTGGTCCATGACCCTTGTCCTGTTGACTTCGAACGAAATTAATTTAAGCCAACTAACGGACGGATTGCCCTTGTTCTTCTTCCTCAAAAAGAGAATAATACTCCAGGCAGAATTGAACGCCCACGTTGTTCTCACTAAAAAACAAAAATAGAATTTAAAAACGATAAACGAATAAAAATAAAACGTCTCGGTAAATGCTAAACTCGAAAAAAAACAATAAAACACGTATTAAACTTATTTTATATTTAGCAACGATCGAAAAACGAAAAAACAAAAGTAACTAAAAATCGAAAAGCATAAAGAGATGCAAATAGAGGCAATTTAGTCCTCAGATTTGGCAAATACAGGAGAGTCCATGGCAATCTAGGAAACTGAAATAAGAACAGAGATGGGACCACGTGCAGTAAAGAAATGCCTGAAGCTAAAATTATCCTTCCAGCTTGGAAAACAAAGAGAAAACATCCATTCATACGAGCGAAAAGATTTAACTTAAAATTGAAATCAATGATAATTTCTATAATTAAAAAAGCGAAATTGTTGTGGCATGACACGAGCTCCGTGCATTCTAGAAAACGCTAAAATTAGCAACAGCCAAAGATTGGGTAAAAGCGTGGATGATGAACTTTAATTTCTTATTGTTTCAACATTAGATAAAGCTCTAAACAAATAGTGGAAAAAGTAATTATACGATTGAGAAAAGGTTAGCAAGCAAATACATAGGTTATTAAAAAGTTGTTTTGAAATAGAAGCATGAATGAACGGGGATACGGAAGGAACCTCAGGGGGAAACAACGTCAAATGGATTTTTATACGCGTCTGAAAGAAGGTAAAGATGGTTTCGAAACGGGATTTTCGAAAGAATAATTTTAAAACAATTAAAAAACATCCAGATTTCGGAACGAAATCAAGAATGGAGATAAAAATCCGAAAAAATAAAATAAAAACCAAAGTTTAAAAACCGCCAAATCTTATAGAGAAAGTTCCGGTCTGTTCGCCATGACACCAGTCCGTCCAAAAAAACTTATTTTTGGACCATACCATGTAAACGATCAAAATTCCAGAAGGTCGGCTCCACGTGAGGATGGAAAAACGGACTGTGTTAACTTTTCCAGACCCGATCCCGTCTTCCAGGTCTGAATATTTGAAAAATAAGTAAACCGATGACTGATAAACCCGATCTTTAAAGGGAAGGAAAAAATCAGCTGACGGGAGAAGAAATAAAAGTAAATTAAAAGAGAAGATAAAAAATTTGACCTTCAAAGGTTCGGTTACTCGATACTTGTTAAATGTTGTAAATTTTTCAGTTGACGAATGAAATAACGAAAATTGAAAAATATCGAAGAGAACTGGGTTGGTTGAATGGTTCACAGCATTTGTCTTTCTCGAAAAACTGTGCGCTTGCTTTTCGGAGCCGCAGATCTCCCTTGCGCTGCCTCGACGAATCGAAGCTTTGCTCCATTTCAAAACAGACAAGACCGAGGCTAAAAATAGAAGTTAGGTGGATAGAAAAGAAATCAATTTTGGAAGGATTGAGAGCTTTGGTCAGACAAGCAATTAGAAAACGGTTGTTTTTTTGAGGATTCTTGCAAGATGCTTCAATTTCCACTCAATCAATTGAAAAACCACGCGTTTTCAAACAAGTTGAAGTTTGCAAGCTGGAGATTTTGTCTCGCGCGGGGGAAATGTTTTCATTTTGTCGGAAAATACACTTTCTCAAGAAATAAAAGTTGTGACGGGAACTTAGTGAACGGAGAGACTGTCCATTTTTAGATTGATTGATCAATTTACGTAATAAATCAATAAATAAAAAAGTTGTAGGATATAATTGAAAGTGACGTTATAAATACCAGAGAGGGATAAGCGGAATCCGTATTTGGCACGACAGAACAATAGAAAAGGTCGGAATTTTCACGTAGCCAATGTCTTGGAGCAAATTCCAGCAACGGAAGATAATGGAATACATGGGCTTTGTCCGAAGGAAATGAGGCATTTCAGGTTAAACTTCTTCTCGAAGAAATTAGTGAACTTGATTTTAGAGTGAGAATAATGCATCAGATCACTCGGGATCCTGCAACGAGAATAGCACTTTCCCAGCTCTTAAAAACAGAATTGGTTACAGTGTTCGTTAGTGACGAAACTAAATTTGACCCGGATCTTGGAGTAAAAGTAAGCAAAATCCAAAACATATCCAAGAAAGTCCGGAAAGAAAATTGTCCGGAATTCCTTCATATAATAATACCTCGGACATCGTCTTTTCCTCCTTTAAGCATGGATTCCAAATGGTCTTAAGAAGCCGCAACAGAATAACTTATCGCAAATAATAATCCATGTGGACCACGTAAGTGCAAAATTCTCAAATCAAAGCGATTCAATAAACCAAAAGCAAGGCATCAATAGTCCAGTGTTTGCACGTTCGCGACTGGCCAAACCGATCCCCGAGAATAAATGTAAACCTTTCCAATTCTTCCTCATTGTCAATTTCTTTCCTGTTGGGTCTATTCAAAGTGAGTCAATCTACCCAAAGTTTTAAAACATTTTTTCTTTTCTATTTTTAGAAATGAGTAGTTTCCGGTTTATGAATGTTGAGAATCTTTCCTCCTTTTTGGTCATATTTAACCTCGTTTCCTCGATTCGAATCAAAAATCGGACAAATGTACACAGTGGAGGTGTTTTTGAGTGGAAGGGGTTTTTGATGAGAGAGGAGTAATAGTCTCTTTGGGATCAATTACGAGTTGCGAGAAGACGGCAATGATTAGGAAGATGAATAAGAAGGCCGAAGTATAGTTAAATAGTAAGAGCCAAAATAATAGGAAATATATGGTATTTCGAGGAAGTCTAAATTCGAAGTCGTTCTAATTTAGTAAATACTGAATGATCTTTGATCCCTTTTTTGGACGAGAAAGGTAATGCAAGGTTAAATATTTAATTTTTAAATGTAAAGGACATCATTATTTTTTCGGAAAGAGAATAAATTTTGAAATAGAACACCAAGGATTGAAAATAGTTATGACTAAAAAATCTTTACTGTAACGAATGTTCTTCGAGCATCATTTTTAGTGAAATGTTTCGTAGTTGTCTGTATCCAAAGAGTTAACAAGCAAATACAAGTTTACAAAAAACACCTATGAAAATTAACTCAACATCCATTAAATTGATTTAAAATTTGAACCTGGAATGACTTATAAATTTTCTTTTAAAAATGGGAAAATACAATATCTACTTTCTTATTTTTTGGAAATTCTTGGATGTAATCTGGGCGGCAGTTTAGGAGGAATAATTTTTTCTTTGGCAGAACTTAAATTTTCATAATCAGGTATCTTGGGCAGCTCGTTTCCTGGGTGTTCGTTGACAGAGTCGCTTCGGGTATTATGGATTGTTTGATGAATATCAGGCTTGGGAAGATCTGGTCGATCGATGATTCCCTCCTCTATATAAGAATCGACATCTTTACTAACAACATTTGTCGGAGGGGCGTTGTAAGTCAAGTTTAAGGATGTTGCCTGATCCATCTTACTGACAGCTCTATTTCTTACAGAACTTGTTGAGTTTTCTGTATTCATTCCAATTGATCTACCTGGCGAACTGCTTGATGTTGCGGGATGCGCTATTTCGGAATTTTCAGAGTTTGTTGCTTCCTTGTTGTTTCTGACGATGATGATTGCGGCGACTAAGATGAGGATGATGACATGACCAGCGACTACGATGATAAACAAGAAACTCCAGGCACTTAGATAAGTAAGATAGAGAGTTGCTGATTCGAAAATCTGGAAAATCATGAAGTGCTGATCGAGGGATATTGGAACTTACCACAGGCAGAGCTAGTAAAAATTGCGGGAGAATCAAATGGGAGATAATCTTATCTGGAGGAAGACTTCGTGTTTTCTCAGACTCTGAATCTGTCTCTTCTTCTACTTCTTTGGTAACGCATGAGTTGATGAATTCCGCAATCCTGCTCTTTCTCCAGTAGCTGGCAAATAACGGGATATACAAAATTGAGGAAAGGAGTAAGAAAATTAATGGCATCCAGAGAGAGACGAACTGATAATCTGGTCTCACCCAGCAAAATCCGTCGCTTCTGTGGTAGAAGTCCGTCATTTTCAGTCCAAAAGAACCAGTGATAACCAGAGACAATCCGAAGGAATAAATTAGTGGCAGAAATCTACTTTCTCCTCCAGCACAAACCCAGATGAAGAGCGCGTACCATGGTTTCCAGTGATTCATAGCTTCCGACATCACGAAGATATTCTCTATTGAAAGAAAGACACAGGATAGAAACAAAAAGTAATTAACTGCCGCAATTATACCACAGCTGGTATCACTTGATATGACCTTTCCGGCCCCGAAGACAATAAGGAAGCACATGTACGCAGTTACGGTGAGAATATAAAAGAACGAGAACCACTTGGTTTTTTTGGTCAAGCAGCTATTCAGAAAGTATGAAGCTAGCACCCAGAAAAGACGAAGACAAGAGGGTACTGGAGCTCTACCGTTTTGAGAAATGAAGTAAACTGTGCCGATGATAACAGCTACAGTGGACATGGCTGCAATGAATCCTCCAATGATGTGGAGAGTTGTTGAGCAGACTAGTGGATCAATGGAACAGCCTTGGTAGGCGGTTCCACAGTGAGTGGAGTCACAGGTTCCCCGATAATTTGTACTGGAACGAGAAAGTTGTTTCCCGAGCTGGAAACTGTCTTGAACGAAACGGGCAATGAAGGGTTTCCGGTGAAGATCGTTGACTCTCTGAAGGGACTATGATTTATTAATTCATGGTCAAGTTAGACTTACTTTCGAGTGATAAATAGTGACTTCTGTGTTGTAATTGAATTTGGTCAGTTGTTCGTCGATTCCTTCAGCACCTATTAAGTACTGTTCCTGGAGAACTATTCCGCAATGACAGCTGTCGATATTCGTGTAGATTGGGATGGTAGTTGAATTTGGATCAGCGGAATTGGATTCAAAATTGAGTAGACCTTCATTAGAATCCACGAAAACATAGAATTTTGCTGGAGTCATTGAGACGTAGAATTTATTAGCTATAGAATTTCTGGTTGAATTTAGTTTGCGATTTAATGATAATCTCACCTTTGCTTTCACAAACCCCATTCTTTAATGGAACATTTAAACATAATGTGGCATCTTTTGAATTATTCACTGGAGTAACTCCGTCGAAGCAGAATTCCATGGTTTTTGTATAAGTATCTGATCTTTTGCAGAGTTCGTCGAAAGACATGGAATTAATAAAAATATTTGAAGTCTTGTGTATCAAATTTCCAGGATATTTTGCGACAAGATAGGCAATAGAAGCCGGGTACCACAGGAGAGAATTGTTATTGTTGGCTTGTTGAAGGGTTCCAATGGTTTGATTTGAGACAATGTCGATTATATCCAACGATGAGTTGATTATCTAAATTAAAAGACTGCTTTATTTTTCGGAATTTTGTAAATATGCTTTCGAAAAAATTGATTGGCGATTAACCTTTCCTATAATCGAAGCTTAGGATTTTTTTATCATATGATTTTCTGGTCTAGCAGTGTGAGAACTTCGTATCATCGATCCTAATGCTGATAATAATTTAAGAATCACATCAAATATTCGAATTTTCAGAAATAGGTATTTTTGCGCATATTTTTCAAATCCCTAATGAGATTTTTCTAATTAGATCAAACTTCCTACTCTTCTTAGAAATACTTCTTTATAAATTAGGAATATCTATATCTAGGACTAAATTAATTCAATTTGAGAAGTTGGAAATTAAAAATCATTTCTCATAAGGTGATTGATGCAAGTACCAGTGAACCTAAAATGGAATTGATCCCCTTCTAATTGGCTGCTTTTCATTGATTGGACTTGCAACTAAAACAACGCACCAAAAGTAACATTTTTTTTAATTTCTAAATTTTAAAGTGAATTTATTGCTTTTCGATGCGGAAATTCCGTGATCATGTAAGAAATTCTAAGACTTGCACTATCATCAATAGAAGATGCCACCGTGGCTACTTTGTAAAGAACCATCCCTGCTTCATAGATTGATTTTCCTGTAGTTTCTTTAGTTATGGTATTTTTCGTAATATTAATAGCGTTTTTAATTTCCTTAATTGTTGAAGAAGAGGAAACGTTACAATACTGTTGAAGAATAGTGTCTAAATTTGTTGTATTCGAACAATTGATTGGTGGTAATGCGGGTGGGTTTATGACTGTAATTACAAGTAATTAGTTTTACTTTAAAAAATGCTTACATGGACTATCTTGTATTGGTGAAGATTCAGTTGTTGATGTGGATGTCGAAAAAAATACCGAGGTAGTCGGTGAAGTATTTTTTACATCTGTAGTACTTTTAATAGGACCATTTGTTGTCAAAACTGCCGTAGATGTTGGTATAATTGTTGAACGTGGCGATGTTGGTATAATTGTTGAACGTGGCGATGATGTTGGTATAATTGTTGAACGTGGTGATGTTGGTATAATTGTTGAACGTGGTGATGTTGGCATAATTGTTGCATGTGGTGATGTTGGTATAATTGTTGAACGTGGCGATGATGTTGGTGCAACACAAGTGAAGTTAATATCGCTAATTTGGGTTACAAAAGGGGGATCATAACATACTGTAATGAAATTGTCGTTGAGAGTTACTGGGAGGAGATAACTACAGTTCTGTGCACTAAAGTTCATAATTTCACCATGTGGAGAATTCTCAGTAAATTGATAGTGACAACAGTTACTATCTGAAGAAAACACACAATATTCTAAATCAAGGTTATCCTCCAATTGAATTTCAGCAGAATAATAGTGATAACTAATATTGGCTTTATACAGAATATTCGAAATATTTAACGATATATCAAGCATAGTACCTCGTTTACAGTATTCATCTGGTGAAGCTGTTGAACTCTCAGAAGAAGCATAAGTGAACAACAGACTCCAGAATAAAAGTATAAACAACCATCTGTGCATGGTTGTTATTTAGTAATTGAGAAAAAATAACAAAAGGATTCCTAGAGAGAAATGAACATAAATATGAGAAATCAATTATTGAAGAAATAACATTATTGTTTTATAGTCATAGAGAATTATCTATACTTTGTCTTTTTAGAGCATTTATTGGATAATTAAAGGGTTAAGTCTCCCAACTCATAAGGCTAATTATTTTTTGGGAGAAGTTCTATTATCCGATACTTTCATAGCACTTAAATCCAACAAATAAATAAATAATTATTTTTACCAGTATTTCATTCAATTATTGGCACAAATCCATAACACCTCCTCTTCAGATATCATTATTATTCAATCACAACAAATTTAATTGAAATCTCCTTGAGTGAAACTAATAATCAAAGGAATATACGTTTAGATACCCACGAGTGCCTCCTGTGCAAGTATTCCCAATATACAGTGAAATTCTAAAAAATCGGAGTTCTCAAGGTCCTCAGAAACAACATTCCGTAGTCTGGGAATAGTTGTGCCCAGAAATACGCAGCACCAAGTTATTCCAAATGAAAGAATCTTTCCTTATAAAATCATCAGTACGAATGTCATTGAATCCTCTGTGTTTAATTCTAATTTTCCTCTTGATCCCAATTCTCTTATCGCAGTAAAGCGTTTTTGTTTTTATGGCTTATCGATAACCAAAAATATTTTCTTTTTGCTTTTAAATCCTAAAATAAACTTGCTACTCTTTGTTACAGGCATATTATAGATATTCAAGGAATTTTAAAATCAATATAATTGACAGAAGACACCATCGAAGTTAATTTGTGAATAAGCATTCCTGCTTCGTGTAGAGAATTACTTATAGGTTTTTGAGACAGCTTTTCTTGTGATGTTGAACAAAAGATTTGAAAAATTATAGCACAAGTTATCTAAATAGAATAGATTTTTAGTCTGTACAGATGATCAAGTTCCAACCTCTTGTAAATTCTCCTTTGATCACACCACTGATTTTCATGAAAACATGATGTGGAAGGGTAATAGCTATTTCTTCCCCCAGTATCATAATGTGAATTGTTTTAAATTTTGCAAAAACATAATGTCCAAATAATAGGAGAGAGATGTGGATTTACAAACATGCTAGTTTAGAGACAATTCATCCTTAATTATTCTTCATCTCGCACATTTGGGTAATTTATATTTTTATTCGATACTTCACTGATAAAATGAATGTCATAAACCTTTCGAGCCTTATACCGTATTGTTGCAATTTGTATTTATTTTATGCATTTCCCTCGAGAATAAAAGTATATCAATGATGCAGAGGGCTTGATAAACATTCCTGGTTTTTCGTTCATATTTTATTTCCTTGATAATAGCAAAGTAAAAGTATCATTAAGAAGAAAATTGATAAAATTGTTATAGTTCACTCTGGACTTTAACCATAAAGGAGTCAATGACGCACGGCGAGATATTCGTAAATCAAATACTTGATATTAGGACTTATGGACCTCGGATTAATTCGGAGTAAAGTTTCATCAATTTCCATTTTGTCAAACCGTGGGTCAGAGATGACCTCTACAGCGGTCACAATTGTTGAATCTGTATTAGGTTTTCCGAGGAGGTTGATGAGTAGTTGGAGCTCAGCTTTGACGACCCGAAGTTTCCTACTTTGCTGGTCACTTAAATAGGGATTCTGATTGCTCGGGTTCCCCTGATAATGTGTCCCGTTACGTAAATGAGAGCTATGACCACTTGGATTCCTCCGACGGGACACCTCATCACCTACATACTGATCCTCAGTATCTGAATTTCTTTGACGAGATGTCTCGTTATCTAGATATGTGTCCTGGTTGTTTGAATTTCTTTGACGAGATACAGGCGGAGGAGGAGGGTCTATATTGAAGTCGCGTCGATCTTTTGAGATATCTTGTTGATTTGGCAAAGGATCTATTCGAGGAACAGAGACGCTGCGTTTACCAAAGAGTACAAAAGCCGCGAAGAAAAAGCAGTAATGTACGGTTATTTGGATATAGATGAAGATGATGAAGAGAAGATGCCAAGCTCCGAATTCGGTTTTGTAGAGAGTTTTGACTTCAAAGATCTGGAAACCATCAGTAATGAGATTTTGGAACAAAGTATGTAATGCCGCAAAAAAGTTCGGATTTGAAAATGCCTCAATTTATGCAGTGCTTAATTGCTATCGACAATTCACTTTTTTACGCCCAAAAATATCATAAAATAGGGCAATAATTTTCGGGTCTTAAGACATAAAAGTATCCTTATCTTTTTAAAGAAATAATCCGAATTAATACCAGAACAAGGCGCCTGAGCTTAAAAGCTAGTCCGTACCGCAAAGGACACTATCATCTTTGTCTGTCCTTCAACAAATAGAAACTGATGTTTCGTAGAAAATAGCGAACTCAGCGAACTTGGAAGTAAAAATTCGCATTGCATTTGTCGAATTAGAGCGATTTAAAAATCCGAATTTCCTTGGGATATCTTATATTTACCACAGATAACGCTAAGATGAGTTGAGGGATAAATATTCCCAAAACTATTCTACTTGCAACGTAGTTTCCACCCACTTTCTGATCGCCACCAATAACCACCTCAGGACACTCTTCTCCACCTTTTGCGAAACACCGATTAATATGTCTGGAAATAACGTTGTTGCGATAGCATCTAGCAAGCAGTGGGATGTAGAGGAAAAATGGCAAGAAGACGAGTATTATGGGCAACCACATGGAAGCGAATATGTAGTCTTGCCTAACCCAACAGAAATCGTCGTTTCTATTGAAGAAATCTTTCATAGTTAATCCGAATACCCCGGTCAGAACCAATGGAATCAGAAGAGAATAAAACATATGGAGGAGTTTGTTTTCTTTTCCAGATGCGCACTTAATAATGAAACTGTACCACTTTTTCCATCCTCCAACAACATTCGTTAGAATAAAGACACTCTGCATTAATACAAACATTATGGAGAGGAACAGGAAGTAATGAACTCCAGCCATGATTTCGCAAGCGGTATTATTTACGAGGACATGTCTGTCTCCGAAAAATAGAACACAAGAATTCAACACTAGAACAATAATGGTATAGAGGAAAGAGAATCTTCTGATTCTCCCGTCATTGTGCGCAATGAAGAAGTCTTGAAACCAAGTCGGCATACATTTGAAGAAGAAATTAGAATTCTTTAATTCAGAAAGAATGATGAAGTAAGCGGAGATAAGAATCGAAATCCCTAAGAGAGTCCCAGTGACTATGTAGAAAGCAGTGGAACAGATCAGTGGATCACTCGAGCACCCCTTGTAGTAAATAACGCACTGAGTCGAGTTACAAGTTTTTTCGTAAGTTTGGTCTCCACGAGACATTTGTAAACTATTCCGGAACGAATTGTTCATGAAATAACTAATGTAAGGTATTCTATGGAGGTCGTTCACTGACTGGAAAGATTTTTTAAATTTCTCGGATCAATTCCTAATTCGGTTTCCTTACCTTCGGATGATGAACGGTTATGACAGGATTATATGCAATTATTTTTCCATTACTACTTATTCCTTGAACTCCTATTGAATTTTGAGATATAAGAACGTTCCCGCACTTGCACTTCTGGACGGTATCGTAAGAAATGACATCAGTAGAGTTGGGATCAGTTTGTGAAATCAGATCCAAACTGTCGTAGTCGGAAATGTAAAACTTGGCAGTAGTCACCGAGACGTAGAGTCGACTTGCTACAAAGTTTATTATTTTTGTTTCAGGAAAACAAATTTACCTTCATTGTATAAATCCTTATCCAAAGCAAGCTTTAAACAAACCGAATTCTCGGATGGAGAAAAGATATTTTTTGTTCCATTAAAACAAAAATTAAATTCATCTTGTTCGTTCTCGGGTGGTACTGTAAGATTCATAGATTGTATAAACATATAGGAATTGCTGTAGATGAAATCAGTTGGTCCCTTAGTAATAACGTTGAAAATTGCACTCGGATACCAAATAATGCAATTGTTGTGATCCGTATTACTTTTTGATGTTATTTTCTCAGCATCTACGAACGCACCAACTGTTTGGATAGAAATTATGCTGATTACTTTCATAATGGATGTAGCAGTCTGAAACTCACAATAAATAGGGAATAATAGGAGAAATGTAAAGCTTACACTATCGTCGAAGTTTTCTGGAATTCCAGATGCACTATAAACAACCATTCCAGTTTCGAAAATGTCTCGACCAGATATGAACTTATTATTGTTAAGATACCCATAGATATCAGACATAATATTTTTGATTTCATCTAAAGAGGTTGTACTTGAAAGATTACAGTAGCCACGGAGAATGACACTTGCATCTGCATCTTGACAATTAACTGATGGCAATGGAGGTGGGTTCATGTCTATAATTACAAGCGATTAATCGACCTTAAATAAAGAGTTTACATTGATTTGTCGGAAATAACGTAGCTTTAGTTGTCGATGTGGATGTCATAGATATTGTCGATGTGGATGTCATAGATATTGTGGAAGTTGGATCTGTTGTAGCCGTCATGAAATCTGAAGTTGTTGTAGTCATTGTGGGAATTGGAGTTTCTGTGGATAACGAATTTGTCGTGTATATTGGAGTTGTTGGAGTTGTTGGAGTTGTTGTGGATTTTGTAGTTGTTGTAGTTGTTGGAGTTATTGTAGTTGTTGTGGATGTCGAAAAAAATACCGAGGTAGTCAGTGAAGTACTTTCTACATCTGTAGTGCTTTTAATAGGAGCATTTGTTGTCAAACCTGCCGTAGGTGTAATTGTTGAATGTGGTGATGATGTTGGTGCAGCACAAGTGAAGTTAATATCGCTAATATTGGTTACAAAAGGGGGATCATAACATATTTCAATGAAACTATCGTTGAGAGTTACTGGGAGGACAAAACTACAGCTAGATGCACTACAGTTAGATGCACCATAGTTAGATCCATTACAGTTATGTGGATTACAGTTATGTGCACTAAAGTTCATAGATTCACCATGTGGAGAATCATCAACAAATTCAAAATAACAACAATTACTATCTGAAGAAGATACGCAACGTTCTAAATCAAGGTGATTCTCCAACTGAATTTCAGCAGAATAATAATGATAACTAATATTGGCTTTATACAGAATATTCGAAATATTTAACGTTATATCAAACATAGTACCTCGTTTACAGTATTCATCTGGTGAAGCTGCTGAACTCTCAGAAGAGGCATAAGTGAACAACAGACTCCAGAATAAAAGTATAAACAACCATCTGTGCATGGTTGTTATTTAGTAATTGAGAAAAATAAAAAGGAGAATTCTTTAAGAGAAATAGACACAAATATGAGGAATCAATTATTGGAGAAACAGTTCTTATCACTGGCAACGCCTTAATTCTTTCTTTTTATTATCTATACAAAGTTCCTTTTCGAAAAATTATAATCTAATCCTAGACTCATGAGAAAGATATTATTTTATCACATAATTGTCAACCAGGTAAAAAATCAGAAATGATCGAAAATAACAAATAATTTAATCATTTTTAACATTAATACCCCCTTAGGACGTTATGGGAATTTGAATTCATCACCATTTACGGTGCAATTGAGTGAAGAAATACCCAAAAAGGTTACAAACTACTCGTTTTAATAAATGTCATGATAATGTATTAAAAGTAACTTTAATTGTTATTTGCGTTCGCGAAAGGCGTGGAATTTTTGGTGTTTCCAACATAACATTCGAGGGATACAAAAACGTCGTTTACTGCAAACCTCCACCTAAATACATTTCTATCTTTGATAATCGGAGGATCCGAGATTTACATCATCTGGTTCTGGATTTCAAAGATTCCGAACCCTATCAGTTTTTCTTACTCAAAACCGTGAAATAGGCAATCTCTGATATTTAATTGACTTTGTTGTCCACCCCTTGGATACTGTTTTCAGCGATTATCGACTGTCTCACGGGTATTCTTCGGATAAGTGATAAATCTGCTGTCATTATTGTGTCATTGGTTTTTGCAATTAAAAATATGCTCTACTTTGTCAAACAAGTTGGATCCTAGGAACTCTATATTCGATAACATATACCATCAAACCGTGTAGATCTAGATCCATAAAGTGTTAGCAAAAAACGGTACGGTTGCTTCGGAAATAACTGAGGTAAATAATCATCTCACGAGAGTTAATAAGATAAGCTTTCTAGATTGGGACACTTTCGAGCTTCATAATAAGAACTACAAACAGATTAATTTTTGATGTCTCGTGAACCATTGTTTTTCTATTTTTGCAGAATTATTATCAAGATGAACGATTCTCAGGTTTCTAGCATAAATTTCGACGAATACAATAACCATATCTACTCGATCCTTATTAACTTCAATGGGTTTCTCTCCTTGACCGTCGGCATCTTTGGGATTTACGTAACTATTTTCTGGACTCCTAAAATTTTCGGATCTTACAAGTACTTTCTATTGAACATTGCTGTCTGGTCATTCTTGCTTGACTTTTATATATCTGTTTTGTATTCTCCATTTTTCCTCTATCCTGCAATAGTTAATTGTCCGACGAGGATTTTAAGAACAGAGGATCGACTTCTAGCCAAGATCTGGTTCGATATCATGTTGTTCCTGTACGGCTCTGTCAGCATCGCTGTTTTCTGTGCATTTATTTACCGGTTTGCACATTTGAATGGGAAACTAAAGAGCGTAATGAGCTGTGGATTTTTGAGCTTCCTTGGATTCCTCCACCTCATTAATGAGATCCCTGTAATCATCCTTCATCATTTGGCCAGCTATAATTATACTGCTGTCGAAGATGCCATCGTCAAGGTTCGTTCTTATCTGACTACAAAAACAAATATTATTTTAGCGGTACCCGAAAATCATCAAATTCTTCCCTCGGAAGGACATGGCTTGTTTTACAATCAGCTTCGACGTCGGCACCCCCTACAACTATTTATATTTTTTGTGTTTTATCACTTGCTGTTCCGTACCGATTCCATTTATCTTCTACATGATTGCTCGAATGAAGAATCTACTAAAACAACAAAGAGCGATCATTTCTCACAAGACATATATGATGCATAAAGAGCTACTAAAAACCCTCATCTTCCAGTTGATAACTCCGTTGTTCACCTTGACTATACCAGGTGTAGCTTTTGGAGTGCTAATCATATTCAGAATCAGCAGCATGCCGTATCTATTCCAAGCAATCTGGATCTCTGTGGCATGTCACTCAACAATGAACACCATAATGATGGTGTATTTCATCAAGCCCTACAGAAAGAATTTTGTTTACATCTTTTGGCACACACCTCAGAACTTCTTAATTGAAGTTTGTGATCGGTTCCATATGCATCCATATAAGGGCCGTAATTATTTAAGTAACAGGTAAATTTAAGTTGTTGGCTTATCTATCGGAAAATTTCAGATCGGTAATGAATACTGTTTCGACAATTCAAACTTCAATCATACCAGACTTGTCTGTTCGACCGGCAGAGTCGCTGTTCGCGTAGTTGCTGATATTAGTTTCATAGAAATTATAGATCTGTCTTGGTCCTACCATCCATATTTTATTTTGTTTGCAAATATTTTTCATGAAAACTTCTTAGTGGAGAAAGATTACACAAAATGTTTCATCCCTAAAGTTTAAAGATTAGAAGTTCGGAGGGACAGAATATGATTTGTTTATCTATCGGAATAAAGCAAACAACGTTGACTGAGTCTTGTTAAATGAAAAAAAGTCCGAAATCAGAATCATTTCCTTTTTGCTGAATATGACCTTCTCCAGAGATGCCATTAACCCCATAAAGTCCCCTAGTCGTGCACCATAATTCTGAATCCCCATCGAATTCAAATAATAATTCTGAAGTTCAGTGAATGTCCGTCGTCTCCAATAGGTCGAGACCTTCTCTGTCTCGTCAGTCACCGTATTCACACACGGATTCAGCCATAGTAGATGGAGACAAAGAGCTGCAAATTCAATCTCGCTAGGTTTGATTTCCTTCATCGGCATCACTAAACCGTTCATTACCATGTCCATATCTTTCCTCAGCAACCTGGAAGCTTTAATTATTACAAACTGCAAATTCGAATATAACATACGGAAAAACTGTATGGTTGGCTATTTTTCTTTTGTGGAATTCCAATTCATTCAGGAGCGATAACGAGTAGTTTATCGGCTGTCCGTTGAACATGACACACCGCCTGTCCTCTCGGTTGTCTCCGAAAACCCTGTATATTTCATAAGCTCTTTCAAATCTCATAAATGAAATGACAAATTGCTTGTAAAGAATCCATCGTTGATCAGGAGATAACGCAACATAGGGCTTGATGAAGGCCAGAAGCTCTGCATAAAGATAGACTTCTCGTTCCACCATTGCCGGTATCTTGGACCAATTGTTAGCTATGACATCTACGATTTCCTCCTTTCCAAGATAATTGTCGGGATCCTCCAGACATTCAGTGTGGACGACTGCTCTTCTTGCTCTGAGATGATTCATTCCAAGTCTGAACATTTCCAAAGTCGTTAACTCTGTTAAAGTCCTTGGATTAACCATGGCATCATCGAAAATAACGTTGATTCGATTGAATAATTCCAATTCTGTTTCATCCAAGTTTTTGACAGTTGATTGGGAGTTTAGAGAACTTATAAGTGGGGGAGAAGACAGAGATTTGGAGGGAGTTAGGGTATGAGAAATATAAACGGAGTCTCTGCTTTGTTGATAGGCTTCGATTCTCATTCCTACTTTGATGCATTTTGCATACCGACAACTTCTGCACATACACCGGACAGCTGTAAAAAGCTTCCAATAAAAAGTAGAAAATTAGACAGATATTGTATCTATTAAAAAACTGCAAGTTCTGACTTACATTTTTCAATTGGACAATTTCTACCGAATCTACAGTGATAAACTATGTTTATCAAGATGGTTCTCCGATAAAACTAGAAATAGACTATATCAGAAATAGCTTTCAAAAACACCTACGGCTGCACATGCTCTACAAACCATCACCCCGAAATGAATCCCGTGAGCTTTGTCAGAACATACTCTACAGAGTTCGTTACGAGCAGATTTCCGACAAGTCCTAATTTCTCGACGAATAGTTGTCATTTTGAGATCTGAAATTACGATAATTAAAACTATCTTCAGCGAAGGAATCAAGGTAGAATACGTGATGTACAATATGTAAAGGCAAAATCGGAAAATACTGGCAGCTGCTTCGGCACGGAACTGCCTTGTTCAATAAATGTTTCTAGAGCAAATATTTTATCCCCTTATATTGGGCTATAATGGAAAATGGCAAAAAGTAGGTTAAATAGAACGAAAATGAGGCTGAGAAAATAAGTTTCCTTGGTAATTAGTAAAAATGATATAGTCATGTATCTAATCTATAGTAAGTGCTGTTTGACGGCTACCTGGGAAACTGGTTACAGAAAAGACGATAGTTTTCCCTTTCAAGAAAAAACTCTAACCAATAATGACTCCATTTGGTGCAAAAGTATTTACTCGAATAGAATAATTTGGTACGAAAACTCGTTTCTGAAAATAGACATATTTGTTTAAAAAAGAGTTTTAAAATTATTCAATGATTTCAGATATAATTAAACTTATATGAAATTTTCGCACAAAATCTGTACTTCAAGGCATCAAAAGTTAACATTTATGAAACTCACGACTGTACGTTAAAAATAACAAATATCGCTCTTGTTAGTTCAGTTCAAAAAAACCAAATACAAGTATGACTCAGCACTGATTTCTTCAGTCATGAGGAGTGTAGATTTGGACTACTGGTACCACTACAACTCGCGAAACGTCACTTTCACCTGGCGTCTCTATAATTTGATCTCCTACAATTCTACGCATGGGGATATTTATGAGTTTTGAAATATTGTGAAGTCCGGAAGGATAAAGAAGCTTTTTGACTTCAGCTCTCAAAGCATTGTTGAATAGTAGGTAAGATATTCCTGTGGTTCCATGACTGCTTAGCCAGAAAAAATGTCCAATTATAACGAGCCAAGTTGGAGGGAAGTAGAATTGCATGAATACCTGAAACATTAGTCGTTTAAAAACCTAGTTGTTGTTAATCTGACGTAAATCGGGGCGGAAATGCACGATCCTGTGCAAATTAGAAAAGATAAGACAAAAGTTTGTCTCTGCATCTGAGTAACTTTGATTGTCGAAGATAATCGGGACTTAATCCTGATATAAAGACACAAAGTTGAGTACGTGAAGACAAGGACAATGACGACACTGATGTTGTGAATCGAGTGGCCCAAATGAGGATACTGTAATTCAGAACAGTACGACTTTAATCTCCAATTACAAAAGTTCCCACGTTCTTTTCATCCACACTTCCATTTCTTTCCGGAGTCCCCAGAAAAGGGTCAAAGAAATAGGTGTACACGTTGGAGTTATAAACTCCTGGCGAATGAGTGAAGAAGAAATAGCAGAAGTACACTCCCGGGATAAGGAACCAGAAATAGATCCTTCTTCTCCCAAATAGAGACTGTGCGAATTCGTGATTAATCAAATCAATGCACCTGTTGATTGCAAGCAACATACACATGGAAGAAGCTGCTCCCCAAATCCCAACACACAAGGACCCTATTACGTAGTTTGTCGTGGGAGCCATACAGTAGACCATCCCGACGATAGCTCCGTAAGCTGGATAGAAACCGCTTATGAGGATGGCTACGCAATCGAGTATCCCGAGAAGAAACATCATTTTGTAACAAGAATGGACCATCAAGCCGGATTTAACAAAAGCCACTATAATGGGCAGGAGAATCGTCTGAAATGAGTTTGGAAAAACTGCTACAAATACAGTAACCAACCATGTATATTGTTGCTAAAATAAAGTAAATAACTCCCAAGGGCAGATTCCTCCGACCGTAAGTATTCCACTCCTCATAGGTTCTTCCGGAGCAGTTGTAATGAGTGGCAATATATTCGTGATTGAAAATAAAAGTATTCATCTCGAAATTACACAAGCTTGCACAACAAACGAGGAAAATAAGCAAATATTTACCCTGATACTGTTATAAGACTTAATTACCGGAAGAGCTTCAATAAGTTCATACTTCATTTTCTTCCTCCTTTTATCTTTCAAGAACTTTGTTAACAATTACAGAATTAAGGCAAAAACAACTCATTATACAAATTAGCTCTTGCCTGAATAGTCGTTTTATCCTTTGAAAAAATGAAACAATTTATTTATTTCTGTCATGTAAACTTTATAAAATATGGAATTATCCATGGGTCTCTGTCGTGGAGATCAAGAAGGGTGGCACGTACTTTAGTCGGACAAAGAAATCAATAACAAAGGGGATCAGCAAGACCAGTGTGTTGAATAATGCCATTCCCGATGAGACAGGAAACATATTTTTCGAGCCATAGTCGAAAGTGTTGATTCTGTTGATCATATCCTTTACAATTTTCTGGATATCTTTATCTAGAACTTCTTTTTGAACTTCATGACTGAGATTAAGGAGATCACTGGTTTCTCGGAGCTGAAAAAGATGATGGCGATTTATTTTGCTCCAGAAAACTCACGGAAACATGGAAAACCCCGACTTCCTCGGTGGAATAAATCAAGAAGAATACTGCTACACCTATCCATAGTCCGAAAGTGAACTTCCCGATGGACAAGTATTCATCGAAGGCCTTCACGGCGTACATCGAACTGACAAATGTCATGACCCCGGAGACAAAGGAGATGACGATTATTCCACGAGCATTTTCCGTGACAAATTTGATCAAGGTGAGGAAATCTGTCAACTGGGATTCCAAAGTTCGAATTATTTCGAGTTTCTGAAAAATTACTGAATAAAGATATATCGAAATAAGGTACCATTATGGATTTGTCTGCAATTTTATCCTTCAATTGCTTATTGAATTCAGTGAGCTGCTCACAACTAGCAGTATTAGCACAGGTGTAGATGAAAAGACACATGCTGGAAACAATCATGGCATAGATCTTGATCACGACATCAATGGCAAAGAGAGACTGATATCCAAACATTGACTTTCTGAAGATATTTGATAGACAAACTGAATACAAACTAATTATGTTACCGGAAATTTTGTCGGTCATTATCTGTAATGTTGTATCCTTTCACTTCTACAGTTTTGGAATATTGCAAGTATGTGTCTGCAGCATAAACTACCATAGAACCAATCATCACAACTAGTCTGACGAACATCATGATGTGTTTAATTCCGTTCTTCGAAGTTATCTCTATCTGCAATTAAATTCTTAATTATTTCCATCTATTCTTCATACTACTTACTCTGCTTCTCGAGGATTTCCTTAAGTAAGTGGTGACATTTTCAAAGTAATTGTTATACTTGTAACCCATCATTATCAAACTAGAGACTGTCCCGTGAAGTGAGATGAAGAAAAGACTGATAGAATAACACCAATTTATAGAGAAAACGTGGCTGCTCATTTTTGTACCACAATAAATAGTATTTGATAACAATACCAAAGTGACGATAAGATTAGGAATCAAGTGCAGGGTTTTTTTTGTGTTGTTCATCTTTTCTGGGGCAATGTGGAGTACCAAACCCGTCGATTGAGCAATGTAATAAAAGGGTCCCCAAATAAACCATCTTAAGGAGGTGTCAGAAACCGTAGCTCTTCCAGATCTGTCCAAAGAGTTGCCAGAGTTACTCAATACAGACATTTCGATCAAGGAAGATGAATCGCGGCGGAGAGGAGAAACCATTGAACATCAAACCTCAAATTGTCATTGCTTTTTATATCAGATTCAGAAATCGGTTTTATCATGTCAGACTCCTCCTGTAGAAATATATCACGGATGATTCACCCAAAATTTCCTATTTCTGTATTTGCGACACAATAGAGTTATAAATTTTGTGGACCTGAGGAAACGAGCAACACGGGAGGTGGGAACTGGAGTATGTTTGCAACTCCCATTACAACTTTTATCCCTACTAAAGTGGAAAGACAAACATGGCGTCATGTCTACAGTAAAAACAGCGCATCCACTTTCGAAATACAGGAAAACCCACATAAATAGGAATTGAAGAATCTGTGATAAAAATTATGTTTTGGGATATATGAGAAGTTTCACAAAACATTTGAGACAGGGTCTCAAGAATAACACGCTTGAAATTATTATAATTCAAAGAACATCTAAAATTCTTTTTATTTCATATCAATATCCACTGAGTTTGTAATTCTAATCTGTATAGTAAAAGATTGATTTAAAAGATCTTATCGAAAAGTGCTTAAAACGTGAATGGATTTCTTCTGGAATGTAAAATATTTTTCAAAATGTGGGCACTCCGTTCCAACAATAAACTTATTTTTGCAAAACATTTAGTATCCTCTTATATTTCGGAAAAATAAATTGTTATTCTGCGAGTGTTCTTTAATCACAAGCAGAACATTACAACTGGATTTAACAAAACTTACTCATATCCATTAAATGCACACGTGGAACGCTTTCGAATTTAAACTTTTCTTGAGAAACCCTATACAAAAGTAATTCTGAAACAAGTCCGAACTCAACTCATTTTTATTTTAATTGGACAATTAACTAATGTAGTATTGAGTCCATTTATAGTGCTTTTTATATGTCGATTATTCAAAGAGATTATCTTTTTTCAAATAATTGGCCTGAAATCTAACATTCAGCGATAATCTTTGCACATGGATCAATAGACCAATAGGATCACTAGATTTTCCTTCGTGAAATTCATGTTTTAAAATATTTGTTTATCAAATGAATACAAAACTCACATTGTTTAAGTCATAGAGTATATAACGATCTTTATTTTTCGATGGTTTTGTCGTTGAAAAAAGTTCATCCAACGTCCAGAATTTACTTTAGTGGAAATGTAGTTGCTGTTTGTTTTTTAACCCACTAGATGATTCAGAGCATTATTTAGCAATACATGCTCAAGGACACGCAGGGGGTTAAAAAAACTCGGTGGGAACGAAGATGACACAACTTTCTCCAAAATCAACACACCAGAATGGAAACAAGGAATTGGATAACAAAAATCAACAGAAAATAGGGAAAAAATAAAAAATGTTTCCTTTTATTAAAAATTATTTCGAATTATACCCTGTACTTATTGATGTCACTTATTCCAAGACTTCATATAACAACTTCAGATGAGTACATACAGATCACCAAACGACCTTTTGAGGAAAATTATGTGTAAGATGAAAAATTCTCGATATTTCTGAGCAAAGTGAGCCATAGTTTCAAAAATTTTAATTGCATTGGAGTACCTGACAGCTCTTGGTCCTAATCCTAGTTTCCCTTGTATATATTTCAGCAAAGTTCTAGTGTATTCCTCTGATTCGTTCTTTAGCAATTTTCTGTCTCTCTCGGATAATTCTTCGGTGAACGGGTTGAAGAAAATCCAAGTTTTTAGCAAGACATATTCTTCTCGAGTCAAACCAATCCTTTTCAGAGGCTCCATTTTGAACTCATAGAGAAGACAATAATATTATCAGCTGCTCAAAAATAATCTAAAAACCTTTTTTACTGGCATATTGACTATCCACTAAACTCCAAAGAAGCATCTGGATTACCTTGTAAAAGTTTCATTTTTATTTAAATAAAAATAATACTTTTTCACTTCAAAACCCTGCATTTCAAACGGCTCCTTTGAATTCATTATGCACACTAGGTTTTGGTCTTCCACAGGTTCTGAACCTGTTTTGCGTGCATTTTATTATTTGAACCTACTGAAAGGCATAGATCTGTACCGACTATGTGTCTCGTCCGTTCTCGCCGACTACTCTCGATGTGTTTATGATTTATTCTTGTCAAAATTAGTTGTTACACTTTCAACACCTCATAGTTCAGCTGGATATTTAAACAAAAGAAAAAGTTTCTACAGTCCAATCGAAACAAAATGATTGGTCTTTTGCTGCTTTTATTTTTTTCGATTATTATTTTCTATAATTGCTACTGGAAGCGAAGAGGTCTTCCTCCAGGTCCTATGCCTGTGCCTATTTTTGGGAACATTCTATCTATGGCTTCCAAACCACCCCCACATGCATTTCTTGACTGGAAGAAGAAGTACGGAGGAATATTCACTTATTGGGCAGGAGAGCATCCTGAGGTCATTGTTACTGATATGAGCTTGATTAATGAGCATTTTGTGAAGGATGGTGACACTTTCGCTGGGAGAGCTGTTCATAACCTGCAAATGTTAGAGTGGACCAGAAACGGGAGAAACGGAATTATCTTCACTGACGGAGATGTCTGGAGGGAGTTGAGGAGATTCAGTTTGCACACCTTGAGAGATTTCGGACTAGGAAGGAACTTGATGCAGGAAAGGATCCTGGACGAAGTTTCTCACATGATTTCGACTATAAGAGAAAAGAATAAAGACAATCCAGGAAGGTGCCAAAGCATCCAGAGTCATATTGACATTTCTGTAGGCAGCATCATCATGCAATTGATATTTGGCTACAAGTACTCTGGAGTAGGTTGATACTTAACTATAATGACCAATTAAAACTTTCTTCAGTCTCTCGAAAGACAGAAAGAGTTCGCAGAATTCAAAGGTATCATTGACAAAATCATGAAGACCTATGGAACTCTTCCCGCTCTGATCCTCGCCACTTCTGGCAATACTCACAGATACAAACGCTGGCCTTTCTTCTCCTCCTGTTATAGTAGTATGGAATCTCTCAAGACAAAACTCTGGGATATGCTCGAGAGAAACGTCGAAATGAGAAAAAAGGAAGTTGATTTTGATACCGATGCAGAGCCGCTGGACTACACTGAAGCATTTCTACGAAAACAACATGAATTGAAGAAGAAGGGACTCAAATCCCAGGCATTTAATATGGATAACTTCATAGGAACCTTGTTTGACATGTGGGTAGCAGGGCAAGAGACGACCTCAAACACTCTCGGCTGGGGCTGCACCTACCTCATAAATCGCCCAGACATTCAAAGGAAGCTCCAAGAGGAACTGGACAGAGTCATTGGAAGTGACAGACTTGTCTCGGTCGAGGATAAACCAAAGTTGCCGTATCTCAATGCAGTCATCACTGAAATACAGCGGATGGGCAACATTGTTATCTTCAATGTCCACCATCGAGTGACCAAAGATGTCACTATCAATGGCTACCAAATCCCAAGAGACACTGTGGTTATCGATCAAGTTAGTTGTGTTCTCTATGATCCCGAGATTTTCCCTTGTCCATATGAGTTCAGACCAGAAAGACATGTGGATGAGAACGGGGAGTTTAGGCCCCATCCAGCTGTGATTCCGTTCGGAGTAGGGAAGAGAGCCTGTCTCGGAGAGGGACTCGCAAGAATGGAGCTGTTCTTGTTTATTGCCAATATTTTCCATACGTTCAGGTTAGTTGCTGATGAAAACAAGCCTCTGAGTGAAGAAAGGAAAATGGCTGGAACTTGTCGGCCTCCTAGTTTTGTTTGTAAAATTATTGAGAGACACTAACGGCATTTTATTCTCACCTTCACAAGTACGGAATTTAAAAAATAAATATTTTTACTGGCAAAAACTTGTTGATAAAATGAATTATACCTTAATAGTCGAGATGAAGATGACTTTTTTCTCCTTTTCTATTAGTAACACTAGCTGTAAAGCTATTTAACGTATCTCTGGAAATTCTTTTTAAAATGTCTCCTATAGTAAAATTTCGGCATTTGATTATGGATGCGGAACCAACCACTTTTGGTCTCGGTATTCAGTATATTATGGTTATTGTCCATGAAGAAATAATTCCAATATTTGTTTAATTTCTCGGAAGTGCAATTCCCGATTGTCTCCGGTTATTGAACTTCAAAGTTACTCTGTCTTTGTGTATCTAAGATACATTGGTTTTTCTGTATACCAGAAGAAAGTGTTCACGATTTGCGAGTCACATTCACGTTCTCTCTGTGAAATGAGAAAATAGACCGAGGCAAAAATTGATAAAAAATTTATGTTTCAGACACAAAAATTTGCACGAAATCTTTGAACTTTGTGTACTTGATTTCGAATTCACTGTTTAAATATCAAATAGACTTTTCGAAATAGATCCGAGTTTTGCATATTGTTGGGAATTTTGATAAGTGACTTTCCAGTCGATGACTAAAAAAATGAATATGATTATGTTACGTACACAGAAATATTACTGAATATAGAAGTGAAAAATACCAAGCTTCCCATTCGATCTATGGTTTTGACTACTTTGTCTGCATTGTGAGTTAAAATAATTATTTTATACAGATTGAAATGCCAGAATAACAGAAGTTATCACTAGAAAGCTATAATATAACTACTAAACGTTTATTAAATAATAAAAGCTCATTGTTCATACATAAAAAGTACTTATTGGTACGACAAAAACTTTGGATTAATAATGGACTCCAATTGTGTATCTCTTGCTGCTTACGTGATTTTCTAAAATATTGGATTCCTCTCGAATTTGAATCACTCTGCCATTAAGAGATTGAATGGACCTCACGTTCGCTGAATAGTCAAGATGGTCAGCTTTCCTAACTGCCCTCATAACTGACAACTGGTTAATATTGATACCTATTGGAGCAGATAAAATAGTCCAGATAACGACCTCGTCACAATTTGGTGTAGTCAAGGACCCGTTATACCGGTAGAATACTTGTTTCTCAGGTGGAAAGAACCTTTCTGGAGCCATCGTGAATGAGATGTTGGTTCCAGGTGCTGTATTTTCCAACATTTCCAATCCGGGCGTGATGGTGGCAAAGTGATAGTTATCAAAGCTCAGTATCCCGAAGATACCAAGAGCCATGAGTCCCTCTGGATCAAGCAAAGCTTCCTGTAGAGTCTTGTTCTCCTTTGTATGAACGAAGTGGATCTCAAGGGGATAATGAGTGCCATCGAAAGTGTGCTCAGATCCATGATTATCAGAATCCGACCAATGGAAATGAATTTGAAGAAGTGTGTAGTTGTACCTCAATCCGCCCCCAGAAATAGTCGGCTGATTCGAGCCCCAGCTGTCGAAACCACGAATTTGCACTAGAATGTTCAGTTAATTGGAAATTGTGAAAATCGAAACTACTTACGAGTTTCCCCAACATTCACAATTTGGATGTTCCCCTCTTTTTCATAATTGGTAAATACTAAATCATCGAGAGACACGGGAACTACGTCCTTTTGATCGATGTTAACAGGAGATTGCTTTGTTCCAGTCATACAGTATCCTGGCCAGTGACTTGGACCGTTGGGATCGTTGGAATATTCGAGTACATTAGCACCTCCTATAATGGATCATTGCAGCAACCTAATTAACAAGCGAAATTATTACCATTGACACGAGGAATACAATAGGCTAAAAACAGAAAGATAGTCAGCATGCCTGGAAATCAATTTATTTTATCATTAATTAAGAATCAACAAACTAAGAATACGGTATTTCGTCGCTTTCAACTTTCTCCTTCTGGATTGTGTTTTATACGTGCAGTTTACGCTCTTTGTGTTCCATACTTGTGCTTTGTGAATTAAAAAGGTGTTGACATGGAAATGAGACTGCTAACTCACAACTTCGATGCTCTGAAACAGTGTAACTGTCTCCATTTGAGCCGAAATGCAAACTCATTTTGTTTATTTGACCTCAGAAGTCAATTGGAGTGCAGACGAACTGCGGAACAGGGACATTCTCGTTCAATGTCGATTAATGTTCCATTTTTCAGGAATGTTAGGGAAATTTACAGATTAGTAAGCATATGTCAGAAGATACAGTAATTCTTCTCTGTACTGCTTGGTTCCGATGATGGAACACATAGGATTAATTATACCAACAAAAGAATAGTGTTCATGATGTCTGGAACAATAAACTTCTAGAAATCTTATGGGAATTACAGAAGATGACGATTCCTATAGTGAGTAGGATTTTCTGAAATTCCCAGCTTGTCAAAAAAAGGCCATTACTTGAAGAATAAAAAGCACTCGAAATTGTTGATAAAGTGATTTAATCTCAGGGATCGTGCTGTCACATAATTGTCAAAAAACCTTGTAATTGAATATTGTGATAAGGCAGTAATCTATCTCGTTAAGGAATATCAGAAAGATTACCATTCCTATGAATAGCGGTTGAAGCCGAAAGGAGCGAATGATGATTACGGATCGAAGCTACTTTTTAGCCCACAGGTCTTATGACAAGACTGCCAACAGAATAAAGAAAATCGGCGATGGCATTCTATGTACTCGATCAGTATCGAATTCTTTCTTGTTCTGCACATGAAGAAGTGAGTCGTATTTCGAATATTCCGAGTCCACTATTCCACATCAAGGAAGTAATAGTCTCCAAATCCATGTCGCAAATGACTATACATTGCATTTTAAGGACATATGAATAATGAGGAATACGAATTGAATGCCCCAATAGGAATTATCATAGGGAATTTATTTGATTGTTTTCTTCACTATATACACAGAATCTAATAATTTTATCTATCTAATGAAACTGTCTCTGATTCGTGTGTTTGGCAATGATTGTCATGCAAATTGTTGGATTTTTCAATTTAAGTCCAAAAGACAGTTATTATTTTAAATATAACATCAAGAAATCTTTGAAAGAGAAATAAATTCATATTGTTTTCTCACATTGAACATAGAGGATCAAAAATTACAACATTAAGATAACCTTCATGTAACTTAGTGATCGGGGAATTCCTTCTGTTCAGGTTTTATTATCCTATAGGATCTATTTTAAAGAGCTGCAATAATGATTCAGAATTATTCTGATCAAATTCCGCGAAAGTGTGAGCTATCAATATCTTCATAATAGTCCTATAAATAAACCAATTTACCCAACCTTAATCGGGAATGTTCAATAGCGTCACCTGACCAAAAAACTATAGTCTAACACGAAATTCTATTTTTCAGCGAACATTTAAAAAAAGAGAAGTTTGTATTTTTTTTTAAATATTTAAAGCATAGTGGAAAACAATATTCAGAAGTGTTTAGAAACGAATTTAAGGTAAATAATGCCATTATTGAGATCAGAATTGAACAGTTAGAATTACTCTTTCAAATTCAAGAGAATTAGTCGATTTCTTGCCGAATATTATCAACGGTGGTTCTGGGATATTTAATCCGGCAGACGAAATATATCTAACGCACAAGGACATTTTCTATATGATCTTATCCCAGTAGGTAAGTCACTCAAGAACAATGATAATTCGGACCAGGATAACTCCATATTATGTAGTATTCATTTCAAGGTTGTTTATTCTAAAAATAGTTACTCACAATGATTTTTCTAACTTGAGATAATATTCACTCTACCAATAAACACATTACAGAAAGAATCTAGTTTGTTTTCTAAGTCTCTTATTTACCTGGAATGTCCGTGCTTTGAAATTTGTTTGATTTTCTTTTGTGACAAAATACAATGAATACTTGGTCATTCCGAATTTTTTAGTTTTCTTTAGATATAATGTTTGATTTCTCTTTCCCGAACAAGCACTAAAAAACTAATTGTGTAAGAATTATTTTGAGCACACATTACACTCCTTTTCCCTTTTCTTCATCAGAACTTGATTTAAGACGAATGATAATCACCTGCTCCAAGGAACAATGATGAAACGAAAATCGTCTCACATTTTAAAAAGTATAAATTGTATCTTTTAAAGACAGTCATGTGTCATTATGATTCTATTTTCGTTTGTTGCATTGCTCCTTCTACAGGTTTCTTCACCTTTAAAAACCCTTGACAGTAGCGAACTGGCAAGTGACGGGGAAGTTTCAGAAAATAAGGTGATTTTCTAGGTTCATTTCACCGCCACTGAAGAAAAGATCTTGGACGACGGAATTAGAAGATCTTCATTGTCTCAGAAAAATCGCATCCATGACAACAGTGATCCAGAACTCGTTGAATTTACCGAAGAAGAGGAAGAGGCTCTGAACAGAGGCTGGAATGCAGCTAGACAGTTCCAGTTCCGAGGAGCATCTCGAAGCCCGACCGAAATCAACTCCAGAAACTACTGTGCCCACTATAAATCCAATTATGGCTATTATTGTATAGCCAGGATTTATGGAAACGAACCGTTAGTTCAAAAGCTTTTCAGATTCTGTCCTAGTTACAAGAAAAAATGCGTCGTTTATGCTCATGTTGCGTAAGAATTGTAGACGCAATCAAACATAAGGTTCTTATTTCAGAGAAAAGGACCCCTTTGAAGTCCTTCAGCATAGAACAAGTCCCGACTTCCCTGATGTCGATGCTCAGTTCCAAACCATGGTAATTGCTCATAAAAATCTCCAATTAACTCAAGATTTCCTTCTAGGTTCTTGAGAAGCGAGAAGCCTACATTCGCCAGATAATACCATGCACCCCAGAGTGCAACTCTCAGATATGGAAGCACTGTACAGCTGAATGCAAGTGTGACTATCTCTACCCAAGGGTTCAGAGATTCTGCAACCCTCCTCCAATTCCGTTTTTTTTGAACACGTGTAGATTGTGGTATCATGGCTGTCCCAAGTATCAGCAATATAACTATGCCTCCCAGTTCATCTACTCGAAGGCTGAAAAAGGAAAGACGATAGGAGGAGTATCTCCATCGAGTTTCTACGGGGGAGCAACTGCAAGTGGATTCGGAGGAGGATCCATAATGTCTTCTTCTTCTGGAGTTTCCACTCCATTTGGAGGCTTCGGAATGGGAACTGCTATTGGATAACTTTAATGCGACGGATTTGTAAAACCAGAATGTTTTTTAATTAATAAAACGATAAACTTGCCTTGGTCACCTGGAAAATATTTTGAGGTTTTATTTTGTCACAAATTCACTCATCCGCAAAAATTTCTTCCTGTGGTCTAACTGATAGTGCGGTTCTGAGATTGCATTAGTCCGAAATAATTCGTTTAGACTTTCCGAATTAACTTGATTTGTACGTGACATCAATCACTCACTGATTTGTATGTGCAACACTGTTGTACTTTGAATGTCTCCAATATCTTTCTTTTCGGTTTCTGCCAAAATTGATTCACAAACCTGGCACTATACGGTTTTATGAAATAAAGCATCATCACTGTATTTATACTAGAATGTAGCGTTCCAAAAAATATAGCTAGCTTGAACAATATGAGTAATTTCTTCCACCCCAAAAGCTATCAATGACACTGCTGTGATAAATGGTTAGGAAAGAGTGCATGTAGGAACTACCAATTGAAATATTAGAGCAGCAGTCAATTAGAATTTACGTGATCGAACGAAAAATATCGAGAGGTCAGAGACTTCAAATGCATAATATATCCCAGTGTATCCTCACACGGAGAATACCGATAACGGAGTGCTGATAAAGTGTAAAGATATCAAAGAGGAAATCTCCAGAAAAATATCTGTCAAAAGGTAAATCTGTTTCGAAGATTTTCAGACACCAAAATTACTCCAGATGCTGAATGCTTCAATTATTAATAATGATATTTTATTCAAATATAACTATTATCTACAGATGACACTATAATATAAAAATAATACTGGAAAAATAATTGCCAATAATAGTATCAAGATAAAAGTACTTTTATTTTTTTGGTATTTTTTGAGTGATGTGACCGCTATTTTAAAGTGTCTTTCCCGGTTAATGCTAGCAACCGTTGTCGCCGAGAAATCTAAAATTGGTCTTTCATTGATAAACTCTAGTGTTTCTTTCACCTTTTACTAAAAGAGATTAAAATATTCAACGAGCCTTGAAGGAGATAGTTATGGAGAAATATTTATCGAGAGATTCCTACTTGTAATAGTCGTACTTTGCGACGTTATTTTCCTGTAATTTATTTTATTTCTCTAAAATTAAGGTCGACCTACTGATCGTATACTTCCGAAGGAGTACTTGCCCAGATACGCAAAATATAACCAGGAAGAAACTTATTTGTGACTAGGAATCTCTGACATGCAGTCTTGCAACAAATAAGTCTATTTCTGTAGGGTTTGATGAAATAAATCATCATTATAGTGTTCATCGTTGAATGTAATGTCCCTAGGACATAATCTGCTTGAGTAAAGTAAGCGACATTGCCGATTCCAAATGTCATGCAGATGACAACTATAGTAAATGGAACCATTATAGTACAAGTGGGAACTGTCAGTTGGAAAATAAGAGCTTTCAGTAACTCTATATTAGTACGGTATGTTTTTTCTGACATCATTGACTTCTTACTTTGAAGTAGTTTTCGACTTTTGTAAACGAGAATGACAATGACTGGGATGACGCCTGACATACTGAACATGCTGTATCCCATCAGTAGATGAGGAAATGGAGGTTCAACGGTGTAATCGACAGTAGTACAAGCGAAATCGTTGTTTGGGAAATATTTTTGGATGTTTGGATAGCGCTAAAATTACGATTGTTATAAATGATTTTCATTTATATACCTGAACGATTAGATCGGCAATCAAAGTTGTGTTAGATGCACAAATATGTAGAAATACCCAACCTGGAGCCTGGATGAATATATGAAGGAATGCAAGGAAAGTCAAGAACTTCCAATTCATGATCGTTTCCAATTTTCCCTTCAAAAGTGCATAGCGGTAAATGAAAGCTGATAATACAGCAGTGGTAGTTCCTGTCAGAATGGACAGTAAACAGTCATACCAAATTCGAGCCCAGAATGGGCTTTTTGTTTTTAGCAATCCAATAGGACAATGGAGCATTGCGGGATAAAGAAACCATGGAAAATATAAGAATACTGTATAAATATCGAACATAAATGCCCAAACAGAAATATTGAAAAGGAAATACTTGTAAGATCCAAGGATTTTAGGACTCCAGAACCATGTAATATAAATTCCGAATCCTCCCATTATTAACGCTAAGAATCCATTAACATACAGCAAACTTCGATAAACATTGTTGTCATAACTGTCGAAAGTAGTATTTAGCACAACTAAGTTATTATTCATCTTTATGAATTTAATAACTTATTTGTGATTATATTTATTATTTATTGGGTATTTATATAAGAGATTACACTGATAATCTGTATTATTCATATATAAGCTAGACATAACATGGAAAAATTCAGTCTTTATAATATTAAAAGGTTAGTAAGTTGAATCTATAAGTCCTTTAGTTTACGTTAACGCACTTCTGAAATCTGACATATAGTGCTCTATAAATAACTTTCGATTTAATTACATGGTGCTCTCAATGCAGTACTAGATTAAATATTGGATATTCGATGAGAAGCAAACTTTAGATTAAGCATATATTTAAATGGTATTATTAGATTGAAGCGATGAATTTTGGCAATTTCTTTTCCAACAAACTTTTAAATTTATTTTTCTTTGGTCTAAGGACACCAAAATTCCTCCTCTAGCCCACACGAAGTAAGACACAGGTCCTCTTCAATCCGGATCAGTAGGCGAGCATTATCGGTCTTGGATGAATTTTGTTATCGAAGTCATAACCACCAGAATCGAGCTTTTGAAACCAGTGTTGCGGTATGTTAAGACAACATACCTTCATCTATCAACTGGTTGATATTCTCACAGGCTTCCTTAGCTCTTCGGTTCAGACACTATTCGTGAAGTAGAAGCAGTCGCATGTCCCGACGGTTCAAGAACAATATTTCGACAAGAAGATTACAAATGCTACAAACTTAATTTGCTCAGCTAACCTCCACCTTTATGCACTAAAAAGATTGGTTTCCAGAAGTGCCTGGAAGCGACCTAAAGTTTGCCGAAAGAAAATTACCAAATTTCAATACTTCAACGTAATAAAACACATGAAGTTTCCAAAAATCTCCTTGTCATAATTAATAAGAATTATATTGAACATTGCTAAATTGTCAAGAGTGATTTTGATTTTCGACTTTCATAATTCAATAATCGATTTTGAGCAAGTCTCCTTTATCGAGCAGAGATAATTTCCAAAGAATTTAGGGAGATTGATCTTAAGATGCTTGGGATGATGTTCAATGCGGAAATCTGATGTCATTATAAGAACCATAGACAAATTCTTAGTATAAGAAGTGATAACAGGCTATAATCTCTCACAGGAATACTCTTTATTTTCTTTTTCTCACTTCATTTATCACGAGTCTTCCTTGCTTTTGAAAGCTCTAACAATGCTTAATGAACCGAATTACGACGAAGTTACAAAGTTACAGATATTGGTAGGATTTTATATCTTCATGATCCTCAAGGATATTGGTTTCAGAAACACTTGCTCCTCAACATCGGCGAAGACTTTGAAGGAAATTTCCACGAAAATCATGTCGATTTTTACATGTGTTTTGGTTCCTGTCACACAAAAGTATATTATTGTCACATATCCTAAGTCAAAGGTTGTTTTTCAGAAAGGAGCAATTACCCTCGGGTGTATCGTCCTTTCACTATTTTTCGTCGACGTTCTCGTTTTTCTCGTAACCAGACTTTTCTACGCGATCCTCATGCCAGTCGGAGTATTGCCTCTTCAAGTGCTTCTGTTCTATGGAATTGTTAAAAAGAAAAGTGTTTACATGCTGCCGTTTTTAATAAGTTCTTCCTTTGGGGTTGTGGCGATAATATTTGTTACCTTTTTTATAATGCTAGCGGCTATTTTTCCGGACCACATTTTGTTTAGCTGGGTTATGAGTATTTTCGAATTCGAAACACCCCTGATGATGTTATTTATTGTCACCATACTTGGGGTTGATTGCACTTTCCTAATATGGGTTAATTGGTCTCTGTATATTCATTATTGTTATCTGCGGGGGCTAGAGAGAGTTAACAAGAAAATATGTCATTTGCCCGTCAGTGATGATGAGAAATTTTAAATTTGAATTATCAACGTGTGTATAGTATTAAAATTAATTATTTCTCTGATATACGATAAAACTAATCTAAATATTCGTCGCTGCTGAAAGAAATTGGACGATTGATGAATTTGTATTTTTATTCATACTTTCTCGACGACAAACCAGTGAAGTTGTAGATATTTTTCTCCTTAAACACAGGAGGAGGCGACTAAAGGTTTTCCCCTTAAAATATCTATTGTTTATGAAGAGGCTCATTTTGATATTTATTCTTCAAGTGATATTACTGCGTATTCCCTAAAGCTTCACATAAACGCTGCAATTTATCCTATTTCTTCTGTAATATTGCTGATCTTAAACATACGTGGAGAAGAAGAAATTATGGAGTTTGTAAAGGAAACAGTGCCAGAAATGGTAGAACTATACAAGACAGAACCTTGTTATGCTATAAAACACTCCACAATTACCTCGATTTACTACGTTGTCGCAGTAGGGTCCATCATTCTGAACTTCGGAGCTGTTGTTCTATTTTCATTCTTAACTTACCAGATACTGATGGACAAAAAAGATTCACTGTTTCAAACTGTAAAATGCGGAAAAGCCTCTTGCTTTCGTGGTGGATGCAATGCATGCCCCCGCTTTTTATGTTGGTGATTCCAACAGTTGGATTATATTCGATGGTATTTTGGAACGTTAGGAAAATGAAAAGTAGGTTAGTAGTCATCTCAAAAGTAAAAAATATTCGTTTTAGCTATTTCTCAGATCGGATTCCAGATTCTCACAACCCACAGCAATCGCAACGGGCTGATAATGATGGTGACTATTAGGCCTTATCGACAAGCAGTACAATACATAAGACAACTGCAATCCTACATAACATACTACCTACTTTAGAGAACCTTCAAAAGTAGTCGGGTTTTCAGTCTCATATACGGAAACCATAAGATCAATGCGCTAGGAATAAGACAGTGATAACTTCCTCTGAATATTTAAAACTTAATTTTTCGATATGTAATTTAGATCACTAATAACAGCAATGTTTAAGGACACGGGATTAATCTAATAACCATATTCAGATGAATAGAAAATAAAGTTCACTTTGAAAGTAGATCACATCTGATGCATATAATTAATCATGGTCATTATAAAAACCACTTAATACCGCCTGTTGCGTTAATATTGAATCCATTAATATTCATTAATTTTTGAAATACTGATTGTTTCGGAAAGAACCTCCACACCAGCATTGTGATTTTTTACCAACAAGCTTGTTGTTCGCTGTACATTATTCTACTGAATAATGAGTCATGTCTATGTCGTCTATTAATTATCAAAATGAAGAAAGTTTTAGCTAATTTTCATATGATTACTTTTATTTTTTCGGTATTCCTCATGTCAGAATTCCGTTGCACAGAAATCTAGATTCAATAGAAGGTTGCTTTCATAATTACATCATTCAGTGTGAATTTTCTTTTACGGATGACTCGGTAAGCAAAAAAGAAATAATTGTTATTGATAATATAAAATATAACTGTTTATACCCAATATATGACTAAAATTCTTTGTTTAAATCTATTTTCCTATTCGTGTTAAATATAATTCAACTTTTTCCATAATCATTTGTAAATGACGTTATCTAGTTTTTGTCAAGTAACTCAGAGTCTAAACATTAGAAAATAAACAAATTCACAATTTTAAGAATAGTTTGTCATGTTCGTTGCTGATCGTGCCCCTGACTATTCGACTCTCAGAAAAAAGACAGGAGAACGAAGTTGAAACAATCTTGCACAAGAAAGAACGAATTTCAAAAAATGCATCAATCATTTTTTAATTTTAACCTTGGATTATTTCAGTTTTCATCAAAACTAGTTTTTATTCATGTTTACATGTTATCTGTCATTGATGGTCAAAAATTAATATCTCCATTCAATACGGCACTTATAGGGCTTGCAGCAGTTGGTTGTTCTGGCAACTCTCTCTTCTGTGATCTTCTCTTTTCCAGGAGGCAGGAGTCTCATTTGATTGAAGACGTTGGCCGAGAATAAGTAGAGTTCGAGTTTAGCCAGTCCTTCTCCGAGACAAGCTCTTTTCCCGATTCCGAAAGGAAGCAGAGATGGAGGAGTGAAAAACTTGCCGTCTTTGTCCAGGAACCTCTCTGGGATAAACTCGTCCGGCCTATTATAGTATCTGGTGTCCCTGTTGATCGTCGACAGCTGATAAGTGATGCAGGTTCCTTTCGGGACGTTATATCCGTGGATTACAGTATCTTTGTTTAATCTGTGGAGGACATTGAACGAGCCGATATTGCAGTACCTGTGTGTTTCTGCGATAATAGCATTGAGGTAGTGCAGCTTAGTTTTGTCTTCCAGAGTGACTGCTCTGTCACTTCCAACAACACTGTCCAGTTCTTCGTGAATCTTCTTCTGCATCTCCGGACGATTGGTCATGTACAGGAAGAGCCAAGCCAGGGTAGTTGAAGAGGTTTCTTGGCCTGCGACCCAGAGATCGAAGACCATTCCATAAAGTTGCTTGTCGCTGAAGAGATTAGACTTGTCCTCACTCTTCTGCAACTTGTATTGTTCTTTCATATAAGCTTCGACGTAATCCACCGGGTCCTGATCAGATTCGAGATTGACTTTTTTCTTGTGGTCGTTGATCAGCTTCATAAAGAATTCTTCACAATCTTTCGAGTTATTGACGACGTGTTCGTAATACTCTTTGAAGACTGGAAGTCTTCTGAACACATTAATATTATTCTTCATGATTCTCATGAGGAAGTTGCCGGAGGTTTCGACGACATTGGCTGCATATTGCTTGACCTTTTTGAATTCATTGAGCTTCGATCTATCGAATCTGAACCCGAAAGTAATCAAGTTGATAACACTGCCGACAGCTCTGTCTATCTCGTCTTGAAGGGAGAGCACTTCCATCCCGCTCTTCACATCTGCTTTGATTTCGGAAAGCATTGCCATCACCTCTACCAAGATTCTCTCTTGCATCAAGTTCCGTCCGAGTCCGAAATCCCTGAACACTCTCAGCGCGAATCTTCGATGCTCTCTCCAGATAACTCCATTAGTAGCTCCAACACCGTACACTCCTCCTTTCATCACTTCCACACTGCTATCCACTGGTCTGTCGGCATAAGCATCTCCATCCTTCAGAAAAGTCTCGTAGATAGTAGGAGTGTCGTGGAGGGTGATGACGGGCATAGACCCGAACCAGACAGTCTGGATGTCACCGTATGTTTTGCCCCATTTCTGAACAGTCTTTTCCGCCTTGCCGTGCTTGAGCGAGAGAGCATTTCCGAAGATTGGCCATGGCATCGGACCTAAGAGAAACAGATAAAGATTTTCTATGGCTATGGAAACTACCTGGAGGCAATTTTCTTCTTTTCCAATAAAGTTGGTGGAAGAGGTAGATCCAGAAAGTAATGCTAATAAGCAAGAGAATCATTTCTAATTCCGAAAAGTTCTCGCAAAAGACGAAAAAAGCCCCCTTTTTATACTCGTCGGCAATGACTGGAAATGCGAACTACACTGTGCTTTTACTTCATACAATCAAAAAGAGACCAAATCAAAACTGATCATCGGTTCTGAATTTCAATGCAAAAGAAAGTCACTAACATCATGATTAGTTTATTACACTATAAATTAGGTTTCTTATACCTTTCGAAATTCCATCTATTATCAATAACTACAGTTTTGTTTGATTTATCTAATTCTAGGATGTTCCAATGTCTGGGGAACCTTTCGTAATCAATGTAGTCCTTCCCCATATCTTCACTGATATTCTTAAAAACCCGTCGGTTGTAGAAAACGTCCTTTCTCTCAGGCATCAACAGTCCTATCCAAGAGGCGAATGTGGATCCACTGGCCGAATTCAATAGAGAATCGCAGTATCTGATTCCGAAATACATAACTGCTCCTCGAGAGGGTAAATTCGGACGATAGATATTAAAATAATGGTCTTTCGGAAATTCCAACGAATCGACGAAATTCTCGTCGTCGGTAATAAATATCAATGAAATATTTTTCTCGGGATATTTACGTAAAAGGAAACTCCTCACAGTAGCCATTGCTGGAATTAGAAACTCCTGTCTCGTTTCTAGTAACCGATGACCAAGGAAGTCAGTTCTTCGTACATGTACACACATTTTGTGAGAAATGGCATCTGACATGAATAGCTGATTCCCGTATTCCTCTACCTGAGCTTTTATCTTCGGGTGAAAGTCAAACAGTTGCCGGATTTCGTCCATAATATAGCTAAAGTATCTCACTCCTTGAAGGTAACTATGATTGATTATGAAATATTTGTCATTTACATTGTGGATTCTAAAAACAAAATACGACAATTGTCCTTCGATAAAATGGACCTTACATCTCAGGATTCTCATACATTCGTCTTCCAAAAGTGGTTTTTACAACACTTTTATCACTCAAATCCTGAAGTAAAAAATCATATAGATTATCTTTACAAGAACCTACATCGAATTCGACAAGTTTTACCACATTAGGAAGCATTTCGGAAAACTCCTTGAAATATTCCTTGAGACAGTCCTCAGGTCCATTCAACCCTGGAGTCCTATTGACGTTTGGAAAAAGCCCGATTCCATATAGAGACGCTATTCTGAACATCTGATTCCCGATCCCTACACAACCAGTGGCTAACGGAAAAATAAATTTATCGAATCTTTTCTTGGAGAAGTCAATCACATTTGAATGATTTGGAGATACTGAGACAAATACAACCTTGAAATAATCATATTCTGCATAAAAATAAAAAACATAGAACAAAGCTGACAGAGTGGAAAGGATAAAGAAAAATTTGGAAAGAAACTTAGGCATTTCCAAATAAACATATACAGGACAAATTTACTGCTGACGATGGCAGGTTCATTCAAAAAAATGATTGATATTTATGCAGTCCCCGCGTTAAATAAAGAGGATAAATACATTGATCAAAAATAAACTTTTAGTTTTCCGAAAAGTGCACACAGTCGTCATAAAAAAATAGAAAAAGTTTCCATTTGATTATTTCAATAACAATAAGTTTTTGGATTTCTTTGTTTGGAGAAAAATACAAAAACTTCATCTCTAAAATCTACGCATTGCAATTGAGCGAAAAAGCGAGGAGGAATAATGAATAGGAAAAATAATATGTGCAGAGCATGTGAAATTTGCCATTTGTATCAATTAAAGTTTCTACAAATTGCACGTTGTTATAAACCGAGAGCAATATACTTATCAAAATCTATATCTGCTAGCTCTAAACTGAAGATATCGAAAGTTAGTTAAGGAAAAATCGTGAAAAATGAAAGAATTGATTTCGAAATTAGATCCATATTTATGAGAAGTAAATGACCTGCTGTGAAATTGGTAGCGTTATTTTGAATTCTTTATATTTTGTATTTAAAGCAACTACTGGATGATCAATTTATGAAAAACATTGAGTTCATTGATTTTTATAGAGCTGATTTATTTTTGGAACTATAAAAACTGCAGTAACTGTTGTCATAGTAATGTTCATCCTACATGTAATCCTCTGAAAAGGGAAAAATTCATTGCTATTCAAAATTGAATCAGGGAAAATTATTCCATTTTGCAGAACAAAGTTTAATTCACATGATGTGATAAATTTCGGCCTTAGAAGATTAAAAATCATAAACAAGTTAAATCTTCTCGATTTTACACTTTAGTTCGACTACTGGTTTTAACATGGATGCAGTCGAGATGGGGATCGGGAGTCCGGGCATTCCTTCGCTTGGGAGAAGTCTGTAGTTCTTGATCAGGTCAACTAGAGTCTGTCTCATCTCGAATTCCGCGAACCTCATCCCAAGACAATTCCTAGGTCCGGCCCCGAAAGGCAAGTAGGCCATCGGGTGTCTGGAACCCTTATTTCCCGGAGAAAATCTCTCTGGATCAAATTCCAAAGGATCGGGATAATGCTCAGGGTCGTGATGGATGTTGTAAATGTTGAAGCTGATGGAATTTCCCTTTTTGATCTCAATTCCACCGACTATCGTGTCCTTTTGACAGAGCCTATTGGACCTGATTGCTGGAGGATACATCCTCAAAGTTTCTGAAATAATTTGATTCAGATACTGCAACTTTGCCATGTCTTCGTAGTCGATAGTTTCTTTCTCAGCCAGGACTTGCAGTACTTCTTCTCGAAGTTTTTCTTGAATATCTGGCTTTTGCGACAGAATGTAGCAGACGAAATGGAGAGTAGTGGCTGTTGTTTCGTATCCTGCAGCTAGGAAAATCAATAATTGAGCCAAAACCTCGAATTTTGAAAGTGTTTTCTGGGATTTGGAGGAATCTACTTTGGACACCGCTTCGGACAGAATATCCGCGTCTTCCGCAGTTATTTGAAGTTTTGCGTTGTCATCCAAAGCATTCAAGAGAAGTTGGAATGCATCGTTATATTTCTACAAAGGGTGATTTCTTGTGTAAAAATTATCAAAGCAAACTAACCTCTTCTGCTCGTGGATCTTTCAGTCTTTGTTCCATTATTTTCGTCAATGATTCAGTAAAGTAATCCAGCACATCGTCTTGGAAGCCGGTCTTCCCGGTTAATAATGAGTAAATCCAAACGACGTTAGGGAAGGAAACTAAATATATATTGAAATTACTTATTGCTTTGTATGATAACCTTACGCAAAAAAAGAACCAGTGGATCTGTCAGTTTGACGTCGAATATCTTTTTCGCATAGTGCAAAAACGGAGATCTCTCGTTTTCGTCAAAGCTGTTTGGATTCACAGCGAACACTGTTCTGCCCATAATATTCATAGTTAATTTCGAGAGTATACTAAAGAAAATACATTAATTTCAAACAATAAACCGTACTTATAGTCAACTTCGAGAATATATTACATAATAAGCTATATTAAAATTGAGAATAGATCACTCACTCCTTCAAAGGGATATCTGTCCCGTCTTCGGCGTATTTTCCGAGATGTTTGATCAATTCATCTGAACAGAACTTCATCGTTGGAATTAGTTTTTTCATTTTCCCGGAAGTGAAAGCGGGAGTGATTCGGTGTCGAATTCTCCGCCAATCATCTCCTTTCTTTATTGTCAAAAATGAGGCTCTTAAATCTTTTTCACTGATTTTTCCCCATTCGGCTCTATCAGGAAAAGCTTCAAAGTTTTTAATTAATACATCCTTCAACAAGTCCAGATCTTGTATCAAGAGATCTGGAACTCCATTCAAAACGCTTCCGTATACTTTCCCGTATTTTTCAACGTTAACTTTGTCGAATTCATGCATGGACTTGAACAGGTCCAGGAAGCTGCCGTTGTAGAAGTTGCCTTTGGGTCCTGGAATACCCCTCCTGCGCCAGTACTCGTTATATTCATTTAAGTAACTAAAAATAATATCACTCTAAATAAAAAGAATATCATTGAGACTTACTAAACTAATAGCCCAACAGATCCGATGAATATTGAAAAAGCAACAACAATTGAGAAAAACTTTAGTAAAGCATAGATGTAGATTCCAAAGAAAACAACAAATTCCCCGGGACCAATCTGGTGAATATCAAAATCACTCATTTAAAAAAATTTATCTGTATGGGAAATTTAATTTTTCAGTTATTTTCCCAGTCACATGGGTCGAGCGACCTTTCGACGACTCTCTTGTAATCGATCAACACACAACAGACACAAACTTTTTAAATTTCTGACCTGTATCAGGAAAAGACTCGCTATTTCCTAATCTTCGGAAACACAATGTTCCTTTTTATATTTCTTAAAGTTATATAGTCCCAGCCTCAAACTCGAATCACAAGCAGTCGTAAATTTTGATCGAGGGTCAAAGTTCAATTTATCCAAAAAGTCAATTTAACATTGTACAAGACATAACAATTCACTTGCAAAACAATAACATTCAAAACAATCTACCAATCCTCCTGATTTAGAACTGTCATTGTAGGTGTACCATCAACATTGAAATTACCGAAACCTTGAAGTTGGGTACTACTGTCGAGCAACTTGGATAAAGACTCGGGTAATTCCTTGCCACTTTCACGAATAACCTGAACAATTTCTTGGAGAACAGGCTCGCACGGGTCAGTGACAAAAGTAGTGGCATATCCTTGACAAATCCTTCCGGTACGTCCAATCCTGTGGATATACTGATTAACTTCCATCGGAATATCATAGTTAATAACGTGGTCCAGATGCTTGATATCGATTCCACGACAACACACATCCGTCGAAACCAAGACAGCAACCTCACCTCTACGGAACTGACCCAAAGCTTCCTCACGCAACTGTTGAGTACGGTCTCCATTAATACAGGAAGCCTTGATGCCCTTATTGCACAAGTGGATGGCGATGAAATCACTCAACTTCTTTGTGTTCGTAAAAATCAAAGTACGACGGATCTTCGTGGCGTCTCCTTCGCAAGCACTGACTTCTTTTTCCAACATCTCTGTCATTTCATCGAGCTTGTTCCCAGTCACAAGTCTGAAATCCTGAACAATCCTTTTGTTAACAATGTTTTTCTTGTTCGTGATGAAAACAGCATCGGATTTCAAAAGTTCCTTAGTGGCTTCCTTCATTTCTTCCGGGAACGTAGCGCTGAAGATAAGTGTCTGACGGTTTTCCTTCTAAAAAGAAGCAGATATTAGTATAAGCAAAGTCAACATACACTTGGGAATGTTCTGTGTTCAAGGACAGCTCTGATATCATCCAAGAAAGTGTACTCCAGAATCAAACGATCAGCTTCATCGATAACCAAGAACTTGACAGAAGCCAGATTGATTTCGTTGCTCGTCACAAAGTGCTTCAGTCTTCCGGGAGCAGCACAAAGAATGTCACATCCTGTGCGGATTTCCCTGGCATTCAGGCCCATGCTGTATTGTCCATAAGCCTTCGCAACAGAAACACTGGTGCCATCAGCAAATTTCCTGGCTTGCTCACTGATCTGGAGGACAAGTTCACGAGTCGGTGCAATAATGACTGCGTATGGGGTGTTCGAAGCAGAATTGAATTCCTTCTGGTTCTTAGCCTTTATGCACATATCTAAGATTGGCAACAAATAAGCAGCTGTCTTTCCCGAACCAGTTTCTGCATGGCCTTTGACATCAAAAGAGTCGATGATAAACGGAATCACAGTAGTCTGGATTTTACGAGGTCTGATGTAGTTGCACTTCCGGAGGTTAGCGACGAGTTCAGGTTCAAACTCAGCTTCTTCCCATCTTCTGAAAGAATACAGCGTAGAATAGGTCGACAACAAAAACCAACCCAAGGGTCATCACCTCACCAGTAAAGTCTTCAACCACAACTTCCTCATCTTCATCAATGACATTGGCATATTTCTCACTCACAACCTGATCTTCCGCGAAGAGAACTTCGGTTTCTCTAACAACAGGAACGTACCTCACATAATTCTCAGTATCGGGATCACCACCAGTTCCACCCATTTGGAATTTGCCACGAAACTCAGAGGGTCTCGAATTCTTTGTGGCATTGCTCAGAGAACCGAAATTAGTATTACCAATGCTCCAAGAACTTGTGGTACTTGGAGCTTCGTTGGCGGTAAATCTGCCAAAACTCGAGCCAAGTCCACCTCGAGTACTTCCAATACCACCAAACTCAGCTCCGTATCCACCACGAGAACTACCAATTGGCTGAGAATTCGCACCACTTCCACCACGTGAACTACCAATTTGAAGAGCACTAAACCCTCCTCGACTGGAGAACCCATTATCACCTGTTAAGCTGAATGCATCTGAGCCACTTCTTCCAAAGCTACTGACAGCTCCGCGACCACCTGCAAATATTTCTGTGAAAGCGAAGAAGCTTAAAAACATACTCCCAATGGTGGACTCTTGGTGAGAAACTCCATCTCCAATATTGCTGAATCCACCTCGAGCTCTAAATCCACCACGAATACTTCCGAATCCACCTCTCGTGGTGACAGTGCTGTTTTCATTAGCCGAAGTACTCCAATTGTTCGTAGCAGCATCATTGGGGTTCTCTTTAGAAATCTGAGTAGCATTAATACTTGAGCTACTTCCGAATCCACCTCGAGTTCCAAATCCACCTCTGATTGCAGGAACACTTGTGCTTCCGCTCGTTGAAGTGCCCCAATCGTTCGTAGCACCAGATCTCGAATTGTCTTCGGGAATTGGAGCACTGCCCCAGTCATCACCATTAATCGCATTGGTATTCGTATCTGCACTCGAACTGGTTGGATTGAGTTGACCTCGAGTACCGAATCCACCACGGAAACTGTTAAACCAACCACGGGAGCTTCCAGATTCTCCACGACTACTTCCGAATCCACCTCTGACAGTAGCAACTCTGGTGTTCTCACTAGCCGGAGTATCCCAACTGCTCGCAGTGCCACTGGCGTTTTCTTGAGAAACTTGAGTGTTACTCCAATCGCCACCAGTAGTCGTATTGGTATTTGCATTGGTACTTGAGCCGGCCGAATTGTTTCTAAATCCACCTCGGAGACCGAACCCGCTGCTGAATCCGCCACGACCACTTCCGGATCCACCTCTGACTATGCCAGTACTTGTATCTTCATTGGACGGAGCACCCCAACCACCACCATGGACTGCATCGTTATTCGCATCAGTGTTTGAACTAGCCGAAGTGAACCGACCTCGAGCACTGAGTCCACCATGAAAATTGCCAAACCCGCCTCGATTCATGGCTCCCGGAATCGCTTGAAATTTAGTTAAATTCGAGAAAAATTTTGAATCAGCAGTTCGTTGATCACACCAACCTGAAATTGCCCAACTTTATTTGAGAGAAGTGACAAAAATATGGACTTACACCCACGGTTAAAGAACGAGAGAAGCACATTAGGTGGCAAAAGCCGAAAACAAATGTCCATACAGAAGTCAGGTTTTCGTGGCGAGACTTCTGCTGTGGATTTTATATGAAATGGAACCACTTCATTGTCAGTTTCTCGCACTTCGATATCCAAAATCCGGGGACGGAGAGGTATCTACCATGTCTTTTTCGACAACTCAGTCTCATAATTCGGATCCGATAATTCAACAAAAATTGATTATTTATCTGCAAGAACCAGATGCCCACAATGTTATCATCCGGATGCTTTATCCCAGACTTGTCCAGAGGTCCTATGGAAGAGAGAAAAGGTGAGATCTCGATTTTGAATCAACCCGTCATGTTTTTCAGATTCTTTTGTCCCCCACCCATCGTGTACATTGGTGGACCTGGATGGAGGAAGTGTGCTGACGACATTGCGAAAACCCAAGAAAGTGATAATTTGCTTTTGAACCAGCGGGGATCGATTCTGAACGAGAATTTGCGATGGTATTGTGAATTGGGATTGAATGACGAACAGACTCATTTATCTTCGAACATTGAGTTTGCGCTAGTCAACGCTTCTTATTACGTAAGCGCGTTTTTTATATAAAATCTCGTTTTCAATTCCAGAACGAGCTTCTGGGATCCGGATTGCACATCAGCAATGCCGATAAAAGGAAGTATTTCCGGATGACTTTGTCACTTGAGGCTTTCCGAGGTCCGACAACTTTGAACCCCGTCAGACGCTTAGGTATTTTCGAAACAGCACCGATCCACGTTATCAGCAAGCCACCAAAGAAGCAGTCGTCAGCGACTGTAGATACCGGCTATGTCCGGCTGAAGTCTGGAATGAAGGTGGCTGTTTGTCAGCGAACTCGGTGTCAAACGTTCGCCACGAAGTACATGCATGTCCAAAGTGACACGATTATTGGGAGTCAAGGGAAGTGGAGTTGTTTTTACATTTATCTCGGTCAGTTCCTTATTATGGTTGACGACTCTCATTTGAACGTTTGCAGTTTCCCTCGACGACACCGACCATGACGAAGATTCCTTTATGGGCGAAGATGGATTTATCAAGTACGGCGATGTTGTCAGATTTGTGGATTGTCTGACTGGAGTTTGCACACCTAATCTGACGGTTCGGAAGATCGACGACGGTAATGTCATTCTGGACCCTAATTCAACGGAATTCGTTGCCCAACTTCATCGAGTTGCCTTCCAAATGAACGGAGTTGCTTATTGGTCGCTCTCGGGCACTCAGATTGTTCAGCGAGAAGTTCATGCTCATACTCTCACTCATCACGAAGCCATAGACTCAATTGCCTGGATCACTGTGGAAGCTGATTTTTGCGAACTCAAGTACTACGAAGCTCTGGGTCCAACGAAAGACCTTGTCACCCCCATCCCTGTCGTGACAATGGCAGATATGGGAGGGACAAGCGAAGAGAATTCTTATATCGAGATTAGAGGCTACGGCCTCAGTGGAGATCTCGAAGTCTGGTTTGGTCTCATCGCTGCTCGTGTGGAAACTGCCAACGATGGGTTCATGAGAATCAAAGTTCCCGCACCTAGAGGTGTTCTTCATATCGCCAACAATTATCCGAGGGTCGTGAAGTATTTTTACGACGAAGAATACAGAATTGCCAAGGTTGCTGTTCCTATCACCTTAGTGAGGAGAGATGGAATCATTTATCCGACTGATGTCAGCTTTCACTATAATTGTACTGATGTTGGAGGAATAGGAGACATCTTCATGAAGGAGGTTTTCGAGAAACAACAAGTTGAATTTGAAAAGTCTATTCCTGATCAAAACACGAGCAGAGAGAGTGCAGAAGAAGACAGAGGCATTTTCAACGTTATGACCGATGAAGACGACGACAATTTCCCTCCGAGTTTTAGTTGAAACATCATCAGTACCTTTGATTGCCGCAAACAAGAAATGTATTATAAAGATTGGACATATTTGGATTTTTAATATTTTGGCAATAAACATACGTTTGTTATCTACAATACAAAGGTGGGTGTTTATATACATACATCACTCTAAGATTAGGCAAACTTAATCTTGACTTCATTTCCTTAGGCGAAGCAGAGTCCGGTATTGACTTCACACTTGGAGTTCGGGAGCTGGCTGCAGCTAGAACAGGAATTTCCTATCTTGTAAATGTTTTCATTAAGGTAGTTCCCGGTCGGTCTGTAGTTGCAGACAACGAGATGCATAATCATGTCGTTGTCTTGAGGACATTCTGCCCATCCACATCCGAGGGTTGTGGACTTGGACCAAGCCATCTGAGACCAGTGCCCGATTCCCTTGTTGAACACATCCGTAGTCAAATTGACGTTGTCCTTCGTGATTCCTCCATATTGCTTGAGTTCAGCCCACCACACGTTACTGGGTTCGGAAATGATCGTGTTTCTCCAATCCCCGGCAGTTCCAGTGTACAAGGCGTAGATGTTCTCTCCGGCATTACGGTAAGTGTACGGGGAGTGCTGAAACTTGCAGTTATTGGCCCAACCTTGAGCGATCTTCTCCAAACTGCAGTCGTAGATCATCTTGTACATGTCAGAGGCTGAGGAAGCGTAAGTGCCGTCGGGGAGTTGGGATTTCCCCAAGGACAGTTGGCTTCTATAGGCGTTGTGTTTGTCAATGAAGATTTGACGCTCAGATTCAGTGAAAGGAGCACCTGTACTTTGACAAGTCGTCTTTGAGGAAGAATTCGAGGCATTGTAATCCTTTGCGGACAATCGATTAGCTCTGATAATGAATTCATCGGGGATATTAGAGGCTTCATATTCGAACGTCCCTGTCCCGGTCATCGAAAACGAAAGGTAATCGAGAATCGTCTGTTTTTCACGAAGAGATTCAATCCCCACAAATACGGTGGCAAAACAAGCAATCAAGAATAATCGCGTCATTATTTTAATTTTAACAAATTCGCAGACTTTGTTCTAATGAAAAGATGGTTTTCTTTCAACGATATCTGCTTTTATACTGTTCTTTTGTAATCCTCATGACAATGTTGATCGGTGATCACTTTTTCAATTCTTTGGTTTTCATTGAATGCTTTGTTCTAATCTATTGGTAAAGCGTAGGAATGCACCACTTCCGGACGAATGGCTTCGTTGTTTATCAGTACAGGAAGCGGAGTACCAATTCTTTTATAATAACTCGATAACTGATAATTCAACCGACCTTTTTGACTAGCAAATAGTGGATGGTCGGAGCAGATGTTTTCAATTATGAATTTAGAATCTATTTACACGTACAATATAAAATCGATAATGAAATTCCACAAATTGGTGTTTATGTGACTGTTATGACTGAACATTTTTATTATGAAGTTGTAGAAGTCAACAAAAAGCGTGTCATGCTTAATTGAGAATTTCAACATAAGGTCCGCATTATTTTAGTATATACCAAATTTATGTTCCAGCTTTGCTTTCATTTTCCGCGTTTCTAGTTAAGAAAAAGATAATCAAATATCGTAGTCAACGCTAAAAATGTACTTTACAATAGCTATAAAACTTTATATAATTTTTCTGAAGCCTTGTTTTGATTACTTTTTCAGCATTATGGCTGTCATGGAGTCAAAATTTGATACTTATACTTCTGAAGATTTAACTCGTTACCAACTCCGACTACATATCAATACTGTCATATGTTTATTTTTCAACACTCTTGCTATTTACTGTATTTTATTCCATTCAACGAAGAACATGGAAGTCTACAAATGGTACTTACTTAGTATCCAATTAGCAGCGGCTTTATTTGATTTCCATCTTACCTTTATCGCCACTCCTTTCCCGACCTTTCCCATCCCAGGATTCTGTGCTGCTGGCATCTGGAGCAGACACTGGGGTTATATATGGGGACAGCTGATACAGTTTGCTTTTGTACATTGGTTCCTCTGTTTCCAAGGAATGGCCATCATCTATGGGATGATATACCGATATCGAGTAATTTCCGAAAAGATGGAATGGATGGATACCATTTGGGCTCGAACGCTCATGGTCATCGTCCCTCTCACCTATCCTATTCCTGCAGTGACATTATTACTGGTAAGTTTGACCGAGAGAAATGTAACTCTCGCATTCGTGAGAGAAGAAGCTCCAGAAATGCTCCAACTTTATTTAACAGAACCTTGTAACACTATTATATACTCAACAACTGCCTCAATTTATTACCTGACTGCTACAGCTGAGATTCTAGTTGGATTTGGAGTTATTTTATTTTACAGTTATAAGACCTATAACGAGCTGATTAAAAAAAGAGAAATCCTTTCCGAAGCAAATTTCAGACTACAGAGGCAGCTGCTCATTGCCCTATGTCTCCAATGCATGATTCCATTTACCATAATTATAATCCCAATTCTCACATTGTACACGATAGTACTCTTCAATGTCCGAAAAATGAAGTGTAAGCCTTTTTTTGGAGTATAATAATGATTTTCTGATTTCTAGTGGCATCCATAGTTTGTCTACAGATCATCACGATCCACAGTAGCAGTAATGCACTGTTACAGATCTTGATAATTAAGCCATATCGTCAAGCAGTATTCCATTTTCTTCGTTGTAAAACTAGATTACCTATAAATATATTCGGGTGGAAAATCAATTCCATCTCAAACTATCATGCCAACGGAGCCTAGAATCTGAAAAGGATAACGCAATGGTGTTGTCGATAAATCAGATAATTCCTAATTGAATTTGCTTTAATTATATGATCTCCATACAAACCTAAAATAAATCGCTTCTTTTAAGAATAGTTAGTCCCGATTACTAAACAGAGAGGGTTCACGAAAATCGAAAGCCTGATAAATAAAATTACCAAGTTACTTAGATGAAGATGGAAATTTGTGGAATAGAGAGTGATAAGGTATTATATAGATAAAGATTGAGTTTACTTTATTATACCGGAAAATTGCTTTCACATCACTCTTTTGTAAGTCCCATACCAATGATAATCAGTGATCACTTCAATTTTTTGATTTTAGTTAAATATTTCTTAATCAATTGATATATTGGACTGTAGCATTTTCAGACAAATGGTTTCGCTGCTTATCGGCGCAGCAACTAAAAACTAATTCTTTTACAATAATTCGGTAATTAGTAATAGCTCAATCCGATCTTTACTCAGGCAGCAACTGGTAGACTGTATTCAAACAGATGTTTCCAATTAAGTATTTTGGTTTTATTTATAAGCGTTATTTAAATTTAATAACGAAATTCGATAAAGGAACGTTTATGTACTCGTTGAGAGTAGCCGTAGTTAGTCTTCGGTCGTGTCATTTAGCAAAAGACATCATTTTATTTAGGTAGAATTTTTGACATTAATCGAATATTGTCTTAACCTATTCGGAATATATATTTAGAATCTATAATCCAATTTCATTGAACACTCTTTTGGACAGAGAGAGTTGATAAAATATTTATATCTTGGTTTTCTTGCTTGTTTTTCTAATTACTTTCTTGAAGAACTAATTGGATATCTGTAATTAACACAAAAATTTATAAAAATAATTGTCGAAATTGATTAATTGAAAATATTGTTGAAAACTTTCAAAAAGATATCTTTGTTTTTGATATGATCCATAAATATCTCAAGTTCATCTGGTTTCCTTCTTCCAGAAGCCAATTCAGTAGAAATATATGGCGGATTCTGAATAAATACCTGATGAACTACGAACTTTAATATAGCTTGTTATAAAGTCCAACTACATTAAGATATCTTTTAAGTACCATGGCCGTAGTGGGGTCGAGCTATGACAGTTATACTGCCGATGATTTAACATATCATGAAATCCGACTCCACATTAATACTGCTATATGTGCCTTTTTCAACGCTCTTGCTATCTACTGTATTTTATTTCATTCAACGAAGAACATGGAAGTTTATAAATGGTACTTACTGGTTATCCAACTGACAACGGCTTTGTTTGATTTCCATCTTACCTTCATCGCCGCTCCTTTCCCGACCTTTCCTATCCCAGGTTTCTGTGCTGCTGGCATCTGGAGCAGACATTGGGGTTATATATGGGGGCAGATGATGCAGTTTACTTTTGTACATTGGTTCCTCTGTTTCCAAGGAATGGCCATCATCTACGGAATCATGTACAGATATCAGGTAATCTCTGAGAAGATGGAATGGATGAACACCATATGGGCTCGAATTCTCATGGTCATCGTCCCTCTCATCTACCCGATTCCTGCGGCAACGCTTTTGATGAAAAGCATACCGGAAAGAAATATAACGCTCAAATTTGTGAGTGAAGAAGCTCCAGAAATGCTCCAGCTCTATTTAACGGAACCTTGTAATAGTATCACACATTCGACAACTGCTATGATGTATTATTTCACCGCCGCAGCTCAAATTTTAATTGGATTTGGTATCATTTTATTCTTCAGTTACAAGACCTATGATGAATTGATGAAGAAAAAACAGTTTCTGTCTGAAGCCAGCTTCAGGTTACAGAAACAACTACTGATCGCTCTTTGCCTTCAATGTGCTATCCCGTTCACCGTCATCATAGTCCCAGTTCTCACATTGTACATGATGGTATTCTTCAAAGTCCAAAAAATGAAGTGTAAGCCTTTTTTGGAGTATAATAATGATTTTCTGATTTTTAGCGGCATCTATAATTTGTCTACAGATCATCACGGTCCACAGCAGTGTTAACGGACTGTTGCAGATCATGACAATAAAGCCCTATCGTCAAGCAATAATTAATCTTTTTTGCTGCAAAAACAAATCAACTATTGATACATCTGCACAGAGAATCCATACAGTGTCAAATCCTCGTGGCAGTGGAATTGAGAATCCGTAAGAAGTGCTGAAGTAGTACTTTTGGTCAAAAATAATTTTAAGCTGAATTTTCTGCATGTTAATTCCATTGTCCATGTAATGATCTAAAATAAATGCCTCTTATCAACATTAATCGATCTCAATTAAGAAGCTAGGAGGAAATTGATTCAGTTATCAAGAGCGCTATCACAAAACTCCAATCAGCAGCAATGGCTCTCGAGGAGTCTTAGCGTTAATCGTTTTCCTCGTTTTTGAGCTGCTACTGAGGTCTTGATTCAATTTTCCGGATTAATTGCTGAAAAAATGGGTCATGGAGAGGATCTAGAAAAGTAAGATATTGTAGAAATAAAAGCGGTTAAATTAATTTGGTTTCAGAAAAGACGATCCAGATTTAGGTCCCAATGTGATCAGTATAAAACCTCCACCGAAGTTCGGTTTCGTAAGTTCAAAACCCCGTTAATACACTATTTATAAATAATTTCTAGTTGGGATCGACGCTGATAAGGTTAGCCTTGGGTATTCTCATCCTGGGAGCGGGGGTAGCGGCTGTTTATTATTCTATCCAGATCCATTCTGACAGTAAAGACAAAAAAGAATTGGCCAAAACTTTTTTCACATTAAATAGGACTCAATATTGTTTCCAAGGAGGAATCTACACGAGAGAAACCAACAACGGAACAGATTCATTAACCGGAAAACATATTCACTTTACCGAGAAAATGAAATCACTCTGGGTCCAGGATCACGAGAACAAGAAGCTGTATTATACGCATGGAGATCCAAATGAAACGGAATCAACGAGCTTTTATGTTTACAACGATTTTACTTTGACAGTGAAAGGAAATGTGAGTTTCGAAATTGAAAATCTGGTTCAGTCTTTCGTCTTTTTGTTCGTCTCACAATATCTATGATATCAAAAGAGTAATTTTAATTGCTTGTTAGATTTAAATGATTTAATTAGCTTTTTTATGATCAGGAAATATTAACAACTACTCTAGAAAGACAACGAGTGTTTTCTTCGGAATTGAAATTAGCGCTGGAACAGAACACCAAAAACTAACACTCAGTTACATCGCAAAAGAAATTTTTTAAACTTTCAATTATCTTTTCTAAACCATCTCGAAATTAATCTTTTCTTGTACACAACAAAATGGTAAATCAAGCAGATATTAATGTGAAGGAAATATTGAGATTTCATAGACTATTCGATGAATTAGAGAAATTTAAACTTAAAAAGCTTCAGACCTGTGTCAAAAGCTTCATCGGCTACGATCAATTCCTAGCTAATCTTGGCGTCTCTGGACTACTCTACATCCGGACAGAAGAAATTATCCGTGATAACGAACCAGAAGACGCTAAATCAGAGGAAGAGAGTGAATACGTTGAGATCAACTTCTTCCAAGGGGAACCTATCATCCCGGGGACAAACGAAACCGACACCAAATACCCTTTTCTGGGATTTGGCTACATGGATTTGAGCAACTGTATGTTCTTTAATTAAGGAAAAGCTAACTTGTCGAATTTCAGCTGTATCCTATGCTTGGCAAATCTACTATCAAGACATCATAGAAAACCCCATTTACTTTGAAGAGTACTGGTACCCATATATGACTTCAGGACCGACCAATGCGTCTTACCTTGCTATTCCTGCAGTTTGTCTGCCGCAGATTTCATGAAAACTTTATATAAATTTGGCTACCTTTAAAGTTATTCAAATAAACTTGGGAGTTTTTCAGAGAACGAGATTTAAGGGATCAAAAATAAAAAATTTTAATTCTTGAATCGAAGTGGATGTGAGTAGTATATAAAAGGCGTTTCTACGACAGCCGAAATTCCCCCACCACCCGCTGAATCTATATATCAATAATTAGGGTACAAACTGTTAAAAATATTATATAATTTATCGAAAAACGCCGCTTACAATCAATGTATAAAATCACCATCGCTCAAACCTAGGACAGCCCGGTTGGTTTCACCACCCGCCGAAAATACAACTGATAAAATGGGGTATAAACTAATAAAAAATTGTATAATTTTACAGAAAATATCATATACAATCAATGTGCAGAATTATCCTCACCCAGACCTAGGACAGTCTGAAATTCCCATGCCCTCAATTAATTTTTAATCTGTACCCGACTCGGATTCGCCACCCAATCCTTATGATGCCCATGATTAAAACTGATCGCATAATGAGTTGACATGATAGTGAAGCAGTACTTCCCATCACCAACTTCTTCAAAAAACAAATAATTTTCGATCCCGGAAACCAGATGATCAACATCGACTGGAATGTAAATCGGCGGATTGTTTTGAGCTAAATATAGTAATTAGTTGATGTTATTGTGTTTAGCTTACCTTGCTCAAATAGAGTTGGTGGTCGAGATTCTAAAGGGGTGGTGTACGTTCCATGAGCACCGTTTTTTGTCGTTCCAGTTGAACAAGTTGTTCTTGCAGACCAGTCGCCAATTTAAGCAGATTCAGCTTTAAATCGCCTGAGAATATTATGCGGGAATACATTAAATGAAGATTTCCAATGCAAATGTTTTGAGACTTAATAAGACGGAAATGTCCCTGGATGTTTCATAATCATAACAATAATTGAATTAAACAACAAAATTAAAAATAAATGTACCGGACGCGCTCTCATATTGCTGCATATACGTCGCTTCCCTAGCCTCCAGTTCGGCAATATGCGCTTTCACTGATTCGATTTCAGCTTTCACTTGATTGTCCATAACACAAATCTAAAATCAAAATGGATAAATATGAAATATGCATATATGAAAGAGGAAATAAATATTGTGGGAACGAAAATAACAAGGAATTGTAGAAAATGAGTGTGAAAAAAAGAGGAGCACAACACTAAAACAAAAAAAGCACTACATCGAATAAGCAAGTAATATGCACAGCAAAAATACACTGGATAAACGTTGACACATAATGCCAAAGGAGCAAAGTGGTCTGTCACCAATAGTTTCTATTACTAGTATTATTACTGTTTTATAAAAAAACAAGGAATTAGGGTTTTATTGTTCATGAATTCTGTCTTGAATTTCGTCCAGTTAAATACGCTCGAAATCCAAACAGAAACAGGGGGTGTAGTATTTTTAAGAAAAGTATTCGCTTGTTTCAAGGCAACTAAATATAAAACTCCTTCCAAGAGGAAACTAATCTAAGAAAAATATGGAAGACAAAAAAATACTTACGAAATTACGGTTGTTGTTATCTGAAATTTTCGTTGTTGAGAATGAGATAAAGGTATCTGAGAATAATTGCATCATGTTTAACTTTAGCACCCGGAAATAAAAAAACTAATTTGAGGCATGAGAGGTTAATAGCAGAGCTGTCGAATTCGAACTTTCGAATCGAATTTCGAACTGATTTCGAACCGATTTTCGAACCGATTTTCGAACCGATTCCGAATAAATTCGATTCGAAATTCGAAGAGTCGAATCCGAACTGAGTAAATTCGATTCGAAATTCGAAAATTCAAAATCGAATCGAATCAGTTCGATTCGAAGATCGAAGGGTTCGAATTTGCTTATTTCGAATTCAATTCAAAAATCAATAGGTTGACTTTCTTAGATAGTAACTATGGCGGATCTGGGGACAGGGCGAATCGTCCCATGCTTTGCTTTTTAAAACTAACATAGATCTCGCAACGAAAGGTTAAATTCGAAATAAATTTATTAAATTCGAAGATTGAGGGGTTCGAATTGAGCAAATTCGATTCGAAGTTCGAAAATTTGAAATCGAACCGAGCTGGTTCGATTCGAAAATCGTGAGATTAACAAATTCGACAGCTCTGGTTAATAGCCGTTTATCCAATCCGTAATCAAAATAAATTAGATCAGCGTTTTGAGCAAAATGTAGTATAAATCCTCAATTCAGAGATATTTTTATTTCATTAATATAAGCTCGATATGCGGGGGTGTTTAAATGGCAATCCTTTTTGACGATTGATAAGACCGACCCTATTCGGTACTCATTATGATGCAAACTTTTATCTTTCAGCAGGGTATATGGATACTTCTGTAATTTGTGTCTTTCACGTGCTCAAAGAACTAAAAGCCCGTGTTTTGGTGAAATGAAAACGAACAAAGCGAGTCCTGTACTGCGTTTCACTATTGCACAATATTAGATAAGGACAGCTTTTCGGTTGTAGTTGTTTGTCTTTATGACGAATTGGAAAAGTGAACCAATATAAATAGGTTATTTAAGGAAGTTCTGGAAAAGTATACTATCAAAAATGATTGAAAACAGAAGTTATATCTCTGATTATGAGTTACTTCAATCAAGTTCTAATTTCGAAGTTATTTCACTTCCTTTCTGCAGTTCTGCATTGTTTCCAGAGATTTCCAGGAATTCTACTTTTTCGGATTCCTTGACACCATGTCTCACATTTATTCTTCTTCCTGTTATTCAACTTGCATTTTCTCTTCCTTGTTTGATATTCCTATTTATCTATAGTTCCATAGTTAAAGCTCCCAAACTATTACTAAACAAGATCCTAATATCAAAGCTCTTTCTTGCATTTATAGTATTTGTTTCTTCAAGTACAAGATTATTCACTTTTATTTATAATACTAAGGTTGATGAATCTTTCCCGGAAGAAAAGTTCGGAGTTACTTTTTGTCTTGTTTCTGTACTTAGTTTATTTCTTTGTGAAGTTGTAAGGTGGTACAATGGGATACTAAGTTCTATATGGCTTCAAATGTGCTGGGCATTACAAATTTGTTTTACTTTGACAGAAGCTACTTTTGTAAGCAGTCACCATGAGGTCAGTTTTAGAAATCGTTGTTAGTGGATAAAGGATCAAAGGATATGAAATTTA
>VOSG01000026.1:109955-178565 GCA_009761265.1 Halicephalobus sp. NKZ332 | reverse complement strand
CGATAAGACAGACTTACAATTTTTCCAGAAAAAGATTGTTAAAATACAAGTTAAAGAGAATTAAAATGGTAACCAACTGTTCTATTTACTACCGTTAAGGGAATTGATGTTGTTGAAATCAACGACTCTGTCGTTCAAGTCTGAGAATTCGGATATTAGTTCCAATCCGTTGATCGTGGGAAACGGTTTTCTACTGCCTTTATTAGACTTCTTATTGGTAACGTGTAGCTTCGACGTAGCGTAATTCTTTGAATTCTGCACTTGATATCTGAGCTTCTAAAGACTTTGGATAAGCTGTCGATTCGGTTCCAGTTTCTCAGCCCCCACTGTTGCGGACAGCTCTTGGGTTTTAGAAGTCTTTTCTCTCACGATCTTTATTATTAACCTCAAACTTGGGTAATTAAACCAAACAATAACATATTATAAAATAACACGAAATACTAAAACGTTCACTTCTTTTGTGGCATCTTGTTAGAATGATCTTTATCGCTCTTTTCTGTTCTGCTTCTCAGGAACCGCCTTCGGGTTATTCTGCAATTATTTGCAACAGACCCATAAGACTAAAATTTAAACGGTATCATTGAAATTAATGTTTATATAAACATATTATAAATTATTAGCTCTACACAAAATTTCAATAGCTGAATGTTTACTGAACTTACTGATATAAACAAAAAGAATAAAGTAGTAGTTTAATTTTTCAGACAACCATATACTTGGAAACGAACATCAATACAATTTTCCTGATTTTCATTTTTGAATAAACAGTTATAGTCAAGAAAAATTATGAAATAACTACTGCGAGATCGATTAGTGAATGCACTGAATCCAAGTGATCAGAAATAATTATATTTTTGTGAAATATCTATGCTAGTAGACCGTGTAAATATTGAAGTGGGTGTGCCAGAAATGACTTTCTAACCTATATTAAATAGTCTAATAATTGAGTGAAAGAACCTACTCTCTGTGTGATTTATGTTTATTTTACTCTTAATTCCTAAATAACTATTTAATTTTATAACTTCTATTTTGAACTTCTTACTTAAGACCTCTTGAGGAAAAGGATATTCAAAAGTTGAATCGTTGGATGTTAGCTGTAAGATGAAAAGTGTCATTTATTAATTAAGAAATTTTTTTTTGGAATCTTATGAAAGAGCCTAAAAAGTTCTAGAAAACTCTATGGCTAGCCTACTATGCTCTTATCAATGAATTACTTTACAATTACCCAGACGTTTGACTAATGAAACATGATGAACAACATATGCAGACAAGATAAACAAATAAGGCACTCCTCGAAAAATAGATAAAATGTCACTCAAATTAATATAAAAAAGCCTACTGTCACGTAGATAAAAAGTTCGCTCATCTTCGTCAATAAGAATGTCTGGATAATACACTAGCGAGTATTTTTATTTTTACTGTTTAAAGTTTCATGACTCTTTTAATAAATCGAGAATATGCTTGATCGTTTATTACCATGTATTGTTATTTTAATTCATTGATGTATCGCGAGAAGGAAAGACTTAAGATTGGTTATAAAAAATAAGATATCGCAACACACTACACCTTGGATCAATCTTACAGAAGTCGAGGACTAAATATCGATATGTGATTTGCCAGAAACAAGAATCTTTTTATGTATTTTAGAGTAAAATTGATGAAAAAAGTGGAAAAATGTTAATAGAGAGGATAGAGAAAATGGATGCCCTAGTAATGGCTATTATATCCTACTTTAATTTTATTGTTAATTTCTAAATAGTGTAACATTTTCGTATCTAAGCAAACGTGCTGTTCGATCATTCCACTCGGTTTGCAACTCTTCAATATAAATTATTTCAACGTTTTGCTTAGTTAAAATTTCAGACATTCACTTGAAGAGCAGACTCAAAAATGTCAGAAACGAAATTGTGTTCCGATATGAACGGTGCGACTAAAAAAATTAATGTCATCATGAGCGCTGCGACCCGTTTAAACATAATGAAAAAGATTTCGGTGCCTCGTATCGCTGTTGTGGGAACCGAGGTAAGCTTGACTCTTGCTCAGTTAAACGCAATTTTCAAATCTCCAGTCCACCGGCAAGACCTCGTTGATTAATCGTATCGTTAACAAGGACTTTTTGCCCAGTGGACCGGGTATAGTGACAAGAATGCCTATCAAAATCGGTCTTCATCGTACTCCAATGAATGATCCTCTACGCAGAAAATACAGTAAGGTTTACACAGCAAAGTTGCAAATGGAAATCGTCACATTTCAGAAGTCAAAAATGGTGATTGGGCAACAATCAATCAGTCCACAAAAGCCTACACTGACTTCAATGAAGTTTCCAATCGTCTTTGCGAAATCATGAAACAACAGGCAGGCGAGGTATGTTTAGAATAAATTGAAAAGTTGAAAACACAGTTTACAGGGTGTGAATAGTACAGAAATAATAGTAAACATCTACTCCGAAAGTGCGGTGAATCTAACATTGGTTGACTTACCTGGTTTGGTCGTAAATAAAATTGAAGGTCAACCAGAAAACATTCCGGAACAAATTGAAAAAATGGTTACCGAATACATCCGTGACCCAAAAACCATCATCCTCTGTGTTTTACCGGCCAATATCCCCCAATCCAATTGGAAGGCATGGGATGTGGTTCGCAGAGTGGACTCTTCTGGTAAGTAGACTTAATGTAACAATTTAAATAATTGTGTTCAAGACAAACGTACTCTTGCTGCTGTCACACACATTGACGCTATGGTAGATGGCACAGACGCGAATGAAATATTGTCGGGCAAAAATATTAAAATCCCGCTTGGTATGATCGGCATCCGTAATCGTAATCAAAACCAACTGACCAACGGCATATCGATTGATATGATTGAGGATTTAGAAAAAAACTATTTCGTCAGTGACTACCCGAAATTTGCGGAAACATGTGGTATAAAGTATTTGAAAAACCGTTTGAACGAGGTCTGTCTTTTCAATTTTTCTAAATATATTTTCTGGTTTAGTTGCTTGAGGAGAAAGTAGAAGAAAATATCCCCATAGTGATAGAAAAGTTGGAAACGAAGCGAAAAACAACCAAAACCGAACTCAACGAACTGGGAGTTAAAGAAGATATCGGACCAGATCGCAAGGAGAAATTGCGAAATATCATCATTAAATTCTACAATCAGTACACGAAACTCACATACAGCGGATCCGCCACGATCGAGAACAACAATGAACTTCCTTGCACGAAAATCCGCAATATGTTCTACAAAAATTTGAAGGACAAGCTGCCAACAGATCATAAACAGAAGTTGATGGAAAACAAAGTCAAAATAATGACTGAAAATTCGAATGTTAGTTTTTGCTGACAATCAATAGTTAGTTAACAGTAATTTAGGGCTTAACCAATCTCTCCCCTTATAAAGCATTTAAAAAGCTTTGTAAGAAAGAAACCATACGCTATTGTGAACCGTCCGTTGAATGCGCAAGATGTGTTCAACGCGAACTACTCAATGGAATTAATACTTGTACTGGAGATGTTAAGGTGGGCGAGTTTTGAGAGTATTTAGTTCATTTTTCGCTATTCAGCACATGTTTAAAAACTATCCGCAAATCAAGAAACAATTCCATCAAATCATTAAAGAACTATTGGATGGCTACTTTCAAGAATCAGAAAAACTGATCAAGACCCATATAGAATCGCTCGCTTCTCACAGCATCCATAGAGGTGCTTTTCTTGAAAGTATTAGAAACGAAGTCATCAACCTCCCCCCCGAAGGAGAACAACCTGTTTCAGTATTTGGACCAACGACGAATAATCAACCTGCTTCACCATTTGGACTAACGACGAATAATCAACAGAAATTAGCGTCCGATAATGCCGTACGTCTGACTAGTAAGTTCATCAATTGTTTGGGTGACAATATTGCATTAATAAACTCCAATCATTCTAATCAACCCGATTCCAGTATCTGAAGTTCTAAAAAATATGCAGATTGTGCAACGAAACATTCTTGAGACGGTTCCGGCACTCATCTTCAACAATATGAATAGAAACCTGAAAAAAAACCTTCTTCCTACTCTCTTGGAACATCTTGATAAATTACAAGACGGCGAATTGGAAAGTCTGTTCCACGAGGATGAAAAAATTGCAAAGAGGCGTCAGGAACTCGAGACTGAGGAGAAGGTGAGTTCCAGTCTTTTGGATATAATACACTTCCAACCTAAAACAGTAATAATATAAATTTAAGGAATTGAACGAATTTTTCAATAGCATCGAGGAGGTTCGTAGCACAAATTTCGACTAACTTCTCTTTTGAACAACTACTGTATGGTCTTTAATCTAATAAGCAGATCCATTTGAAATTCATTACATGTGGTCTTATCATCTTACTCTAATATTTGCGTACTACATTAATACTTTTCATACTCAATATAATAGCTCGATTATTATCATCAACCCTCCTTGGAAGAGTATCCCTCATAAATACCCCTCTAAAGTTTTTAATTTTTAATTCTTTAGCTAACGTTGTAATATCGTAATTCGTCAGTGGTTTGTTAATAAACACTTTTGTCATTTATAATCAAGAAAAATTGAGAGATAACTGAATTCAAGTGATCAGAAATACTATAAATAATTATACTTTGTTGAATATATAGATCACACAAATACCAGACCTCCCAGAGGGAGATGGAGGCAAGACGCTAGGTGTACTCATATACCACTTTCATCTTCATTCTCATTCTCATCTGAAAAGTATTCCAAAACCTATATTGTCCACACTTCTTGTTTCTCGAATGTTTTATTTTTACACTTTATCAACTTTCCAACCAAAAATTTTTTGTACAATTGTCTCAACTACGGTGCACTTCTGCGAGAGACAAATCCAAAGTGTATCGGAAAAATAACAGCAGTTTTAAAGAACACGATTCTGGAAACAACTAAAGATAAAATTCGAAATAACTGTACATCCGGATCTTTCGACTTTTCTTTTCTAATTTAAACCTTTAAATTCAAGTTTAATTTAGGTTTTCAGAAATTTTTCAAATTTAAATCCTCCAAGTTTTCTTTAAATTTAAATTCTCGAAAATCTCTGATATTAATGAGTCCGGCGAACCGAGAGCTCTGAGGTGGCGTTGTGGTTGCTTACTTTCGGAAAAGTTTAAATTTAAAAAATTTAAATGTAAAAAAGAAAAGTCAAAAAAGAACAGTTTCTAAGCAATTCTGAAAAAAAGAGGAGTTCCAAAATTACCGGATTTTCTTCAAGACTATGCGTTACCCAGCATAATTTTGTTTCACAAAGAAAAATAGTGTGAAAAATTAATTTCGCCTTGAGACATGGTGCTGAAAGAGGTGAATTTTCCGAACTTGGTCCCGGAACGAAAACATCCAAGTCCACATTTTCTTTCTTCCAAGGACACAAGAACTGATTTTCGTGTTGAGACCAAGCACCAGGGCAGATGTATTTCTCGAACTTGGTCCCGGGCGAACAATCTTAATCTCTTCAAAAACAACCTCAATTCTTTGTTTGTTTTCCGGAATCCTTGTTTTCCCTAGAACAAAGTCTAGAAAAAAACAAAAAAACAAACAAACAAATTGCGCCTTTGGTCTCGAGACGAAAAAAAAATAAATTTCGCTCTTTCATTACACTCCTATTAAAATACACAATTATTCTGGATTAAAAAATTAAAGATTAACGAAACCCAGGATCGTGCCATCTTCTTTTTCTGGATAAAATAAAAATTACAATCCATCGAAATTCATGGATTGATCCTGCATGCCCTGGGCCATCTCGTGTCTGATGACAGCATCGAGATCCAAGTCCAACATGCCTTGATCCGGAAGATTCAGGTTCTCCAAATCCAAAGGCAGAGGACCATTTGCTTGTTGGTTGTCGAAAAGACTTGGTTGACGTTGTTGGGGGGGCATCATTCCGTAGGGATCCATCGGGTTAGGTTGCCATTGATTTTGCGGAGGGTTCTGAGGAGGCATCATAGAGCCGTTGTTGTAGACGTTCATTGGCTGATAATATCCGTTGTTTGGAACATTACTGGAAATACGATAATCATCCACAAATCTTTTAAAGATTCGGTGAAAGGAAACCGAAAAAACTCACCTCATTCTCATCTGCTGCATCGGGGGTTGGTTTTGGGGGACATTGCCGTAGGATCTCATCATGGGCTGCATAGGAGCCATCCCCTGGGGACGGATGCCGTTCATGTCCTGATACGGAGGGGGTTCCGGTTTCGGCTCCATCTTCATTCCACCTAAAATAACCAAAATTAAAACTTCTACGAAACTAGAATTCCTCATGAAATCTCCAGAAAATCCCTGATTTCTTCGAGATCCACAACAATCGAAATCAAAAGACCTTACCGTTCATAGATCCAGAGTTCGATCGGAAGTCGTTGGGGTTAGAGTCGATTCTCATCTGGTCGGTTCTCCCCATGATCTCGTTGACTTCTGGATTGCTCGATCTTTCTTGGTTGTTCAACGACCATGGAGGTGGTGGAAAGTCGAAATCCTCGAACTGATCCAAAGTAGGGGAAATTCTGGCATTGTTCCCTGTGACACTCAGATTGCTCTGTGTCCTTTGACGGAAAGTGTCGAAGTTCGCATTCAAAGCGTCATCCTGATCATTGTAGATATCATGAGACATCATGGAAGTCGTCGATCCGATGGCGGAAGATCCTGCGGAATGCAAAGGACCTCTCATCTGGGCCATCTCCACACGCTTCCTCGCTCCTCGTCTTTTCTTATCCAAGGCGGATTTCGTCGAGGACTCCATCGTCGCGGCTCTTCTTCTTGGGTTTCTGCCTGGCTTGGCATCTGGATTAATCACCCACCAAGAAGACTTTCCGGCTCCTTCGTTCTGGATTCTCATGAAGCGGGAATGGAGAGAGAGATTGTGGCGAATGGAGTTCTAAAAGTCAAAAGTTAAGGAATTTTCCCTTTGGCGAAATGTGTAAGAATATTTTTAATTTTTTGGCAAAGTGTGCTAAGAATATTTTTTAATTTCTTCTTTGGCAAAACGTGACTACCTTCCATCCCGAGGCTTCTTCCTGACCAGACCTCTGTCTGAAGTAAGGTACTTGGTCCACGAACCACTGATAGATCTCGTTCAACTTCATCCTGCCCTCGGGGGCCGCTTGGAGGGCCTTGAGGATGAGGTCCGAGTAGCTCTCCTCTCCCCAGGGATTCGGTTTTTTCTGTGTGACATGATTAGGATCTTTTTTCCTGATCCTTTTCCTCTTGGGTTTCCCGTTGGAGTCGAGTTCGGGGTTGCTGGGAGCGGGGTCACAGGGTATCTCCCCATTGCTCCCGTTGGATACTCTAGGGTTCTGGACAGAATAAGGAACCCGATAAAAGTTCGAGTTCTGTTGGGGGATCATAGTCATGGGGGCCTGGGGGGAGTTCCCGAAGAAGGATATACTTGGGAGTTGCTGTCCTTGATTCAGGTTTGATGTCGAGGGAAAACCGGAACTATTAGGACTACCGTACGGGGAAGAAGATACAGAATCCGACGAAGACGAAAATTGCATCGGCCACGTGTGAGAACGATCCCTGGGGACAGCGAAGAAATCATCTTCTTCAACCGCCGGTTCCATAGTACTGATAAAAATTTATATGAGCATGTGGATGAGAATTAATGTGAAATTCGAAATAAAAAGTAGATAAATCTACGGAACGATCCCGACACGAAAATTTACAATCTTGAGGATTTTTAGAACTCAGAATTCGGAAAGTTTATAGTTTCCAGCTAGTTTTAGAATTTCCAAACTTTAAGTTCGAGAATTTACTAGTTCCTAATAAATTACAAAAAAGTTCTAGTTAAAGTTTTGTAACTTTCCGAAAAACTCTGAAATTCGGATTTTGGGAAATTTAATTCAGTTTCCACTAAATCATAAAAAAATCTAGTCATAAAAACTTCAAACATGAAGTAAATCACTGGGACCAAAAATTCCTGCAAAAGGAAAAAATGCAAAAACGAAAATCAATCGAAAGTGGTCGGTAGCGTTCCCCTGACCCCGGCCTGTCGCCGTTCGCGGGACGATATACCGCAACAAAGACGAACAAAAATGAAAAAAGACGAACAAAAATGAATGAAAACGGACAAACATAAATGAACTCGACTATGTTTTTGACCATTGGTCAGTTTTTATAATAGTACTCTGAGAACCCCCGAACCAGCCGAGAGATTGACCTTGCTTCCGGCTGACTGCTTGCAAAAATGAAGTGGGTTTTCGCGCTGGGATATCAGCTTTCACTTTTCCTGCTATTTGTAGAGAGTGTCGAGAACGTTGTACAGAGATAGTTAAAATCACCAAAAGCGTATTCTTTCAGAGTCTTGAAACGAAGTTCAAACACCAAAATCTTCCGAGTTCTCGATCTCGATCTCGATTTTAGGAGTACTCCAGGAAGCCAAGTGATTCCGGAAGAGTTCGAGGGGATTAAAGACGGTTTCGGAAGTCTTTGAGGAGATTACGAAAGACTTTAGAAATCTTCATAAAAATCTAGCAAACTCCTGAATCTTCCGGGAATTTAAAAGATCTCAATTTACAACAAAATTCCCCCGCAACGAAAACTTTGTCTTTTGTGATTTCTTAAGACTGAAACAACAAAAAAGTTATTCAAAATTTGGAATTAATAAAGTTGAATTTAATCATCTTCTTTCTCGAGACCGAGGACAGTCTGGGATCCAAAAATCTGGGGATCCAGAAAATCCAAAAAACCGCCAGCTGCTCTCTTCGCAATAAGCTGATGATGAGGATTGTCGGGTTTCTGTCAGCCATAAATTACGGACTGTCCAATAAAAACCAAAAAGTGTGAAAATTGGCCATTTCTGAGGCCAGACAGTAACAGCATGGAAATCACCGTCGTCACGTTTTGCCAAAGAATATTTCAACTTTTGAATAAAAATGAAAATTTAAACTCACTTTCCATCCAGCAGAGCTGTTGGAATCACCTTTGTCTCTGAAGTAAGGGACGTTCTGGACCATCCACTCATAGACTTGGCTCAAAGTCAGTCTTTTTTCCGGAGAATTCAAAATGGCCTGAGTAATAAGGTCAGCATAGCTCATGTTGCCCCAGGCGTTTCTTCTCGTCGTGGACTTCTTCGAGTTCGGTCCAGTGTCGTCCCCGGAGCCCTCAGGGGATCCGATGGAAAGACTATGAGTAAATCTAAAAAACATGTCTTAAAAACTTAAAGCTCCCTAAAAAATCCTTCACAAAAAGCATATTACTTTTTAAAAATGCATTAATAAAAATTTTTTGCTTACTCGTTCGAGAAGTTTGTGTTTACTGTAGACGTCGGCGGACCGCCAGTTGACATGGATCCAGATCGAGATAGGTTTTCTCCAGAATCATAAACACTGAAAATCGGGTGTAAAGTCGAACGAGTAGAGCAACTCCTATCTTCCAAAAGCCAAAAAACAAGTGATAAGCAGAAAGAACACTGATTAAAATAAAAGGTTCAAATTTTCCTCAAAAAAAATTGATCGAAAATAGAGTACCAGGATAAGAGGTAGGGAAAATAAGCGGTAAGATTCACAAAACACATTTACTGAAGGATACCTTGAGAGAATCCACGGCAAAATGTTACCTAATACCAAAAGTAAAGATAATTTCGGTAAAGTGTCGCTTAACGGTAAAACCTTACAAACTATTTCTTAATCTTCCTAGTTTTTTGAACCTTTCTCTCACTGTATTCTTCCACTATTATTCCCACGACAATGAAACTCGGATATCTCAAGTCCACACTAAAAACTCACTTGTCTTCCTCGGGTATCCTGTCATGGATCAAAGGACTCGTCTGACTGTTGATGTCTAAATTTGGTCTTCTCATAGGCCAAGTGTTGCATCGATCTCTGGGGATAGGGTCCAGATCATCATCATTTTTCATGTCCATCTGAGGACTGCCATAGCTCATGTGATGTCCTGGAATCAAGAGACTTCCATTGTTCGAAGACAAACCAGAATCGTCGCAAATGTTTGCTAGTCTTGTTCTCGAGCTGCTGGCGGAACTGGGGTTACTAGAATCTCCGTTCGTCGAAGAATTTCCGACAGAGTTCATGAAATTCGTCTGCTGCATCAAGTTCGGTGGATTCATCATTGGGGTCAAATTTGTAAAATCCCCTCCAGAATTAGAATACATGGATTGTGGCTGATATCCTTGGGTAGTCACTGTAGAAGATACACTGGGACCATTCATGTACATTTGTGAAGGATTTTTTCCAAATTGAAAGGAACTGAAATCCGGGACTTCTGTGGTCGTCGTCGACATATTCAACGACCAAAGATCAGTCGATGAATCTCGCGAATAAGAAATTTGCGAGGATTGATACTGTAGAATCGCGTTGTTCGTCGTTTTTGTGAAGATGTGATGACACACTTTTTAGTGGTCAATGATAAAATGTTCTTCTAAATTAAAAGTTTTATAAGGGACTCGTTGCCTTGGCGACACCGGGGGTGTGACGTTCTTCAATTTCAATAATCCGTTGATGAAGAAAAGTTGCTACGATTCAGAAATAAATCGATAAATTTAAAAATGAGAATAATTCAGCTTTGAGAACTTCTTTTCAATCTACTTCGCTTTCTGAAAAATAGTTCATTCAGAAAAATATTAATTTCGCAGGAAATCACGAAATGGAAAAATATTTCTCAAAAAATCGGCACGAACAAAATTAATAAACATCTCGACATGAAAAAGTTTTATTTTCAAAAGGTTTTGACATGGAAAATAAAGGTAATTTCGTGGACATGTTCTACGCGAGAAAATGCGGAGTAAAAAAATCAATAAAAAAAGAAAATCGAGCAGTGATTGAAAAAAGCGATTAATCGTTAAAAGTCGAAAATTCTTCAAAAAGTTTCTAGTAGATATTAGAAACACTTTTGACAGATTATTTCCGGAGATAAAGTTTTGTAAAAATCATTTAAGTTGTAAAGATAGAGTCTAGTTGATACAATTTAATACAATTTTGAATAGTCGCTGATTTGGAAAGGGATTAATTAATTTTTCAAGTCACTGCTCAAGATTTCCTTTCTTTTAAATAAAAAATTAATGTTAAATAAAATCGAAAAATCACAACATCGTTTTCCAACGAAAATAAAAATAAGAATTAATAAAGTAGTTTTTTTAATTTTTAAAATAGTCAATATTCTAAAAATAAAAAACTCAAATTTTCACTTTATGGAAAATTGCAAAAATTCGAAAAAAAATTCCAAACATTACATCCTTAAATTGAGCAAGGAAAAATGGTTGAAAAAAATTGAGGAAAAACAGCAGGACAAAAATTGAAAAATGAACGGAGTCCGTGAAAAAAGACAAGAGCAAGGACGATGAAAAAAAATGATGAAAAAACGAATAAAGTGGGCAGACCTAAAAAAATCAAAGAATACTCTTTTCTGAGGGCTTCTTGACCAGACAAATGGATTCAACCAATATCGGAAAATTTTCCTTGCCAGACAATACATGGAAATAATCATTTTTAGGAAATCAGAAATCAAAATTATAGAAAACAAAAATAAGTTTTTAAGAATTAATTCAAAGCAAATTTCTAAAATTTGGAATTTCAGAAGCTTTGAGAATTCCAAATTTCCAAACATTTTAGAAAAAAATGAATAATTTATCACTGAAAAATTGTAGAATATTAATACAACTGGTAGGACAGGGTACTATGGGAATTGATCGAGGAAAATATTTTTGGAAAGTTGATGTCATAGAAAGAGCAAACAGTAGGATTTGAAGTCAAGTAGCGGATTTTTATCAATGAGAGAGCTGAAGTGGGGGAAACCGTTTCAGAAAGTAGAAAACCAAGGAAAAACAAACGCAGAAAAAGTAGAAAAATAAAATTGAGAAAGTCACGCAAAAAAAGTTAAAATTACAGCCGAACAAATGATCAAAGACCAGATTATTAAGTTCTAAGATTAAAATATAATTAGACACCATCTGATATTCATAGTTAATTGCTTACTTAGTCAACATCTAATATTAAGATGAATAGTGTCCATTTCCTATTGTTGACTTTCCAGTCACTATCCAAGTTTAAACAAAGTTGAATAGTGTTTATTTTCAACAATTTATTGCTCTTTTCAGGCACTAACCAGAACTATACAAATACTCTCGAACACTATTCATGTTCAAAAATCAACAATTTTTCCTAAAGAAATATCCTTGCAACTTTTTTTCAAATATGAATTTTTGCCAACTTAATTTTTTTTCCATTCATCTCAACTCAATCCAGATCGATTAAATTCTTTTCAATGCAACATTCTTCATGGAAGAAACAAGGAACAAGACGATTCGAAAAGGACTAACGTGATGGTCTGTCAAAAATTTCCTTCTTCCTTGTTCACTTGAACTCAAATCGGAGGATGACAACTCAAAGAACAACTAGTTCATAAAAAGTCAGAAAGGCCAATAATCCAAAGAGATGTGAAATCTAAGAAATCCACAGGTTTTTTAAGTAAAAATCTCAATTTTAAAAGCTCTAGAATGATTTTCAAGTTTCGAAAGTCTGAGAACAACTTTTGAGTTTTCTTCAAATCCAAAGGAATTTTAAAAATTAAAATAAGAAAGTAGAAAAGCAGCGTAGAAGAATCGAAAAATAGGATTTTAAAAATAGAAGAAAGTTTTAAATTCAAAAATCTTACTGTCTCTACTCTCGAGCTTACACTGGCTCAAAAACCGATTCGAACACGAGCAAATGTTTGAGAAAGCCGGACTGATCTCGTCGGAGCGGAAAAATGTTAAAAAGCAAATGTTTGCAGGACTTTCTTGATGAGAAAAAGTGAACATCGATTTTTTTGCGAGAAATTTTTTGATGGGTCCGTCGAAGATAAGAGGAGAGCATTATGAAGGAGGTGTTCGAATAATCAAATTTTAGGTTTAAAAAGATCTCAGAGAAAAATCTAAAAAATAACGAAAGTTGTCCAAATTATTGAGTTCTAGATTTGAAAAAAATTGCAGGGAAAATTACGAAAGGTGCTTGAATGATCAAATTCTAAGTTAAAGGAAACTTAAGAATGAAAAAACCACCTAAATTAGTTTTTCCAATTAGAATAAGACCGAGTTTGTACTTTAGAAGACCTGTCCCGACAAAGTGAACTTTACTTTCCTAATCGCCCTCTGGTATTTTTTCTCAAGCAACGTCATAGAGAGACCATAATTAAACTCACCTCCACGACATGAGACCTTTTACACCTAACCTGTTTTTTCAAAAATATATCTTTACAGTATTACGAAATTACAATCTGTAGGAAATTGGTCTTCATCAAATTCCTTTCCATGACATTTGAGATAAAATTATGGGGATCAAAAACTTCTGACCTCGAGTGGGAACTTCTGAAAAATTAGTTTCGAGAAAACTTTATAAAAAAACACTTTTAGTTTCTATATTAAGATGATTCTCAGATTTCCCTTTGAGACCATCTGACTAATAATTTTCATTTTTTTCCACCAAAGTTTTTGCGTCAGTCGCTTTTTTGAAAATTATCCTCGTTTTCTGAAATTAGATCCTAAACACATTTCCGTTTCCTCTTGACCAAACATCGACAAAAAAGCAAAAATTCTTTCGAAAAATGTGGTTTTTTTAAAAAGATAATTCTCAGTCGAGGGCAGCGATCAACGAAAAAAACCAAGTTTACAAATTCGAACAAGGAGTTTAAAAAGTAAAGATTTTTAATTCAGAAAAATAAATTTAAAAGAAGAAACCTCAAGTTTAAAAATATCGAGATGAAAGCAGATTTTTCTATTTTAAAAGCGTGGAAATAAAGAGGATCAACGAGAACATTGTGAAAATCGAGAAGCTTTGTAGCAAAATTTAAAAGTCAAAAATTCGAAAAAGATTGAAAAGTGAGAAAATGTAGAGTTGGTTGTCTAAATATCGTCGTCTCGACTTCGGATCCGTAATTCTTACAACAAAAGCAAAATTCAATAGTATCCGAAACCAAAGGTTAACCTTCACAAAGAACACTTTCTGAATTTTTGCTACTTATTTGAAGGAAATAATCTCGAGGAATTTCTAATTCGAATAATAGATTTTTAAAGCAGTTTTCTGCTTCTATTTCTGCTGGGAATTGAAAACAAAATTGGCTAGCCTCCAAAAATTAATCGCCACCTTCCAGCCACCACAGATTTCCAATCTTATTGAAAATAAACTTCTTAAAAGACAAAATGACAAATTCCAGTCGATATTAGAACTCGAGAAATTAAGAATAACTTTTTAAAATAGAAATTTAACACTCCAACAACATTCCTACGAAACCGCCTCTTTTGGAGAAAATCAAATTACATCTTTCTCGAAATATCCAGGTAACAATTTCCATCAAAATTTCTCCGACAAAATCTTGTTAACTTCTGAGTAAAAACGTCACAACAACGGTATTAACTAAATATCATCTATACCTCATTTTTCTCGTCTCGCAATGTCTGATTTCCAGGGACTAATCCTTCCACTTGGCGATAAAAAAGATTTCTCGGAATTAAAAGTAAAAATTAAGGGAAATTAAAAAATATCAAAAGCATTTCATTTGGAGAAAGGCATTTAAGGGATTTTTTAGAGATATCTGTAAATGAATTTCTTCAGGAAAGTCTTTAAAAATCTCGAGAAAAACCAAAGGCGAAACTTTGACGCAGGTGAAAAAAAGCTAATTCGTGACTTGTAGAGAAGCTGGAATAATCATACTGTTATAAAAAATCAAAAGCCGGTGTTACGAAATTTTTCTCGAGACGAGTTCTGAGAACTCTAAAAGTTTTAAAGTTCTCCTACAAAGATACAAATTTTTGTGCTTTCATTGTGAGAGTCGGCTTTTAATAACATCACTACAAAAATTAAAACGAAAATTGACAAAATTTTAGAAATTCTAGAAAAATAAAAGTTTTGTATAACAAGTACAAATTTTGGTGTCCGTTGCTATTCACCTTTACCCCTATTATTGTAAAAAATAGAAACGAAAATCCCTAGCAAATTTCCTCGAAGTGAATGTCCACAATCATAAGATACTCTTAAACTTTTGCACAAAATACAAATTTTCGTGTTCTCGTTGTCAAAGTCACGCTTTAATCTCAGTATTACAAATATTAAAAATAAAAGTAATTATGAAATTTCCTCGAAACAAATCCAGGAATTTCCAATTTGAAAAAGTGTGGAAGAACACAGAATTTTTTTCGACAAGATGACACTATGACTATTGGCGTCATCAAGAATCGCATTCATTGAAAAAAAACTAATCTGTCTCTGATTCCATGGAATGGATTAACTACGAGCCAAATCCACTGGATAAGGAATTACGAACAAGCGAGAAAGCTTCTATAGAAAGTCGGAATATTCAAGATTGCGTCACGTGGGGGCCAAATAAGGTACTTGGAAATCGTTTGGAAACGTGATTAATGAAGGAAAAGATAAGCCAAATCTGGTTAAAGACAGCCACATGAGTGCCGGCAGCGGGGTCAGAATCTAAATAACTGCAGGGGGAAAGTGATTTAGTATCTGGATGCGAAATATTCATCTGTTTCCTCCCTAGATGTAGTTTGCTTATTGAGAAAATGAAAAAGCAGCACTGGATAGTGTTAAGAAATATAATTGATTTTTAAAAATTGGCATTATTTAATTTTTCTCTTGGTGTAAACTTGGATAATGATTGAAAAAATATAGTTAATTTACAAAAGTAGACACTATTCAATTTTGAAATATAGGGAAATAACGTGAAGAAATTTAAAAAAATAAAAAAAATCCACTACACTACCCAATTTATCATCCCTCAAACTCCCGTGAATTCCGTCTCGTTATCAGCCAAATTATCTGCAAGCGATAATTTTGTGCAAAAACATCCTACATTTGGCCGAAAAACAATGTTACTATCCAAATTTAGTGAAAAACGAAGGCGAAAAAGAATCTTTTTAAAGAACTGAGCGAATTCTCGAGGATGGTCTCTGATTCTCTGTCGGCTCGAGCAGAGAACACTTTTCACGTGGTTTTGAAGTCACTGCAGAAATTGCGTGTGTGCATTTATCATTGCTTCAGGCAGTCGTTGCAGAATCTATTTCTTAAGCGAATACTGACTCCAAAAGTCCTAAAAATTGCCTGAAACTTTCTGGAAATATCCTCGCGGGTCCTGTGGGCCTTGGGAATAATTTGCTCAGGTTGTCTCAGGCAGTCGTTTCAGGACCTATAAGTCTTAGCCAATGTGACTAAGATGATTAAAGAAGATTTAACGAAACGGAAGCTGAGATTAACAAGTCAAATTTTCAAAACTAAAAGAAATTAAACCACAAAAACCAAGAAAACTCGGGAAAAGTATAAAATGAAACATACCAAGAAGATTTGTGGGTTTTTTGCAAGAAATCTGCTTTCAGAAAAGCGGCTAATTTTCTGAAAAACAAAAAGTTTAATTTTTTATGAAAAAAAGTTCTTTAATTCCTTATGAAACTTTAATCTACACTAATTTTCACGTTTCTAGATAAATACGCAATTAGATGATGATTAAGTAAAGCTCAAACTCGGAAATGCTACAAAAAATGAATGAAAACAAAAAGTGAATGAAAACAATTCTGGGAAACTTTAAAATGAGAAAAAAATATATATTAAAAAAACATCAGAAGGCTGTGGGGAACAATTTCTTACTAAAAATAAATGAGAAACAACAATTTCAAAATATAAACTTAATTTTAAGGAATTTTAAATGTTAAAATTTCAGAAATGTGGATTGCACGCAACATGGGGGGCAAACTGCTTATTTCAAAACCGTGTTGAAAGCCATATTTTCACCAGAATAATACTACCTGTGAATTCCTATAATTAATACAGCAAAAATTACACAGATATAGTGGTAGTCTAAAAAACTGCATTCCGCGCACAAATTTCATTGAATTTCAAGAACCAGCTTTTTTGATTGAAATTTGTGGAAAAGAGACTATACATTTACTTTTACAAAGATACTGTTACTCAAAATTAACGGAATTATTGGTCGACTACGGACACGAGTGTTCGCGAAAGGTGATGCTAATGAGGGAAATCCAAGTCTCCTGAGATAAACCTTCATTAATATTTTTTAAAGTTCTTGTTAACAATTTCTCTTAAATCTCCATTAGGAAATTCTCCTTAAATCTTCACTAATAATTTTTACCACAAAATAAACAATTTTCGATTAAAATTCAAATTAATAAAAAGTGATTAAATTTTAATTTTACAAGTCAAGTTCAAATTGAGGCTTAGAGGATTTTCTGTCATTCATTCTCCAAATGCCAAAGAAAAAATTTGTTTGTAAAAAGATTAATATACGTGTCTGAAAAGAAGAAAGAAATTAATGTGCTTCTATGACTATCAAGGAACTAAAAGGTCGGAGGGACACAAGCACTTTTTTCCTCGGGGCCTTTATCTCTTTTCTCAACAAACCAAAAGCGGAATTAAAAATTTTTCAATTGCAAAAAATCATCCACTGTTTTGCACTTGAAAGGTTGAGCGAATTAAGTTGGAATTTATGAAAATGCAGTCATAGGGTACTTCAAGAGTCAAAGACCAGATTTCAAAACTTGAGTACTCAAAAATCGAATAATTTCAACTCCTTGCAAAAGGTACTTGGAGGTTTGTAAATTAAGCTCAAGTTCCAAATGATCAAAAAGTCAAATTTAAAATTGTTTTTCCTTCTGGTAGAAATCCAAATGGATTTAAATGACTTTGTTCACCTGGCAGGAGTCCAAAATATTAAAGAAAACATTAATAAGCAATATTGAAAAACATTAACAAAAACATTGAGAAATATGAAGTAGTATTACTGAAATCATAGAGCATCTATAGATGTTCTCTGGAAAAAGAAAAATTGACTTGTAGGCGGAAACTTCATAGGAAGTACGAGCTGGTATGTATCCATATTAATATTAATGATTTTAACAATTTCAATAATTGTACTTTTTAAAAAGACATAAACAACTACAGGCAATTTCAGAAAATTATCTTGACGCAAATTTTCTGGGATTTTCCAGTCAGGACTAAGAATTATGGAAATTAATTTATACGTATTTTTAATCATCTTAGAGACAAGTATAATATGAAATTTCAATGAGATCATTTCGACAAGGGTTCCCTAGAACTTTTAGAATCTTCCAGTCGAGACCAAACATTATGGAAATTAATTTCTACGCAGTTCAATTATTTCAAAAAGTAAAAGTACGTGATATAAAATTTCAAAGAAATCATTTAGACAAGGATTTTCGGAATTTCACAGTCCAGACTAAGGACTAATTGAGGAATTTCATTTAAAAAAGATTATTCTAAAGATGTTTGTTCCAAAGCTTTCTATTTAAAAATTTTTTGTCTCGAAAGTTTCTCATTTCAAAAATTTTTCATTCCAAAGATTTTCGTTGCAAAAGTTTTTCATTTCGAAAATTTTACTTTAAAATTTTTTCATCTCAAGAATTTTCATCGTGAGATCAAGTACAAATTTAAAAAATGGCAGGTGTACGGAAATGACTCAATTAGAGAACTTAAGTGGATTTGAGGGATTGCGTCTGATTTACAGATAATGATTCCAAAAAAATTATCTCTATTTTTGTCTTGCAGGGAGAAAAAACTAATTGTAAGTAGCATCATTTTTTTTGAGTCGCCCCCGAATGCCGAAAGTGTAAGCAAAAAATGTAAACTAAAGAGGATTTAAAAATTAAACACTTTAGGTCTTAGCACAAAAACCATTTTTTGTTGATCTCGAAACAAAACTTTCTTTTTGAAAGCATTTCTTCCTGAGACCGGAAGTAGAATAAATCGATTAAAGTTTAAAAGTCAAGAACTTTGGATCTTAGTACGAGACTTTACCCTCCATTAACCTCATCACGAAAGACTTATTTTTATTAGTCTCGCTACAAACCTCTTTTCGGAAAAAATTAATTCTTTGAGACCGGAAACGAAGTAAATCGATTAAAACTTGAAAATTAAACTTTTAGTCTCGTCACGAAACTTCTTTTTTAGATTTTATGTTTTCCCAGGGTCAGCAGTCAAGTGCTTTTTGATTCAAGCTTGAAAAATTCAAAAACGACATCCACCTTGTGACAACGTCCTGAGGCAGCAACTCACGGAGTCTAAAAGTCCAAACTAGCGACTACTTTTTTCTAAATTTCACAAAATTTATACAAAGGAATAAAATTTTTAGGAAACAGTCTCAAAGAGAATTTCTAAAAGTTCAAGACCTCTCAAGCTGAAAAAATGCCATTATAGAAAATAAGAATAAATTTTTTCACGAAATAGTCCCAAAAAGAATTTCTAGAATTTTTTAAGCACTTTAAGGACTCGAGATTTCGAATTCTTCCAGAAGCTCCCACCGACCTCCGGAAGACACCAGTCTCATAAAAACTCATTTCTTTTTTCGCCAAAAAAAACTTGAAAAGTATTAAATCCCCTGAGGGTGTAAAATTGGTCTTTGACCTAAACTTTCAAATTTCACTTTTTTCAAATTTACTAAAATTAAAATCCCATTAAAGCTATATGTAACAAAAGGAGAATTATCGGGAATTGGCTTTAAAAAATAAAATTAAAAAAGGAAAAAAGCCGGATTTTTCAATGAGAAAAATGTCTCGAGGAAAAGAGAAAAATTTCAAAAAGATCTAATGGCTCGGTTTGTCTTTGGGAAATATGGCCTGAAGGAGGGAACATTGGCCTAAAAAAGAACAACATTTCCAAAAAAAGACAGGTTTTCCATCGAGAAAAACGTTCTGAAGAAAAAGCCTTCCACAAAGGTTTAATGACCAAGTTTTTCATCAAGAAAAATGACCTAGTGGAAAAGGCTTCTAAAAAAGATCTAATAACCAAGTTTTCTAACAAGAAAAATGACTTGGAGAAAATATAATTTTCCGAAAAGACCTAATAACCAAGTTCTTCATCAATAACTATGGTCTGGAGAAAATATAGCTTTCTGAAAAAGATCTAATAGTTGGATTTTCATCGAGAAAAACGGTCTGAAGAAAATAAAATCTTCTAAAAAAATCTCATGACGAAATTGTTCAGTGAGGGAAACTGGAAAAAATAACATTTTTTGAAAAATTTAACGATCACGTTTTCCATAAAACAGTTTAGTGAAGAGAAACAATTTCAAAAGTTGAATTTTCTATCGAAGGAACTTTTTGAAACAAAGTAAACTTCCTTCAAAAAAGCTCCAACAAAGTTTTTAGAAAAATCCGGCGACTGTTCTCCATTAAAAATTTTAAAAAATTTAACGACCAAATTTTTCATAAAAAAACAGTTTAGAGAAAAAATTAAAAAGACCGTCATCCAGAAATTCGGTTTTTAAAATCCAATGAAACCAATCCAAAAATTTTTCACGGTGTGAAAAAAGTTAATTCGATGAAGCGGAGTCCCTGAGGAGTTCTGGGTGGAACCGAGGATTCTTTTTTATTTGATTTTAGGGAAGCCTAAGAGGACAAAAAATGAAATAATGAAATTCATGAATATTCTTTCTAAGAAGAAGTTTTTTATAAGTCAAGAAAATTTCATTCCGGGACCAAAAGTTTTCATTTTTGCCTCATGACTTGAATCTCAAATTTTCTCCTCGAGATTCTGTTTAGAAAATAATTTAATTTTTAATTAAAAAATCGAGTTACTTTTTAAAAATTATCGAAATAAAAAAATTTTGAAATGAACGTGCTTAAAGCTCTTTAAATAAGAATTCTCGATTTTATCAAGATAAAGAGTGAACCACGTGATGCCAAAAGCACGCGCTTCTAGAGTTTACATCAGTCTAAAAATTGATTCACGCTTGAATTCAAAAAACTTATTGATTAAAAAGAACAAAATGTTCAAAACGAAGTTGGGACAGAACCGAAGGGAAGCCAATGGGACGAAAAGCGAAAAAAGAAGTGACTGCGAGAAGTGAACGTGTCTCGTTCACGTGTCTCTGTCCTTCTTTCCTTGCTCCATTGGCAAAGTGAGAATTCCAACCACATTAGAATAGGAATTTTTTACCTATTCTATTGGCAAAGCGAGAACTCCAATAAAACAATTGAAATAGGAATTTTTTAACTATTCTATTAGCAAATTGTGAGTTTTGACAAAAAGCTAGAATAGGGGTTTTTACCTATTTTGTTGGCAAAATGAGAGTTTCGATAACATCAGGACATCAATAGAAAAGAAACCTGAAGTTCTGCAACTAATTATCAAAAATAATTTTTCTACGGAATTGTTTCGAAGTGAATTTTCAAAAAGAAAGAATAATAGTCCGGGAAAATTCATGATTCTGTAACAAATAAAATCAAAGAATGTTATTGAAAGAAAATGTTCTCTAGATTAAGCCGATAAAAATGATTTCCTACAGTGAAGTGACTTGGCATGGGACTAACATAGGACTAACGTGAATCACTTTCCAGAGTGAGAGTCAGGAGATCTTTCTCTGGGAAAATCAGATCTAAGAGGAGTACCTGGGAAGATTACAAAGTGTCCATAAAAACAGTACTTTAAGAGTTAAAAGTACCTGATGTTAAGTATAAAGTAGTGACAAATATTAAATATTAATAAAATATATGCAAGTACGAAATATAAAACTAAATGCTGGACACTAAAATGTTAAACATTAAAAATTAAGAATTAAGAGCTAAATACCAACGATTCTTAGGAATAAGAAATTTGATCATGCCCAAATAACGTTATTAGTCATCCCCTGACGTAGTCATCACCAAGAAAGATTGTGGAAAATTCGAAAAAACCAAAATTGGATGGCTTCCAAAAAATTGATTTAGTTTTTAATGCAAACCATCTAAATTAATTTTCTGAAGAAGTCTAAAGAATTATAAATGAAAAAGTACTTTAAAATAAAAATAATTTAAATATATTCTTAGGGGAATTTAAATTGTTTTCAACTTTGATAATTTTCATAGATTTAAACTTTTGGATAATGATAACCCACTGGAAGAATTCTTTTCAAGTCACTATTCCCCGTGACAACATTTTCAAACCTTTCTTTCCTTCCATTTTCCGATTCCTAAAAATTTCGACACGTAAAAACCAAATTTCTTGAGACAAATGTGAAAAACGAGACCAAAAAAATTAAAAATCGACTTTTTCAACTTTTTTATTCTGGGCTCATAGTAAAAAGTGGAATTTCTCAGGACTCGATCAGGCGACAAAAAAATACTTCTTCGAGCCAAGGAAAAAAATACTTTCGGCCAAAGAAAAAATACTTTTCCGAGTCAGAGAAAAGAATACATCACAAGTTAGAGAAAAAAACATGCTCTTTAGAGTCAGAGAAAAATACTTTTTCAGCCGGGGTACTCAATGAAAGAGACGCAGAGCCACCCGGTTGTCAGAAAAAAAGAAGACGGACAAACAAAAAAAATGTCAAAGGACACAGAACGCCAATGTTGCGTTTTTTCTCAACACGTTCAGTTTTTTTAAAGAAGGTTTGTCTGGCTTCGCTGGATTTTTTCATAGAAAAAAGAAAAGGAAGTGTCGTCAATTTTGAAAAATTTTTGAAAAAATTTTAAAACAAGAAATAGGACAAAGTACAACGGAATAATTTTTGATAAAAAGTCCACAGATTGAGATTTTTCAATGTCACATTGGTAAAGAACCAAAAATCGGTCATTTTGTTGTTCAAGGTGATTTGGAAGGTTGAAAGAAGATTAGGACAATCAGGAAAGGAACAGTGAAATGTTCGTCAACATTTATTTTAAACGTTCTTTTCAGAATTACAAGACGATGGGATAATGAATTAAGAAGCAACGAAATTTAGATTGAAAGTTAGGAGAATACCAACGGGGGTAAATAATGGAATAAAAAATGATGGACGTTTTGGGTAGAAATTTCTTGATAATAACTGTCACTGATGCTATCAGTCATGATTCGGCCAACTTATATCAAAGAACTGAAATTGCACGGTGTCCAAACATCAAAATTTTTTAGTTAGCATCCGACACTCATCAAATATTTTTGAACAAAAAATTTATTCCATATTTTTTTTTATTTTCTAAAAACTAATTTCAGACAAAATTCTGACTACTTTTTCAATTTCCCAAGTTCTCCTCAAACTCCAGATCTTCCTGACTACGATACAAAAACGATAATTCTCCGATTTTCAGCGATAAAATTTCCAAGACCAAAGTTCTCCGTCTTTTTCCACAAAACCGATCGATGACTGATAGTAAAAATTGATATTAAAACTGATAAAGATAAATGATCAACTTGGCAAAAAACTGATGGTTGACTTCAAAAAAACAAGTCTATCGAGTCGATGAATTCAGGGCTGCAGGGATGGAGTGATTGCCAAATTTTTGCAATCAAATTATTACAGGAACCAGAGATGACTTTTTCGAAATCTTTTCTGGCAAAAATTTCGTTTCCTAGTATCAAGTTTTATTTTTTTATTTCAGAAACTTTAGGAATTTTTTTTTCATATTCCGAAAAATCTCCAATTTTTACCAACCTTTAAAAAAGCGTAAAAATCTCCAAAAGTATTTTTACTGTTGGAAAATAAGTAAGAGCTACAGTATTTTATAAAAGTAATTCAAAACAATGAAAAATAAAATTTGCAAAAAGAATCAATGCAATTCGAAAAAATAATCAAAAACGAGTTGTAGCAGACAGACGGCAGAGATATTGATCGACGGAAAATCTATCAAAAATCAACGAAAAACTGAAAAATCAAAGAAACATTAATGAAAACTAAAAAAATTGAAGAGAAGGTTTAAAAAGTAGAAAAAATAAAGAAAGTTTATGGAAAATCTGCGAATAAAAATCAGAGAAAAAAATCTATAAGAAATCAACGAAAAACAAAAAAATCTGTTGCAGCAGATTACAACTTGGGATAGTAACAGAAAACAGGGCAATCGGAGAAAAATTCGATTAACCGAATTATTCCACTGATTATTTCTGAAAGAATTAAAGAATTATAGGATTTCATGGCGAGACAATTTCGAAAAGAAAAACGAAAATAAAACTTTTCATACTACAATATGTCTTAAAATATATCTTTTGATGATGACTCTCTTCAGGGTTATTATAGAAAGACAAATTTTTTGTGGGCAACAAAAATTCTTTAAGGGTTATCATTTAAGCTCTCTGCCATATCTCCAGACTTCCCGTTTCAGGATTATGGTAAAAAATGTAAAGTTTCTCTATAGGAAAGTTGCTAAAAATTAGTCTCGACATAGAAATATTCCCCCCTTTAGGATACTCATGGTGAAATCATCGGGATTTATTTTCGTATCAAATTAAATATTTCAAGAAATTGAGATCGAGGCGGGAACATCATTTTTCTAAGTTTAACCTCAGCACGAAAACAGTATTTTCCGCGTCACTCGTACTTGTCCAACCGTATCTTCCCTAATTAGTGCATCTCGTCATTAATCCGAAATTACAGTTCATTTACTTTTCCTCTGAGTGAAAACAACTACTGAATTTCAGAGCTACAGTAAGCCAAAAAAGTACAAATCCTTTTTTATCCTAAAATGAACATCCTAATTACTCCAAAAAATTAAATTAAAGAACACCGCTTACCAATTTCAGTCTTTTGGGTACAAAATAGAAATAAAAAAAAAGATCGATTGGAGAAAAAACGAAAAATAAATATTTACTGAATTTCCGATTTATTTTTTTTTCAATGAGAAATCGACCTTTTAGAATTTTGAAATTCAATTAAGCTAAAATTAAAACTAGAGTGATCAAGCTGAACTTTCTGGACTGACAAAACCAATACGTCTTTAAGAAAAAAGAAAAACGTTTTCAAGTTAGAGAAAAATAGTTTTAAAGAAATTAAAGAGAATAATTTTTAAATAATTGAAACTTGGGCAAATTCTAAAAAATAATTTTGTGGTTTTTGAGGAAAATGGAATAACGCATGATTTGAATCAGGTGAAGCTGATAAGGCGAAATGCATGATGGAAGAATCGAAACGTGAACAAATATTCTACTTGATACCTGATATCGATGAAGGTTTGATAGGAATATTTAAAGATGGCGTAAATAGTAAAGTTCATTGTGATTCAAATACCGAAAAAGTTAAAAGTGATTTATAATAAAAGAGAAACTTACCGATGAAAGGATCGGAGTTAAGTAGTCACATCGTTCACCATTAACGAGGGCCAATGAAAGTTAATGAAAGTTGAAGGAAATGTTGGAATTCCTAAAAGTAAAATAAAATAATCATATATTAATTCAAATTACTCTACGAACACGAGAGAAATTCCGATTAAAAATTCAATTTTTAGCTATAAAGTTAAAGTTCAAGTAACAATCTAATTAAAAATTTATTTTAAAGTCCAAAATAGAAGTTTTATTTTTATCATCTCAAATTTTAAATGCATTTCCTACTATTTCTCTATTGTTTCTAATTATTTCATACTACTATCTCCTGGTATACTCCTGCTATTTTCTACTACACTCTTATCACAGTTTTTATTAGAATTTTATCACTTCCCACTACACTCCTATTACGCTCCTGTTAATTCCAGTTATAATTATACTACAATCCTATGACTTTCTTGTTACTTCCTACTACATTCTATCGCGTTCTCGTTGCTCTTTTACACTTCTATGAATCCTCTAATACTACCTAATTAGTTTCCTATTACACTTCTGTGAACCCTACGACACCTCGTCGTTACCCTTCTACTACTCTCTATTATCTCTTAATTTCCTGTCTAATAATGTTGTCTACCAATTTTTTAAAGTCAAAAAAATGACCATGGATGGTGCTAGCCGGTGCTATTCCGTGGTCTTTTTTTCGTCGACGGACTCCCTGGCTAGACCAGTGTTCTCATTCCGAAACCACCCCCTTCGCCAGCTGCTTCAAGTGTTGCGATTTAAAAAAGGAAAAGTGGTTATGAATGTTCTACATAATTTTCTTGAAAAAAGAGGATACACCAAGACACAATTGTACGAGAGATTTCTGACGTTAATCCGCCAATTTTCAAGAGGAAGAATTCCAACTGGAAATTGTACATATGGATATATTAATCTTCAGGAAGTCCGGAAAGGAAGATGCAGGAGTTTGCGACCAGGAAAGGATCAGGGAAACAGTATTCGAAATAATTCTAAATAGAGTTCAATTTTGACGACAAATAATATGTTATAGTCAGGCATTTTTAAAGGAAATTCTCCCAAATAGCGACGAACAAATAATCATTAAAAATGAGCACTATCCGAGTTTGCTTTGTTGGAAAAAATCGATACAGCTAGTTTTAGATAGCGTCTGGAAGATGCAATTTCTAATTAAGATAAGACACTATCCGAGTTTGTTTTTTAGCGAAAAGTATCTCAACTAAAATTAGATAGTAAATAAAGAAGTTGATTAAAAGTTGTTACTACTCGAACGGTTCGAAAAAATAAAATTGGATGAAAACAAATGTCTTCTGATTAATTTTTTCGATTGTCCTCATGTTGTCCAAAAACACCAAGAACAAATAAAAATTCCTATTTTCGTTCTGGAATCCTTTGGAAATTGAAAATAGAAATAAAAACAACCGTAAGTTTCATTGACTTTCAAAAAATAAATGTTATTAACTCTTTTTAAAGTCGGGGACTTTCAGGAAAAATAAAATTACTGTTCAAACAATAAAAACTAACTAAAAATTTCTGACAAGAATTTCCAAACTTCTTGCATGGAAAAGTACGGATTTTGAGTTTTCACTATAGGAGTTCCTTCTTCAAAAAATATTGTTATAAAAATTAAATTAAATTTTTACGAAATTGTCTCGACACGAATTTTGTGAGTTCTGAATTTATAAAAATTTTAAGAAACTTCCGGAGTTTCTCGGCGGAAAAAATATATATGGTTTCCTTATGGAAGTCACTTCTTTTTTAACGTTATTAAAAAAACAAATTAACTTTTACGAAATTGTCTCGACACGAATTTCTGGGGTTTTTTATTTGAAACGACTTTCAAATCTTCCTCAAAATCCAAAATCATTCCGGAAAACGCCGGAGACTTATTAAATTTTAATATTCAGAAATTAAGAATTTCAAAAAAAGTAAAAACTGGCATTTTTAAACGTTGTTTTTCAAAAGTGACCACTACACGGACTTTGTGCAATGGTCAGAAGAGTCTGGTTGACAGAAAAACACATTTTTATGTCGAAAAAAGAAGTCTCGAGGAAGGCTTGCAAGTGTTCTTTCCTGTCCCTTTGTGTTCTTTTCTATTCCTTTCGAAAGTGTCCAGTTTTCACGCGACCGGCACTGCCGGCCATGCAACAGCAGACGAGGAAAATGGCAACAACGGATTTGGAAATTTTAACTTCGCACAAAATAGGTAATCTAGAGGATAAAAATAGAAAATTAGTAATAAAGCTGGGAAATGGAATAGATTTCGAAAGTTTTGAAATTCGTGGGAAAAATTAAGGTTAGATAGTGGCTCAAAAAACTCATTTTTAAAAATGGGTATCACTTAAAGCTGACTTTGCTAAAGGAAGTTGAACAATGCCTTGGAAATTAATTTTTAAAAATAAGATCACCCAAAAATAATCCTTATCTTCGTCAATATTAATATTTAGAACCTTCACGATCATCCTAACTCCAAAAACTTTTATAAATACAATTTTCTAAGGATAATCAGGAAATCTTACTAAGATTTTAATTTCGGATCCTTGAAACAATTCTAGAAGATTAAAGAATTTTCGCCTTTGCCGTTCTGTTGGATAAAATTACACGTTTTTATTGTCCGGGATTTTCCGAGGTTAAAGACGTTAGAATGGATTATGAACTAAGCCGGAAAAAAAACAAATTTGAGAAATTCTGAAAATTTCATTCTCAAACAATTAAAAATACATGGAAGAATTAAATTGTTTTTAAAGATAATTTTAGAACATGATTTCGAAAATCGGAAATGACGGATTGGTGCTTGATTTTTGAGAATCATCGAAAAGATAAGTGGCTAAGAAAGTTACCTAAAGGTTCATGAACAAATAAACAAAGAAACACTCTTGAATGGTGACCGAAAAGGACGATTCATTTTTAAAAGCAAATATATCTATGTCAATGGTAAAAGAGAAGCAATTTCGAAAATTACTTTTATATCGAAGGAATTTCTAATAAGGACAGTTCCGGATAGCGATTGACAAGCACTTCCTAATTGATACGGCTAGACACGGTTTCTAGTAGACACAAACATCGAACTTAGACAGCATTCATCTTTTGAAGATTAGTCATCTTCAATCATTATCCAAGATCGAATTAATGGAGTATTTCCAGTTCAGACGTTAAATAGAGAAGACCACCTTCGAGAATCATGAATAAACCTTGTTTACTCTCGGATCTTCGTGAACTTCGGAACTCCACCCAGAACCCAGATCATTTTTCAGAAATAAAGAAACACCCTAAAGAACGTGACATTAATCGACCGAAGAAAATTTAATCAATCCGGTGAACCGATCAATCTCAAATTCTTAAACCTCTTTTTCTCAAAAAAATCATGATGTAGTTTTCGGAAGATGATTCTAAAAGTACAGATTTATCTAGATAAATGACGGAAATCGTGAATTTTCGAGAAAAAGAGTCGGAAATTTAGAAAAATCGATTTTAAAGGAGTGAAGAAATTGAGTTCAGTCATTTTTTACCTTCAAAAGTTTCTTGATTAATTTTTAATACAGAACCAAACTCAAAAAGTAGTCGATTTTAATAGTTTCCTTCAGTCATTATCCAAGTTTGATTCAATTAATCTTCACAAAGAAATCAAAGTCGGATAGTGATTGAAAGTGACAATTGATCGTGTTTTTCAGCCACTAGAATATCGGTTCAGTTAATTTTACTAAAAAACTAAACTCGGATAGTGTCTAGTTGTAAGCATTAAGTTTATTAGTAGATACCATCTGAAATTGTATTTATTTTCCGAACAAAGCAAACCCAGATAGTATTATGAGAGATGAATTAGTAAAGTTAAATACTAAAAAATGTATCTCCCTCAAAAATAAATTTTTACTAAATTCCACGACAAATTGCATTTATAATCCTTCCAAAAACCTTATTTTTGACTTAGTCGGAAATCTGACCAATGACCAAGAAGTTCTCACTTTTTCCCCATCATGTCTCTGCAAAAAAAATAAAACATTAAAACAAAAATGACAACCGATAGTCCCAATTTCCACAGAAAAAAAATAAAAAGTAAAAAAAATAGAAATGATCGAGATAATTCTAAGTGTTCAAAGATCAAATTGTTCATCTTCAGACAAAAACAATATTCAAGAAAATCATTTCATTGTCAAAATAAAATATTAGTTTTTATGGACTTTCCCGACATAGATATTCAAATGTTTCCAAATTTCGAAATCCCCTAATGAATAAAAAAAAATGCCATGTTTTTGTTCTATGAACTTTTTTAAAAATGGCAAAACTAAAAAAGAGTTTACAGAATAATTTCTTTACAAAATATTAAAATTTTCCAGAAGCTTTTAGAATACTCAATTTCAGACAGTTCTAGAGGCTTTTTATCGGATTCCAGAAAATTCAAAAACAAAAAAAGAGAAAGAGAAAATCAAAAAGTGTTTATCTACGTGCTCTTTTGCAGTTTTTGAAACACGCTGAAAGACAGGGTTCCCTTCCCGGCCGAGGCTAAGGGAACAAAGAACTCCATATTGTTTACTACCAAGCAGAAAGGGTTTTTGCCGATCACTATTGCTACATTGGAGCTTGCAATTATTCTTTCCATTGCAAAAAGTAAAAATAAAAGAACAAAAAAAAACAAAGTGCAATCTGTGATCCTTTTGAGAAATATCGATGAGGAAACAGAATCACTCTAGAGTTTCGGAATGGGAAATAAAAGTTTAAAAAACGAATATGGAATTTAAAAAACATGAAGTTTTTAAAGATGAATATGAAATTCCTTAAAAATATGGAATTTTAAAAAACACATGTCAAGTTTTCAAAAATAGGATTCAAAAGGTTTTACAATTCTATAAAAACTTTCTAAGGCTTATATTTTTATAGTTTTTGAAATAAGAGTTCAAAAATCAATGTTCTTGAATGAATTTTTTAGATTGGGAAGATGGGAAATCTAAATCTCAAATTTCAGAATCTATGTTCCAAATTTTAAATGTCAAAGTCCAGGTTCTAGGTGGCAAGAAAAAATACATGGACAAGAATCAAACTCGAATAAAAAACAAAACTTGAACATTCCGTTTCCGGGATTTTGCAAAATTGAAAAACAATTCTTGAGCTAGAAAAAAAATTTTAAAGATCACTCTAAAAAATATTTTCGATTATCTTACAGAAATATTTTTATCATTTTCAATCAAAAAATCTGAAAAAAAAATTAAAAACTAATTTTTCTAAAATAACTTCTTTAATTTATTCTTTTTTATTTTTCTTGGTCATTTCGGCAGCTGATGGTTTTCTAAAAAACCATTTTCGCAATTTTTAGACTTGGCCAAACAAAGAAATTTACAAAAAGAATCCTGTTTTTTGTTTCTTCTTCCCGCCAAGGCCCCAGGACCATCTGCCGTGTCCAGGAAAAATAAAATGATAAAAATTAAGAAGTTTTTAAAAGTATGAAATTGTTTTAAAATTAAAAGACTAAGTTCTTGCTTTCGTTTTGGATTTGTTTTTTTGGAATGCTTCTAAATTAAATTTTTTTAAAAATAAAACTTATGATACCCATGTTTGCCTTTTCTGGGTTCATATTAATATAATTGGAAATAAGATTTCGAAATACAAACAAGTTAAAGATGATTAATTTTCGAAAATCCACGCGGTATCTGAGAAATAAAGTGCAAAAAAATATATAAAATTTTACAATTTAAATTTCGGAAAATCTTTTGAAAAATTTCAGAAATTAGTTTTAAAAAATATGAAAGCGAACAAAGTAAAATAGAAAGTTTAAAAAAAATGAACTTGAATCCGGAATCGAAGATACTAAAAAAAAGTAAAAAAGAGAAAAACAAAAGGTTAACTGTACTTTTTTTGTCATGTGAAAAGGGGCATTCAGGAAGTGGCAAGGGGTAACAAAAAAGTCCACAAATTTATCTCAAAGTAATTACAAAAGAATACTATTAGAGGAATTAAATACAGAAATATTTTAAAATATTCTTGAAAAGAATTTCTAAAACTTCCGGGTGAAGAAGTACAAGTTCGATATTGTCGTTGAGGGGTCCATTCTTTCCAAAATATCAGTGTAAAATTAAATAATGTTTTTTGCGAAATTGTCTCGATATGATTTTCCAGAACTTAGAAAGTTCCAATTTTTGATTGCACAAAATTTTCTTTTCTGAAAATTTTAAAAACTTTCGTTCTATAGTTATTGAATTCTGGAAATTTGATTGTTTTTTTCTACATAGGCCTGAATTTCTTTTTTTCAAAGATCTCTTCCAGACCAAAGAACTGATCGCGCCTGTTGACCTTCGGAGAATCTCAAAAACAAATAAATAAAAATTCTTCAAAAGTTCAAATTCGTTAAAGTAAAATTAAAACAAGTAGAAAATGAATTCCAGAATAAGGATAAATTTTTAAATCCCGGGATAAAAAATATAAAAAATTCTAAAATTTGTTTGTAAAAGACCATTAAGATCATTGAGATCATAAATCACGTGTTTTAGAGGGAATCCCAAAAAGTAGAAAATAAAATAATGAGATTAGAAAAAATTAAAAATCAAGAAAGTTTAAAAATAAAAAAAGATTGAGTACATTATAACGAAGAAAACAACGAAAACAAAAAATTGTTTTGAAATTGATTAGGAAAAACGTTTTTGCGGGAAATCAGCAGGGACTCGATCAAGGAAAGTGTAAAAAGAAAGAATTATAAAAAAATAAAAATTTAAAGTGCTCATTTTCAAAGTGATCACAAAGGAATCATCTTTGAAAAAGTTTTTAATCAAAATTCCGAGATGATCAAAAAGAAACTATTTCTAAGAATCTTGTTCCGGTTTAAGTTTGAAAAAAATATGCATCGATATTACTTTATCGGACTGTTTTCGAAACAAAAATAATCGCGTATCGGAATTCTCCCGCATTAAACATAAAAAAATAAAGTTTGTTTTATTAGTATATTTTTAGTAACATTCTAAACCTCCCTCGCACACAGACAAACACTTCACGGGTGCGGTAATACATGAGACAGGAAAGTATTGATACTTATTAGTATATCCGCACACAAAAAAGAAAGCATTGCCATATCATGTCAATAAGTCTATATACTATATTAATGCATTTGTACATGGGGAATATGTTTATGTATTATATTAATGCATTTGTACATGAAAAATAACGTATCAATATTATATTGATTCGTCTGTACATTAGAAATAGTGCACTTTGATTATTTGAACTAATCTAACACATTGGTGCATTATACGACAACTATCAATTTGTATCTGTTCTTTTCCTCGTTCCCGTCACATGTCTAGGATCGGAAAACAACTATTGTTTCATAATGGTTTCTAAAATCGCCGATCACATTCTTTTTTTGTCCCTGAATGTGCAATCAGAGCGTCCTTTTTTTCGGAAAAAGAAAAAAAATGAAAAAGATGGAAAACAACTATGCAACTATTTTTGCACGTTTTTAGGGAAAGGGATTCCCGACAAGGTCATTGATCTTTGAGATGAAAAACAGAACGAAAGGTTGGAAAGGGAAAAGGACAATGACATCTAAAAAATCATACAATGTCATAAAAGTGAAAAATAAATTTTTGCGAACTTTTTTAATACGACTTTTTAGAATGAGCTGGGACTTTAAAACCTCACAACAGGAACAGATTCCAAATTTTCACTACGAGTCCTTTTGTAAAAAGATCAATATAAAAGCGAAAAACAAATTCTCTATAGAATGATCTCAACACAGGTCTTTAAAATATTCTATTTCAGCTGTTCTCTCCAGAACGTAACGTTACAAAGGAGAAAAAACAAACTTTCACAAAATTGTTCTGACGTGAATTCTCGAACCTCATTATCACGCCATTAAGGAATGAAAGTCACCAAGGAATGGTCTCAACGTGAATTTTTGAAATTCCCAGCATACTGGTTAAAACTAAAATCACCAGGAAATAATCTCAGCGTGAATTTTCGAACTTCATTACCACATAATTAAATATAAAAATCTCGACGCAAATTCCGAGATCCGTCTGAAAGCCTCCAGAATCCCCAAATTCAGAAAATTCCGAGTTTCCGCTGGATTCTAAGATTCTGACAAAAAATAAAGAGCACGATGTATCTTTCAGTTTTTTGTCCTTGGAGTTCCTTCTGCAAGTTGTTTTTGTCGCTCGGCTTGAATTTGAATTGCTCATTTTTGTGAGCACACTTTGGGCCATAGGAACAGCTGAAAATACGCCAGACGCAAAAAAAAGAGAAAAACAAGTTTGTCTGGCTCAAAAAAACTCTGGATACGAATTTCATTCTTGTTCACGTTCCACCAAGAATACGCTCGAAGGACAGGACTTGATGACGATATAAAAATTTGACGTAAAGGATAATGCGGAAACTCGATACATGAAAAATATGAAGTTCAAATACAGAAATACCTGAATATATTCGATAATCTCTAATCAAGTTTACTTCGATTTTGCATTAATACATACTATTTTATGTATAACGCAAAATTCAATCAAATAGGACTGAAAGATAACAGAAAATTTTATTAAAATGACAAAAAGGAAGTGGTATATTTCAATACTTCAAGAACGTGGTGTATATATAAAAATCTTCGAATATTAATGGAATTCTTTAATAAGTCTCTGGTCTTGCTTTTATGGCAATCCGTAATATACAACATAAAATGGTTGTGCGACATTTGTGAGACGGGTATTTTTGTTCTCAGACATCCTTTTATTAATTCTAAAAGTGCCAAAACAAGTAAACTGATAGTGAAGAACTCGAATCCAATTATCTGCTAGTAAAAAACTATTCACACAGAAAAAACGAGTGAAATCGTAATGGTAATATGCATATTTGTCATAGTAGCTTTTTATTAAAGAACGAAATGTTAGAAATGATATTAATTGACTTGCTTGTGATATTTCAATTAATATTTCCAGAGTTAATAGATATATTTGGGATATGAGTGTCTAGATCTCGAATGATTCTGTGATAAAAATGTTTGTCTCACAAGTGTCATACTACGCATAAAATTGGTATACAATATTTATATCACATACATGATGTATATTCAAAATGACATACATGTATAATTTAACAATATACTACATCAATTCGGCTTTCAACAATTGAACCATCAACTAAGACTATCTGATGCACTTGAACTTTGAAGTTGTTTAAAGATGTAGTTAGGAATGTTGCAGATAAAGTTTGGAATTCCATCAACTACTTCATCAGCAAACGTTCCAGCAACAAGCAGGGATAGTTTGTGGCAATACTGCCAGTGTCAAGAGTAACATTAGCTTCAGTCCTGATAGAAAATCCGATCTCGTCTCGTGAGGATAACGAAGAATGTTTTAAAAAGTTGGACGATGAAATCACTCACAGAAACTGTAATCTTTTCTTCTAGAAATAATGAAGACCTTAAAAAGCATACTGATCTATTATCATTCTTATCAGTGGAAAATTCAATCTTTTTTCTAGAAATGATGGAAAAAATACTTCAATATACTGATCTATATAGCAGATTCGTCGATGTTCTTTCGATATCCCCTAGCCTTCCATAAAAGAAGATTTATTTCTCCTTTTTGTAATAATACGATAATATGATTTCGGACTGTTCATGGCTGATTCATGTTATTGAAAAGTTTATTGCGAATAAAAATCAGTAATTTTTTAGATGAGTTAGTTGCTAATAAAAATAACTATAAGATGTGAAATGAAATTTTTAAAGAAACAGCTTCTGAAAATCAAAATTTCCCAGAATTCGTTGGAAAATTCTGGTGTCACTATTTGAAAGTGAGAATTTTATGTTTTTAGAAATCTGTTTCGAGGGAATTTTTTGACAACTTCCGTTTTTTATTTTTAAATGGTATTTTCAAAATGGAAAAACTCAACAAAAAATTATATTTTTCCACACCAGGGCTAAGATTTTTCAGGAATTTGTATCGAAGAAATTCCACATTTCTTTATATTAATATTATTTCGTAGCCTCAATCCTAAAATTACAAATAGAATTCACACTATCATAAAAAGGATTTAAAAAATTGCTATCGGAGAAAGAGAAATCATTTCAAAATGGAGCCGAGAAACAATTTCACTATCAAAAAATAAAATCAGTTATTTCATCTTCAAAATGCTCAATTTCAGTCAATATTTCGCATTTTTAAAATTCATCAACTTAAATTTCCTTTTTTAAATACGATTTTAATATGATATTGATTAATGTATAACTTTTCTTTAAAAAGTAACTTTAACGTAATTTGAAACGATTTACAAATTTACTTTAAAAACACAAAATCAATGTTATTTCAGTTAATTCATCATTTCGTTACTTCATTCCAACACTATTTCGATTAATATATTTATTCCAAAATCATTCCAACAAGTTTATTATATTATGGCTTTGTAGATAAAAACTTACACAAAGAGTGTTACAAAGTTTTTTGAGTCAGACGGTCTCGGAAAGAAAACGGGCGGGGTTTCTCGCGCTGTCTGTCTAGCGGCTTCGCGAACATTCGAGGTCCGTGCATCCGCCAGCTTCGATTCTTCCTTTCCTTCTCTTTCGTTACTCTCCCTTTCGTTATTTCCTTTTGGAACTGATTTTTTGTGACGTAAGTTCTAATCATACATTTAATTTCCAATTCTTTAATTTTGTTCTTATTTAAAAAGAAGTTTGATATATCGATTTATTTTTTTTTCGGAAATAAGGCTTGGTTTTCGTAAAAAATAGTGGAAATTTCTAGAATTCGATCACAATTCCTAAAGTCATCGAAAATTTTGAGTGCTGGAAAGTTCTAGAAGTTCGCGTCGATACGATTTCGTCATAGTTTTTGAAGTTCGCATGATTTTGATTTCTCTATTGAATTTATTTCAGGTTTCAAGATGGTAAAAGATACGAAATATTACGATATTCTCGAAGTCAAGCCTAGTGCGACGGAGACTGAATTGAAGAAAGCCTACAGGAAACTGGCTCTAAAGTACCATCCTGATAAGAACCCGGACGAGGGCGAGCGTTTCAAGCTCATTTCCCAAGCTTACGAGGTTCTCTCGGATCCCGATAAACGTAAAACCTACGACAAATATGGAGAAGACGGAATCAAAGAAGGTGGAGGTGGCGGCGGTGGAATGCACAACCCCATGGACATCTTCAACATGTTCTTCGGAGGTGGTGGTAGCAGTCGGGAACGCGAGACCAAAGCCAGAGACACCATCCACAGCTTATCTGTTTCTTTGGAGCAACTTTACAACGGTGTTACAAGGAAGATGAAGCTAACAAGAGACGCTGTCTGCAAGAAATGTAACGGAACAGGAGGGGCCGGGTCTAGCGACGTCAAAAAGTGTGAAACTTGCAACGGCCGTGGTGTCGAAATCAGAAGGGTCCAGTTAGCTCCAGGATTCATTCAAACAGCTCAAACGAGATGTAGTCAATGCGACGGCGAAGGAGAGATCATCAAAAATCCTTGTAAAACTTGTAATGGACACAAAAAGGTAATTATAGAATTCGTCTGCGTTACTTAATATATACATTTCAGATGAAAGAAGAGAAGATTCTCGAAGTCGTTGTCGAAAAGGGCATGCAAGACGGAGAAAAAATCATTTTCCGCGGACAAGGCGATGAGGAGGTTGGTCTCGAACCCGGCCACGTCATCTTTGTCCTCGACGAAAAGGAACATCACACTTATACCCGTAAGGATAACAACCTGATTCTCTCGATGAAGCTTCAATTGAGTGAAGCGTTGACGGGTTGTGTGAAAAACATCAAGACACTGGATGGACGTGATTTGCACTTCACGCTCCTACCCGGGGAAGTCATAAGTCACGACGAATGTAGGGTTATCCAAGGCGAAGGAATGCCCATGAGACGTGATCCTACAGAAAAAGGTGACCTCATTATCAATTTCAAAGTTGAATTCCCGAAGAAGTTGATCAAAGACAATATTTCTAAAATTGCCCAATTGTTGCCTCAAACGAAGGTTGAAATTCCATCAGATGCAGAGCATAAAACGGCGATTCAGATCAGTGAAGAACACTTCCGTCATCGCAGAACAGTAGATGACGACGACATGCGTGGTCATCATGGCGTCCAATGTCAAGCCCAGTGATCTCAAATAATGAAAGTCAAGAAGGTTTTGGATTTATTAATCCTAATTTTGTTTTTTATAAGTGCTCTGTCATAAAAGCTCAACAAAATTTCTTTTTGTTATAGGAATTTACAAGGAGGATTAATTGGGTAAAGAAAGTCGGACATGTACCGAAGGCGAAGAGCATCCAGAAGTGGGCAACAGGGTGGAGATCGATGATGAACTTGAGTAGGAATAGGCAGGAGATGCTGTGGCTGAAGATACTGTAGAGGAATACGGGTCGAGGAGAGATTTGGCGGAAAAGCAAGAAGAGCTCGAAGATGGTGAAAGTTAGGGATAACGATAAACAGACACCGATGGAAGCTTCAAGATCTTCGTAATCATTCTTTAGTTCGGGTTGTGGAGGTAGCGAGGCGTAGATGTATTCGTCCTGAAAGAACAAGGAGATAAAATCTTAAGGTTTCGAAATTACTTTGTCGAATATGGAACAAAAAAGCATTGTGCCGTGAGCAGTGATAGTTAGAAACACCGGAGCCATTAATTCAGCCATGATTCTGGATGATTTCGAGGAATTTTAAATAATTTTAAAAGATTTTGGATTGATACAAGTCCTCCGAATTCATGCAAGAGTTTGTATCCATGGCAACCTCGGGATAAACAGCTTTGGAAATCCTGATCTTGCAGTTTCATATATCGAGATCATGCTGATAAATGTCTTGAATATTGTACGATGACTTCTGAGGAAGAAGGAAATTTAAAAAAAGAAATTTTCAGTGGAAAAAGAGCTGTAGAATTTCCCTTGGATCTAGAAAGGAAGGAAAACGCGAGTGGTCTCGACGCGAAAATACGGTACGTCCCTGCTTTTTCCTTCGACTTTCCTCTCTGTTAAATGTCGTCTTCTTTTCCTCGTTATTCCTTCTGATTCTTCGTTTTTCGGCTTCTTTTTGATTTGTTTTTTGTTTTCCCGGAATCCTCGTGCCTTTCTGCACCTGATAGGGCCAATTTGATTCCAAATTTTCCATTCACGACCCTACTCTTTGTCCGGTTGTTTCTGCGCCCACCCCAATATTTAGTTTTTCATCGGTTTTCTGAATAGTTCATATATAAATTTTTTCTTTACTTCCGTGTGATTCTATTATTACGTCGATTTACTCCTTGCCGAGTTGTGCATGTGTTTCTGACCAAATTTCTTGCAGGTAAAAGCTTACGATGACCGTCAAGCGCCGTAATCACGGACGTAGCAAGAAGGGACGTGGACACGTCAAGCCTGTCCGTTGCACTAACTGCAGTAGATGCACTCCCAAGGACAAGGCCATCAAGAAGTTCGTTGTCCGCAACATGGTCGAAGCCGCCTCTGTTCGCGATATCACTGATGCCTCCGTCTATGACCGTGAGTTTGGAGTTCACCGACTTGTCTCAACGAGCACTTTCAGAATACGTTCTCCCCAAGCTGTACCACAAGCTCCACTACTGCGTGTCTTGCGCCATTCACAGCAAGGTTGTTCGTAACCGTTCTCGTGAAGCTCGTAAGGACCGTAACCCTCCCCCGAAGTTCAACGCTCGGGCTCAGAATCCTCGTCAACAGGGAGGTGCTGCCGCTGCTCGTTAAGTTTTTCTTGGGCGTTTTGTTGTCAAAATGATTTTGGCTATTTGTTTCAAATAATTAATGTTCCTGACTCGATGGACTTTATTTTTACAACAAAACAAAACTGGGATTAGAATTAGCTGAGATTTTTGATAGAGCAAAATCTGATTGGCGGCTGTAAGTGACGCTTTACATAATCTTTAAATACTAGACCCGGACGGATTGATCAATAGACTCCAGCTGAATCTTGTTCGTCGACAGATAAATGTTGTGAGGAGCCGATTCGACAGTGAGGTCGGACTTTTCGTCCTCTTCGTCGACTCTCCTGATTTTGGGAGAGGACGAGGTGGGAGGGATGCTGATCCTTCTGTTCTTGTTCGTTTTGTCACTAGTCTTCTTCCCTCCTTTCCTCTTGCTGATGTGAGGATTGTCCTGGTAGAGGTTCTTGAGCTTGTACATCCTCAGTTGAGTGTAGACCCGTTTTAGCTCAGCCTGAAAATAGAGGCTTTAAAGATGAGTGTTTGTGGCGGGATTTAGAATTTATTTTCATAGGTTTTTACTTTCGGAAAGTACTGTAGTTTGGAATTTTAATGCGAAGAGGAGTCACAAATTAATTTCTTGGGGAGAAAAACGTTACTTGCCCTAATATCCTCAGGATTCATGTCAATGATGGGAACTTCGGCAAAATCAATGGTTCCGTTGATGAGGTTATCTCTGAGTTTAGCGAGAGACGGATGAGCTCTTCCAGAATTGCTAGCTCCAGACATCGTTAAGGTTCGGCGATTGGATTCTCCACCGATCTGGAAAGGAAAATTAGAATTATGTATCGAACTTTTTGGGAATGAAACTTACCGATACAAACTTTGGAGTGAGGATCACGATAATGTTCACGGTAACCACGACGAATATCTGGAGAGCTGTGATCATGAGTAAAGTGTCCCTGCTTCCGGTGTTCCTTATAGAGTACCGTACGCAATTGACCAGAAGGGTCATTATGGCCTCGAATAAAACAGCTACAGTAAACTGATTTTTTTCCGCCCAATGACTGCTCCTGGCTTTGTAGCAAAGTCTGGCTCCACAAAGGAGGAAAATGAATTCGTACATGGCCCACATTATGGATGATTTTTCTAGCGGACATTGAGGCCAGTTTGTGTTCCAGAGGATATTGTTTCTCAGAGAACCTAAGGACCAGGCCAAAAGTCCACCTATGGCCATCACCATCACCATAGTTAAATATTTCAGCATGTCTTGTTCTCTGACTATCACGTGATGTGCTTTTCGAACTCGATATTCTTGGAGATTACGATAGATTTTTATGACGATAGATCCATAGAAAAGAGTGAATCCGATTTGTCTCATCCAGACAGCGATGAAACACGTGTGTCTATCTTCTGCCATCCAGTCGAGAAGAGGCTGAAATGGAAAGAGATTTATTAAAATTAGTTCTTATAATAAATTAAAATTTTTACACTTTATAAATTATCATTTTTAATTTGAAAAAAACAACTAGGTCTCGTGGTGATTTTAATTTAAAAGAATTAGATCTCAAAAAGTTTTTAACTCAAAAAAATAACTAGACATCGCAGTAACTGTTTGGGATTCGATACATCCTTAATAGCCGGTAAATTATCAGTTCCAATTAAAACGTTCTTTCGAATATTGTTAGCCCTAGTGCGATTTTCTGATTAAATCCCATGCTTTTTTAGAATTTGACTTAATACTTTCGAATGTTGTTTCTGACGCGATTTCCTGAATCAATTGCGTGCTTTTCTCGAAACAACCAACTAATATTCATTCTGGTTTGACATGCACTTTTTATTGTCTCTTTTTTTGTTTTTCTATTTTAGAAATTCTAAAAATTCAAGAATTTAGAACTTACAATCAAGTAGAGGATAGCGGCTCCGACGAAGAACACTTCCATCAAGGCCCATCCTCTGGACTCCTGTTGCTGTCTCCTTCTCTCCCTCAAAACGACGGGGATCATGAGGGCACTCGCCAAAGCCAGAGTTATCGAAACTATATATAAGATCTTCCTGACAATGTCCCAATCGTTTCGACAGAAATTATCCTTGATATTTCCGCAACAAGATTTTGCCCACACTTTCGCTTGTCCATGAACAGTCCAGGAACACTTGGAATCTTGACAAGGAGACAGAGGGCAAACATCCAAGTCGATGACAGGCAATCTTACTGCCAAAAACATTTTTGTAATGTCATTATAATAAACCGCTATAGGAGTCCAAACGGCATCGACATGAGATTGATGATGTTTGTGTGGATTCGGGGTCCCTTGATGCTGTTCTTGACAAATCAGTTGAAGACCGAATTTCGGATCATTTGGTCTCGTCGGAGACGGCAAAATCGGAGACTTTTCCAATTCCGAAACTTTTAACGGATTTGTTTTTGCTGAAAATGATTAAGCTTGAATTTCATAAAATAAAAGTTGAAACTAAAAATTCCTAATTTTTTTCTTCGAAACTCATAATCTATTTTTTAAATTTTTCCCCACTTTTAATTTCTTTACTTTTTATCTTTTATCCTCTATTTCTTGTCCTTTATCCTCCATTTTTTATCTTTTATCCTTCTTCCAACCTCTGCTTCCGTGTCTTGACAGAAATAAACAACCCTTGTTAGTGACTTTTCCTCAGGCGTTTTCAATCTTTTTTGCATACCAATCCCGAGAAAAATAAAAAATAAAACTGGCAGAATAACAGGAAAACTTGGTCTGATTGATGAGGAAAAGTTTTCGCAAATATAAATGCAATTACTTTGTAGAAAAATTGTTGACTTCCCAATATTAGTCTTGAATAATTCAGCATCCTAGCTGATTTTAAAAATATTTTTAGAGATTTCAATAACCTAATACCAATTTAAAAGAACTCACCATTAGGTAGATGATGTACATCGTTGACGACGTTCAAAATGAATACAACGTTTTGGGGGAATTTGCCCGCAGCGAAACTGTCGTTGATCAACTTGTGCACCAAGTTTCCTGCGATGGCTCGATCACAAGGTTCTGGATGTTCTAGTTGGTCCAACAATTCTTCGAAATCCTCTGGATCTTTGTGTTCATGATGAGAATGAGTATATTGAGGTTCTAGAGTCGTGGACCTCGTTTTTTGTCTAGTATTCGCGGCGAAGCCGATTCCGAGAAAAAATAGAAAAACAACGAATATTCCATTCATTTTGAGCAAAATATTTCTGGATAAAAAGCAGCAAATTTTGGGGGATTTCTACTCCAGAGTGCTGATGGCCTTCTGGATTTAATGCTGCTTCGAAGTACCGTAATGAAGAAGAAATTCTATCATATCATGGCCAGATACGGTCCTGAGACATCGTGATGACTTCTGAAATCAAATTGTTAGAAATCAGATTAGATTCCACGATAAATAAAAACTCGAATTACTATTTTAAAACAGTAGGAAGTTTGACATGTAATATTTTAGTATAAATCTCGATAACTTAAATTTAAATATGACAATAAATTAATTCGACTAGGGTAAGGGTTCTGTAAGTTCAAAGTTCAATTAGAGGGAGAGGATTTCGAATCAAATGAACTTGAGTCGATGAAAAAGAAAGAACAAAGTCTAACAGTATCGGAATTCAAAGTTTATCGTGTTATGTTTCTCGTTACTTTTCGTGTTACGTTTCATTACAAAGGTTTAACTGCTCAAGTTCGGGTTTAAAGACAGACGAATCTGAAGTCCAGGAAACGTCTACAATGGTGGTTTTTAAGCTTAGAAAGTAAATACTCGGATCTATTGTTACGAGAAGCAACAAATCTTCACATATTATTTCTCGTACTCTTTTTCGTTACAAAATTCCAATTACTCGAATTTAACAGTGAGAACTAAAGATTCTAAAACCTAGCAAGTCTTCTTTAGTAATATCGACTGAATTTGCACAAGCAAATAAAGAAACTCATTAATTAAAATCAATTAAAAAAGTAAAAATTTCCACGTGGTGCGTTCTGTGCTACTTCTCATAACCAGCCCCTAACTACCCTAGTTTAGATATGGAAATAAACTAATTTAAAGTCCGACTGTCCATGAAGGAGATAAACAAAAATCTTTTGAAAAGAACTCGATTAAACCCGTTATCGAACAAGAGGGGGATTGCGTGACGAATGGCTTCCGGATGCTTTTCTTATTTGAAAAAAAAACAAGAACTTTCAAAAATTTAAAGTTCTATTTAATAAAAATCCATAAAGCATCTTCGACTCATTAAAGGTTCATCAAGCCGCCAGATGTCATTTAATATTCATCAGAAAACAATGCCGAAAAGGGACTAAAAGCTCCAATTTTATTGGCATATTAGAGAACCTTAATTGTCGAGACAATATTTTCTTGGACTCCAGTGGATACAGATTCCGGAGAATTCTTATGACATTATACAATTCAATCTAACAAGATAGAGAAGAAGGAATCTAGATTCAGAATTGTTTTTCTAAGGTTGTAAGGTGTACATAAAGCAGGGGAGAGGGTGCTTCTTAGTACACGAAATAATACATCAGACTCATTGGAAAAAATAATTGTTCTAGTACATCAATATATCAGTGTATGCAAAACAATACTTTAGTACGGCATTAATATAAGGGTTGTTGTGTTATTAGTGCAGTGGTGTATGAAAATAATACATCCGATATACGAGAGCCGTTTTAATGTATCGCTTTGTGAAAGAGATCTCTGCTACTCTATATTATATAAATCGAACAAAAGAAAAGGAAAAGAATTCAGAATTTCTATGCTTTGAGGATTTAGAAACACAAATAAAGGTGTCCTCGGAGTCTTGTGCAAATTATTTGAGGAAGTTGAATTTTATTTTTGAAATTCATATTTCTAAAAACTGTTAAGTCGAAAGTAATTCTAGGAATTTTTAATTCAGAAATAATTTTAAATTCCTTAATTCAGAAATAATTTTTTCAGATTTTTCCCAGGCAGAATCCAAGAATCTCGAGAGGAAAACGTAGAAATCAGGATAAATTTCAATTTCGCAAATGAAGTTTTGATTCTTTCCTTAATGGAAATTCTCAATTTTCCAGAAAAAAATCAATAGCATTTCGAAATTGAAACTTTCTGCGAGAAAAATTCCAATTATATATTCAATATGAAAAAATAAATCAATAGAAAAATAAAAGTACTTTTTCATTCTTCTCGAAATGAAAATAAATGTTTCAAGATTTTTTCAGAAAAAAACAAATCTTAAACATATTTTCGAAACGAAAATTGATTTTCTAAATTTCTTACAACGAAAACTAATTTTTCAATTTTCTCACCACGAAAACTAATTTCCCGAGTTTTCTACCACGAAAAAAAATTTCTCAGTTTTCTGAACATGGAAATGAATTTCTCAGTTTTCTCAATATGAAAATAAGCTTCTCAATTTTCCCAATACGAAAGTAAACTTTTAATTTCTCCTAGCACGAAACCTACTTCTACATACTTTTCTCACCACGAAAAATAAATTCCTCAATATTCCTAATACAGGAAATAGATCCCTGGTTTTTCTCAATACGAAAATAAACTTCTCAATTTTCTCGACGCGAAAGTAACCTTCTAATTTTTCTCAGCGCGAAAAGAAATAAAAAAATCCAACGCGAGAATATCAAAAATAAAGGTAGATTTCTTTCTAATAAAGATCCAATAAAAAAGCAACAATTGTCACGGAGAATGAACAAACAAAAAAATTTCAAGTAAAAAAAGGTTTTTTCTTTTTCAAATTCAACGGCAAAAAGAAAGTTGAAATATTTCCAACAACTAAGCCTTTCCTTCTTTGCCTGTTTTTCAACTATAGATCTAGACAACTAGAAAAATGAGGAGTGAATGAATATATGCCTTGTGAGTCTTAGTTTGTCTATGGAACAAACAACAAAGCTCAGCTTAGCTCATCGCCCCCGGCAAAAAAATATGACGGACAAACGAGGCAATTTTGTTGGACAACTTGCCGGTCAGTTTAAATTTGACCAAGGAAGACACTTTGATTAATGATTCTACTAATGATGTGTTATTTTGGTCCCGAATGGAATTAGGGAAAATTTAGTTTCGGAAGGAATTTGGAAAATTTTGGTCTGGGATAGAATTTGACAGGAATTTAGTTTCGAGTGGAATTCAGCAGATTCTCGGTCCTGGATGGAATTTTGGAAAACAATTAGTTTAGAGTGAAATTTGAAAATATCATTATAATTCTGAATATAATTTAAAAGCTAATTTTTTTCTCGAGTGGAATCTAAAAAGATTTTGTTCCTAAGTGGAATTTAGAAGAATTTTTAGTTCCAGATGGAATTAGAATTTTTTTCCATTTTAAATAAAATTTAGGAAGAATTTTCCTCAGACGAATTTAAAGAATTATTTTCGTTTTAAAAAAATTAGAAAAAGAAATTATCCTGTTCCCGCATAGAATTTAAAAAATTTTGTTTCAAGAGAAATGCGGAAAAATCAGGAGTCTTTGGTTGACGGACAAGATTTGGGATAAAATCAGGGACCTTGGTTGATGGACAAGAAAAAAAAGAAAAGTGGCTGGCATTTGTTTTCTCGAATGTGGCTCCGATTAAAGAATATCAGAGTAGTCTGAGAAACGGTTAATAGTGTCATCAAAAACAAGGGACAAATATCGGAAGAAAAAAATAAAGAAAAATTAAAAATTAATCAAATGTATAAATACAAAATTTTAGATACGATTGTAAAATATATAAATATACAACGTTCCGGTTAAAGAACATGTGAATATATGAATTTTAGGACGAAATGACGAAATATATAGGTGCAAAATTTCAAATAAAATTGCAGGATATATATAAATATAGTTCCGAATAAAACCATGGAGTATATAAAAATACAAAGTTCTGGGTAAAGTTACAGAATATGTAAATATATACTTTAGGATGAAATTACAGAATATATAGATATATACATTGTTGAGTAAAATCACAGTATAAATATAGAAAATTTAGAACGAAACTGCGAAATATAGGTATACAATTTAGAGGAAATTTATGAAATATATAAGTATACGCAATTTTAAATAAAATTCATTTTTGAAAAAGGATGAAAGGAAGGAATTACCTTCGACAGGAAAGGAAGGAAAAGCTGCAAACTGCGACTGACGAAAATATCGAAAAATTTAAGGAAATTTTATTTCATTTTAGTTAACTATACAGATTTTATCGATTTTCTTTTCCGAATTAGAAACACTTCCTATACCTTTCGAGGGCTCTGGCAGAAATAAATATGTCGCCTTTACCTTGTTAAGGACTCGGAGAGAAGTAACAATGTTACTCTTACCCTCGTGAGGAATAACCACGTCAATTTTACCCCTATTGATGACTCTGTGGAAAATAAAAGCACCCCCTCGTTTCTCGAGAACCTCAGAGAAATGCCCATACCTTTTTCTAGACCCTCGGGGATCTTGGAGAAAGAGTACACATCCCCCTCTTCCCTCGAGGACCGCAGAAAAATAAATATCTTTATTCACCTCTAGAAATCTCAGGGGAAATAGGTGCAGCTTTCCTTGTTTCGAAATTGGTGGAAATTCAATCTAAGACGAAATGCTACATGATATTGAATCTTGAATTTCGCGACGAGATTTAGAATAATTTTTTATCAAAAAATAATAGAATTGCAAACACTTCTACCTGGTTCTGAGTGGAAGTCGTATAAACAGGATTTTCCGTATCAATAAAGTGGCATTCCTTAAAATTAATCCTTTAATAAAAATAAAAAAGGAAATTTAGGAGTTTCTAAGGAAATAAAATTGAACTTTTTCGGATGGGAGAAATTACCCCTTATCCATAAATCCCTCTTCGTCATCTCTCTGGACCTTTCTTCAAACTACTCTGCAGAAGTTGCAAAAAAAAATGCATTCCTTTTTCTGGAGAGCATTTCACGGTTTCAATCTCGAATGTCGGACAACGGCACTTGGCGTCACGGAAAATTCTATACTCTACTTTGAGGGTCAAAGAAAATTGTATCCTGGATTTCGAATGTCAAAGAACTTTATTTCGGATTTTGAGAATCGCGAAAAATTCTATTTTAAATTTCGGGAATCGCGGGAAACTTTATCTTTGACTCCAACAATGTTACAAAGGTTCGAAAACATTGAATAAATGAGGAATTAAAACGTCAAATAAAAATGTTTAATTTTTGAACATTTCTAAACAATGTTTTAGTTAAAGACGCGGAGTTCTTTTCTTATATGGGGAACTTTATTCCAACCAACTTTATTTCAACTAACTTTATCGCCTCTCTGTGCCAAACTCGGAAAATTAAAAGTGCAAACTTCAAGAACAAGAGTTAAATTAATTATTACCAGCTGCAGAGAAAGTCAACTCCAGTCGACATTCGACATTCGGAATTTCCCGAAAAAGTATGTTTGCCTCAATTATGGACCTGAGCCAAAATCATACTACTTTAGATAAAAATGCCGCAAAAGTGTCTCGAAACGAACTTCCAAATTACGAAAATTGGTTTTTATGTGGTTATCCAAAATGTCACGAATATTAAATAGATTAAGAACAATATCGATATAAGAAAATATTTACTCCGAAAGTCTGAGAAAAAAATAATTCCGAAATGGATTTCCAGTTTTCTTGTCTAGCCCGAACGCCACAAAAATTGCTTAATACGTGACTTTCCGAGGTGTCACAAGTGTTCAACACATTTCCTTTAAAACTTCAGGAATCCCTCATGAAGTTCTGTAATGTGATCCAAAGATCGTAAGCAAAGAACGAAAAAGGAGAGAATTCTAGATATTTCGAAAGAAAAGAAAGAAATGCAGAGAAACCTCGGACCAAAGAGCGGCCAAATTGAGGCAATAATTTCGACTTTTCCTGGTCACCGGCCGGAGTCAATAGTTCGAGTCCATTCAGAATAAAAATTCAGGATAAAAATTTTAGTAAAGAAAGTTTAAAAAGTTCAGGATGGGAATTTAAGATAAAAATTTAAGGTAGAAGTTCAGGATGAAGATTCAGTGTGAAACAGAATTGGAAAAGTAAATACGGAATTTGCAGCAAAATCTAAATGATATTCTTCAAATCCGGAAATTTCGGAAACATTATACTATACAAAGGTTACAGATGAGTATTTTTGCGGAAAATTCTATAAAAATACTTGTGACGTTGTTTCACAAAACGTTTTAGAGGTTTTTTAAGGTTGTAAATCTCGAAAATTGGGACGTTGACTTTGGAACTATGTTATTATAAAAATCAGCAAGTCATTTCTATGGAATTTTCTCGAAGCGAATTCTCGAGAAATTCACTCTAGTATGGAGAAATAAAAACTGCACATTTTCCCTTTGGGAATAATTTTTAAAGAATATCATTATAAAAATTAAAACAAATTCTTCACGAAATTTCTTTGACACGAACTTTCGAATACTCTGACATTTCATATATTCTTTTCAGATTTGTTTTCGGATTCTGGGGAAACAAAAAATAAACAATAAAGAACAAAAATCAGGGAAATTTCCTTCAAAAACCCTAAAATGAAGAAATTCCTTTGTTTTTCTTTAAAATTCTTGTTTTTCTCGAAGATTTTAAATAAAAAGATTTCTCTATTTTCTCAAAAATATTAAAATAAAGAAATTTTCTATTTTTTTTGTCGAAAATCCAAGTGTCCATAATTTTTCCATTTTCGAGCTCACGGGTTTCCTCCAAAGACTCATTCAAGCGTATCCCAATGTTGGAAAAGCCCCTTGTCGTCATTTATGGACCTGAAAGAAAAAACGCCTCAGGCAAAGGAACCTTGTGTGTACCGAATAGCCCGAGTAACAGCTAGATGTCCTTGGTTTTTTTCACGCGCAGACGGACACTCATTGTCGAAAGCTTCTTCCTTCGGCACTAGATCGATTTTGCCGGAGGAAAAGAGGACTAGGACCGAGTCCTTGGCCCCACTTGACGCCTAGCCAGAAAAACACTTTTTTCGAGGAGAATTTGAAATGGCAATTTGTCAATTAATCCAGGAATTCTTATTCAATAAACTTTTTCGATCGAAATTGGACATTTTTGCAGAAATCTATTTTCACAAAATAAAGGTGAAAACAGATTTACTTGAAAAAAAGATTAAAGAAATTAACCTTAAAAGATAAGGATAAAAATTGATTTATTTAAAAAATTCGAAAAAAGCTGTTTATGAGGAAATAAAGCAAATTATTTATTAAAAAAAATTCTTTGTCAGAAAAGATGGAGAAAAATGTCCTACAAAAAGATAAAAGAGAAACAATTTGCTAAAAAACAATAGAGAAAAGAATTATTCATCAGAAGATAAAGAAACATAATTTACCAAAAGATAGACAGAAAACAATTTACTGGAGAAAACGTGAGAAAAATGAGATAAAAGGACAACGATTTATCGGAAGAAATAAACTTTAAACTTGAAATATAAAGGAAATTCACTGAAAAGACTGTGAACGAAGAATAGAAAAAAGTGTTTAAAAGATGGGGAACCAATTAACAAATAAATTTTAAAAATGATTTATTAAAAGAACGGGAAAGCTATTTGTTTAAAACGTGGCAAAATGACTCATTTTTGACGTTTCTGTGTGCTATTGAGACCGGCTTTATTTGATCATTATTTTTAAAACTATTGAAGTTCAAAATAGGGAAATAAAATGTCAAAACTCCAATTACGTCGAAAAGGGAAAATTAATTCATAAAAATACTTTGAAAACTCATTTATTTTTCTATAAACTGCAGCAACTAATTTTAGTTGTTCAATTTTAAAGCAGGAAAATAAGTAAGACGTCGGAAATCTAGTTGGCAAAAACACGAAATCGATAGCGAATGTACTTGATACTTGCGGGCTCGGCCCATCTATGTTCATCCATGACTTAATCTACTATGTTCATCCATGTTCATCCATGACTTAATCTAGGACGTAATATAGGACTCTATTACACTTGCCAAAAAAGGAAATTGGATTTCCGGTGGTCCGCTTCTTTCAATTTTGCGAAAAAGAAAATCCAACATTGATAACGTAGATCCTTGTGAAGTCCGGACATTGTCACTGGAGAAGATGGAACCGAAAGTTGTCGAAAATGCGGCCCTTGGGGATCCAGATGCAAGCCCGGGAAGAAGATTCGGGGAAGGAACAATGTCAGTCAAAGTTGCGGACTCAATGAGAACGATTTCGGATACATTATGAAGAGGGAAGATGGATTTGTCTGGGGGTGTTGTCTGAGGGATAAATTGGACGTGTTCTTAAAAACTTGGAACATTTGTGAAACTCCTAAAACGTGAAGAATCCTAGAAGCTAGAATGCTAGATAGAAATGGCTCCAAATATGTCATGGAGAAAGATGGGTTTGTATGGTGATATTATCAGCAGAAAGAGGCTGAATGACCTTTTAGTTTGAAAAATTTGAAACTTCTGGAACTAAACAAGAACGATTGCTAATGCATCATAAAAAAAGAAGATGGATTTGTCTAGGGATATAAAGAAGGAAGAAATTGAACGGTTTTCCAAAATTTCAGAAACTAAAAATCTGGAAAATTTCAAAAAATTTGAAAATCTGAATTCACAAGTTCAATGAGAATTACTTTAATAAATTATGAAAAAGAAGATGGATTTATCTAGAAATTTCAGAGGTCAAACTAAATGATTTTCTAAAGTTTCAAAAAGTCTGGAAATTATCAAAGGGGTTTTATTTTTAGGAATTTAAAGGACCAATAATCAAGCGTCTAGTTAAATAATGGAACCGACGTCTTTCGTTCTAAGACCGTTTTTTATTTATCAATTCCTTTCATCTTTGTTTTTTCGAGAAATCTTCCAAATAATAGTGTTGCAAAGGAAAAATGCACTTTTTCAATTTAAAGAAATTGTAGTCGACATTGAAATCAAAAAACTATCAACTCTTCCTTTGTAAGGTTAACGTATTTCATTCCCTTGAAATATATTCCAAGCAACAATCTTACGACGCAAAATTGTATTTTCTTAATTTAAATTACTTATAGTCAAAATTGTGACCAAAAATTTATCGAATGCTTTTTACGACGGAATCGACACTGCTTCATCTGGCGGCTCTCTTGATCTTTTTCTTCAAGACATATCTCGAGCAGTGGTCTTGGTGCACAGGATATTTGATTCATCCTTTGACCACGAGCTTGATTAGTGGCGCTCTAAAGAAACAACAGTCCGTGAACGAGAAGTGGGATTTAAAAGGGAACTGTCATTCGGATTTCTGTTTCCCTCTTTTCTTACAAGCCATTGGATCCCGATGTCTTTATGCAATTTGTATTTATTTTATTATTTCGTTATAATATAATTATAAAATAAATTGAATATTTTTACGAGAAAATCATTGTTTTTTAAAATTGTTGAATTCTAGTATTGTGTATGGGATTTTCTGTTTTTTTATAATGAAGACGAAAAATAGCTGAAATTTGATTATTTATATTTATGGAAAAGAAATAAATAGATAAAACCCAACCTTATTATGATTTATCTTTGATGTTTTATCTGTTTCTAAATTGTGTGAGCTACCAACCACTCCAAGGGTCATTACTCTTGATCTTTTTCACTATGAAAGCAAAGCTATTTCATGAATATCTTTTGAAGTAACCTTGATCACTCTTCTAGAACCCCTAAAATATTAGATAGCTCTCGTGTATAAATATCCAAAACTGTCTCCATGCCTTCAGATAACGTCAAAAATCGAAGATGACTTTTTTTGTTTGCAAAAAGTCCAATTTTCTGTCAGATTCATCTGGATGTCTATCTGCTTCGAACAGGGATTTCGAAAAGGATTATTGACACATCCCGAAGGTTCGTGCGGACCTGTCAAGGGATTTCCAAAAGTCCGTAAAAGGCGAATTTCCAAAAGTCCGTCAAAGACAAAAATTCATTGTATTAATATTCTTGTTCTAATTTTTTTCTATCTTAATTTTTTTAAACTTTTGACAGATACGTGAAAAAGTAAAAAAAGAATAAACCGAGGAATATGGACGAAAGTCATTTTCGGATTTTCAGAGTCTTCGGGGATCTCAGGAGACCTTCGAAGATTTTGAGATATATTTGGGGTACTTTGAGACGTCTTCGAAGCCCATAGGATGTCTTAGATGATCACAGAATAAGATCAAAAAGCACGGAGGATCTCGGGATTCCTTTCGGGACTTTCGAAAACACCGAGAGATCAGGTGTCTGTTTCTTGAAGCTACAAAGATCTTTTCCATCACGTATTGGGATTTTGTTTTATAGTCGGGGTTTACGGTTTTTGTTTTCGCAAAAAAAAGCAGCTTATTTTTCTGAACAGTGTTCTTTTTCTTTTCGGAATCTATTTATGCTTTTGAACCTCCTAGAATAAAGTGGATGCTAAATTTCGGGATTAATTCTGGAAATTCTTATTGAGCTTTCAGAAATTACTCGATAAATATTCTTCTCTATAATTTTGTACTTTTTAAATCCTCCAGAATCCTCCACAACTAATTTTCATTTCTCCTGGTCCCCAATCGTAAAATTGAAAGAAAAAATTCGTGTCGAGGAATTTTATAAATTATTTCTATATTTTCAATAAAATAATTTCCAATTTTCAGATGTCATTTTTCCATTTCCAAAAAACCCAAAAATTAAAATTACTATTTTTATTTGTCCTAATTATTCCTGAAATTAGAAGTTTTCCTTTTCCATTTTCAAATTCAACAAAAACTTTAAGAAACCTGAAAAAAAGATCATTGGGAAATTCTATCGATTTCCAAGATAATATTTTTGAAACAAAACCAGGAAAATCTGTTATTTACCCATCATCTGCTGGAATTCAAGATGAAGAATTAAGTGAGGAAGAAGAGGATCCAGAAGTCGAAGTCGCCGAGGACAAACCCCCAGAAATCTCTCGAATGCCCTCAAGTTTTTACAGAAGACGTTTCGGGAACCATTTCGGCCGGCCCGGATACAGTGGCTACAGGCCTAGAGTGGGACCCCTTGAGGGCGGCGGGGGAGAGGGGTACTACAACTACCGTCAATGGGGCCCGAGGGGGTTCCCCGAGATGGGTCCTCGAGGATACGGTAGGAACACCTCTCCTTACAACCCAAATGAGGAGGATTCATATTCTCGTGGTTACGGTACGCAAGGTTACTATAACAATTACGGTGAAAATGGTGGAAGTGGTTGTGGAAGTTTTCGGTGTATGATCTCTATAATAGTGCTGTGTATTAATAGATACTGTTTAAGGCAACCAAAATGGACCCTATGGACCCCAGAGCAACGCTGGTGGAGATGGATGCGGCCTTATGGGATGTCCCAGAGGAGGCCGACCCAACTACCCTTTCATGGGGGGTACCGGGGGGAATGGGGCCCCCGGGGGTGTCCCTCCTTCCATGATGGGAAGAGTTGGCGGTGGGATGTGGGGAAACAATAATAACTACGGAGGCGGTATGGAAGGCAACAACGAAATGGGCATGGGAGGCGGTGGAATGGGAGGCGGCGGAATGGGGGGCGGTGGAATGGGGGGCATGGGAGGGGGCGAAGGACCCCCAACAGGAGGGGCAAGTTTTTTAAATGATTTTTCTCAAAATTCTTCGTTGTCAAATAACTACAAAGTTTGGGAATTTGTGTTTCTGTTTGAATATCCCGCGCGCGGGTCTCAAGCTTTCTAGAACATCCCAGAACCCTAGTCAGGAGGTGTGGAAAGCGGACTTTACCGAATCTCAATCAGTCTGGATCAAAAATATTCCCACTTTTTCGTATCCATATATCACTAAAAAAAATCCACTTCTCAATAGTGCGCTGACCACTTGGAACTCCCGACGCGATTTTTATATAAAAGTGGAAAAAAGTTACGGGGGGAACGAGGGGAGTTTGGGACATGTTGGAAAGGAGACTTTTTGAAGAAGCGCAAAAAATTGCCACGACCCGGGATCGAACCGGGGACCTTTAGATCTTCAGTCTAACGCTCTCCCGACTGAGCTATCATGGCTTGGCCGCTGGCACTGGGGCGTAAAAGAAAAACATGGACATGAAGGAGGCCACACTACTTTGAATGTCCAAAAATAGAAAGTCTGGCGGAATTGTCTCGACACGAATCTCAGAAAGCTTACGAAATTTAAGGTTTACACGGTTCCATCAAGTTCCAAAACTCAGTGCTGCGCAAATGGAGAGTTCTGCAAAATTTCGAAAAAAGTGTTCCGAAACGAAACTGCGGAAGTTCGATTGAGACTGAAATGACGCAAACTTGCACGATTCCGCAAAGCCTAAAACCATACTAGATAGAGAAATCTTTTCGGGAAACCATCTCAAAGGGAATCAGAGTTTCCCAGTCGAGACCAGAAATGTGAAATTTTCCACTAATATTCCTACAAAATTCTGAAGTTATAAAAAATAAGAACAAAAGCTTCCAAGAACCAATTTGGAACGAACTTCTGATTTTTGATTACAATTAACAATTTCAAAAATAACCAATGGGTTCCAGGTCGGTATTCACATGGCCAACAGCGGCTATTCCTACGCTGGATATATTGAACGTCAAGTCAGATCTACTACAATCATGATGTACACCCTCGTCGGCTGCGTACCCTGCCAGAGGGCGAAGCATCTCTTAGCAGTCCATTATTCCGACGTGAAATCCCACTTCCTGGAACTCGTCGGAGACGAAGATTGGCAAAGACAATTGCAAGTTGATCTCCAGCACGTCACAGGAGCCTTGACTTTCCCGTACATCTTCATTTGCGGCAATTACATTGGAGGTAAGGGTTCTAGAGTAGTCATGGGTTTCCACCAAATTCTAGTAGAGACATAGAGGTTCTCGTGGGGTTTTGATGAGATATCCGAAGACGATCTTTGTTATAATATCCTTTTCCAGGCTCATCGGACCTGTTTGCCTTGCACCAAAGCGGCCAGCTGAGGAGAATGGTCAACGCTTGTTCAAGAAATTCCTCTTGATCGGGTTCATGGGAGTTGGTTGTTGATCTTTGTTCTCGTTTTTGTTTCTGGTCTTGCAATAAATACCGAAATTTACAAAACAATTTTTCAAATTCAAGTTGATTGAAATTCTTACTCTGGATAACTTTGGAGATTGATGTTCAAACTTATACATACTGTATAATTTATTAATACATTAAAACTGCTCTTCTTCGCTCGACGTGTTTAACTAATGTATTTATATAGCAGATTAATTTATTTAATACATTTAAAATAACATATTAATACAGCGCACTAATCCATCAATACGTGTGAGATAATTTATTGAAATAGTTTACTAATCCATCTGACGCATTATTTTGTGCGTAGATATCCAAACTTTCTACACAACAAATTACTGTTTTGAACTTTATGCTCTTACTGTCACTTTTCCTGAGGAATTTACAATGCGACTTTGACGATAGAGTTCTGAAACCTTTTATTGGACACCAGTTTCTCTGATATGGAATGCATATTCAATGCACTATTTTTGTAGATTGCTGTTTCCAAGATTTCATGTCTTTTTAATGCTACTTTTTGTAAAAGATCTATGTAGTAAACTTAACACCAGAGTTCTGAACATTCGGATTAGACTTTTCAGATCTATAGTCAGTTTACAAAAGTTAATTTGATATAAAAAGACGGAAGCACATGTTGAAATTGTTATTTCCTAAATTGGTAGTCACCTGCGGAAATGTGTTTTGATTTTCATAATTATCTTCCGGTTTTTAAATTTGATAAATATTAAATTTTAAAGAACATTAAAAATTTATTTTTAAAACGCGTGGGAATTTATGAAAATCTTTGACAGACGTAAAGGAAGTTGGAGGACTTTGATCATTTTAGTCATCTTAAAAATTCAGTGTCTGGATTTGGATTTTGGTCTACATCCGAAGATTATCGACGTTACTTAGTATTTGACTTGGATCTGTAGGATTTATTCGGACGAATGAGCTTAAAGAAATCTGTTTTTAAAACACTACGTTTCTGACGAACAAAAACACATGATTGGCTTTTTGCCAATCGAAAACAACTTTCAAAAATGGAGTTTACGTGGTCAATCGAGAGGAAAATTATACATTGAGACAATTTTCCATTACAATTTTATAATTTAGATACCCGGTAATTGAAATTATTGTTTACCGAGATACTCTTCGAGTATAATTTCGTTCATTTTAGTATCTGGCAATTAAAAATTATCATCTATGGAAACAATTTTCGATTACAGCTCATCGAGGTACCTGGCAATTAAAATTGTTCCTTACTGATATATTCGTTAATTAAATTCTGGTCATCTAGATATCTGATAATTAAAAATTATTGCTGAGGTGCTTGTTGATTACAATTTTGCACGTCGGGATACTTGGTAACTGGAACTGTTGTTTGTGAAGACACTTCGGTTACAATTTTGCAAATAAAAATAATTAGTAATTCAAATGACTGTTTATGAGGACAATTAGTAACTATAACTTTTCCTATCATGATTCAATCAAAGTGTTATCTATAGATACACTTGATTATAATTTTTTTATCACAATACCTTGGGATTAAAATTATTGTTTACTAAGATACCTGGTTACAACTTTTTCATCAATGTATCTAATGACTAGAATTATTGTACATTAGTATACTTGTTATTTAAAATTGTTTTTCATCAAGATTCGAGGTACAAATGATGTTAATTAGGGCATATGCGTCTCAACATAAAATAACAAAGATTAATTTCTTACCGGAATTCTTCGAAATTCATTAATAACAAGAAAGAAATATCTGAAATAAAGAATTCTGAAGCCCCGCTGCAAAAAAACTATTTAAAAGATCATTGGAATTAAAGGCGAAATTCATGTTTTTCAACACGATAATTACAAAAGTTTTCGATAATCATAAAACTTTATTTTGTTAGTGTTTAAAGAAATAATCTTTGAACTTCATTGTAGTATAGTTACATATTGAAGCCCTTGAGGGTCGTTTCTCCAAATCCTTCTATCAAAACATATCTATGATGTGGGACTACATACACTTTTTTAACTATCACCATAAAAATTTTTGCTCAAAACCAGAAATTGCACAACTAGTTTTCAGATAGTTCTAGGTGGTCTTGGGTAATATTATTATCATCACAAGTACTTGTCATCAAATTTCAGAAAAAGCCACAACAAGAAAATACACATTTCTATTTGGGACTAAAAACCATGAAATCTAATATTTAAGTAATTTTAGGAAATTTTGAGGAATGTTCCCAGTGATTTTCCGATGAATTTAAAGAAGCATTTATGACCCCAATGTACATTTCCAAGAGATAAAATCTTAGATTTTCGATCGAGTCACTTTCCTCCCACATCATCCTTCCGGATTTAAGATAATTATCACACGAATCCTGGCGATTCTATATCCAGAAAACGGCGGATTAAAAGGGCTTCAATTTCTTGAGTGTGTTATTTTTCGTACAGAAATATACGAAAATGGTGTAACGATTATAATTTTAAATGTATCTGATACATTAATCTGATGTATTAATTATTTTTTTATAATGCATTCAAAATGTTAATATGACGTATCACTACATTATCTCACATATCTGATATATTAATATGATGTGTTAATTATTCTTTTCAATGTATCTAACACATTGATAATATACATGATTTTCCGCTTCCTGTCATATTGGTTTTCTTAAAAATGTTTCAACATCTTTCTCGGTGTTCTTTCACAAAAATCCAGCACAAATATTTTATTCAAAAAATCCTAAAGTTGTATTTGTCCAAAACATTTTCGATGGTTTACAGTCATTCTAAAACCCGTTACAAAAGGACAAATAAATGGAGATCGACAAATGAGGCGATTTAAAAAAGTTAAAACCAAAAAAATTAACAACAGATGCAGTATCCATATGATTAAAAACCATCATTATACAAACGATAATGGAGCAAATACTCAGGATCATACAAGAAGTACAAGGGAAAAGCGTACTTAAATCTGAAGACCAGAAAATCGTCTTCGGCAAAATTGCAAAAGTCGATCGCTCCGAAATCCCTACGAGACACAGGAGACCAGGTATGGTTGAAATCCTGGATGAACCTGGATCTGTAGGGGAAAGTCGATGGAGAACAACTATCGCGAAGAATCACTCCACCCTGAAAATTATCAAACTTTTAGATTATATTGTTAAAGTTAAATTATTAAAGTAATATATTTTGGGAAACTGTTTTTTGAATTATTAATTAGTTTTTGCAAAAATGCAATATAGAAACGACTTGTGAATTCTAGATTAATTTTTTATGTGGTAAAAATTAAAAATAAGTTAGAAAGGTACGGAAAACTAATTTCTTAAATTACCAAAATTTAAAAAAGCAAATGAGCATTTCTAAATAAAAAAAAATAAATTGCTTACGTCAGAGTTGGTCAAATGGGAATCCAAGAACTCAAGTTGATAACCCCCAGGGAGCCACAGACGACAGAGTTGATCGTCGAAGATATTTTTGGCAGAGAATCTTATCGGCTTCAATTCCATATCCATCGTCAAAGTATCATTACAGTAAACGTAGAGAGTTTCGTCAGAATTAACAGGAGAATCGAATTTTTCTTTATAATCCATCACAGGAAGGGGCTGATGCGAACATTTTTTGGATTCCGAAATCCCAAAAAAAACGAGAAAAGAAGCCAAAATTATTTTATTCATTTTTCTGAAAGAAAAGTATTTACTTTCTTGTGAAGAAGTTAAATTTATGAAATGTGAAAATACAAAAAGCAGCGCATTTAAAATTCTTAAAAATACAGTAATCCGAAGGCAAAATGGGGAGGAGCAAGGACAGAATAATTCAAATTAAAAAGTTTTGTTCCTAATTAAAAATTTAAAAAGTAGAATTTTAATATTTATTGAGAAAAAAAACAAAAGTCGGCAATAACGTGGTCTTTCGTAAAAAAAACTAAATTATATTTTAGGTGAAAAAATGAATCACGTATACCTTAATCTACCGTAACAGAAACAACAAAGAAGATTTCACAAAAATTCATTAAGATAAGCCACTTTAGGGGACTTCGGATTTCGCGAGTTCTTAATCCCCCAGAAGTGCAAAAGTGATGTTTTCTCGAAAACAAAATTCTCCTAGGGATAGTTTTCTGAATCTGAACTACTTTCCTATCCGCTTACTTAATATTAGACCCTAAAACACTTAACGAAATAACAAATTTTACAGTCTATATTATTTTTACGACCAACTCAAACTTATTAGTGGATAAAAAGCGGGTCGAAAAACAGATTCATTTTCCTTTCTGAAAAACTTGTAAATAGGAAAGGTTACATGTGGTAGGAAATAATTAAATATACTCAGGTATACATAGGTTGTCGATGGCGTCATGGGTTTGAATAACATGATATTTGTGTATTTTAAAAAACTTTCTTCTCTTATTGATTATGCAGGAGATAGTATTCTCATAGAAAAACAGAAACTGTAGATATTAGGAAATAAAAAATATAAATTATAAATTATCATTCTGTCAGTTTCGACACGAAATTTTACTACTCCTTAAAATTTTCGAAAACTTGGCATTTTTTATTACACTTCAAGAATCGAAACATTTATTTTTCATAAAAAAGTCTCAATATGAACTTGCAAAACGTTCAGAAACTTTGGTTTTGAATCTTAATTTCTCACTAGATTCTAGGTACAGAAATATAAAAATCATGAGCTCGATCGCTAACTTTTTTCGACATGTGATTTCTCGGTTTCTTTTCAGAAAAGTTTTCAAGGAGAATATGTATTATGGTTTTAGAGCTTTCAATTTTTTTTCGAGTAATAGTTACAAGACCAAACTATGATAGGGACAAGAGACAAATGAACCGGTTCCCTGACCTCATTAAAGTTCCCCCTGAGTTCTCATCCAAAGGTTAAATTGCACCAGTCGGTAGCTGGCATTTTTTCTTTTTATCCGTTCCATTTAAAAAAAAGAATTTGGAACGCGTTCAACTTTTAGAACAAAAATTAAACGTTCAAATGACCTTCCTTTAACCGAAAGTTGAAAAATCACTGTCTAAATGTTTGAAAAAAAATGAGTACCGGGAAATTCAGAAAAAGAGCTATCGAAATATTTGGGAAAAATAATTGTAAAATAATTTCAAATTGAAATTATGAACTCCTATGAGTTTCATATAAAAAGTTGATTCCGAAATTTTAGTGATATAGTTAGAATAAAAGTAATTACGAAATGAGTTTTAAAATTTTATAGAAAAAAATTCGGTTTCACGTAACCCGGAGAGGTCGTGAAAGATTATCAGGGATAATGTTATAATACTATTATAAAAATCAAAAATAGACATTTTTGCAAAATTGTCACGTGGATTCCTGGAACTTTAGACTTCAGATCTCTGTCTCAAAGTTACTTTTTAAAAATTCGAAATTTTGTATCAAATTATTTTAAAACAAATTTTTAACTGTTTTCATACTATTTAGAAAATCAAACATTAAAGGTTAAAAAACATTAGAGTAAGAATTTGGAGGGAATTTTTTCAGCGAAGATTTCCAGAAGAAAATTAAAATCCTGTGTTAATGTAGATTGGAAAAGTCTGAGAAAATCCATCATGTACGGATACTGTAGCCAAAGAGGAACTATTTTCCTTCTTTTAAAAAGAAGAATTAATATTCGAAGGAAATCAAGAAATCCCAAGGATTTAGAAAAAAAATCAAGAAACATGAAAAAAAACCTTTAAAACATTTTTAAAAAAAGAACGCGTTCGACTCTTAGGAAAAAAGAAACGTTCAAATGACCTTCCTTTCAAGGAAGATGGAAAAAACAAGTCTCAAGAATCTAAAAAAGAAAAAACGTCTCAGATTGAAGGCAAAAAACAAGTTAAAAAGTCTATTCCAAAAAAATGATCGAAGAAAAGATTACAAACTTTCTTATTCTTATAACGGATTTCCGACGTCCTGGACATAATATGAATAAAATATCTCGAATATTACAGTTTATATGTGTAAAGATTCTTGACGTAATGTGGATGTAATGGAGATAAAATTTTAAAATATTTTCGATGTAATATGTGTGTTTAAAAAGTGTAGACGCAGGAAGGATAAAGATTTAATATGAATATAAAAATACTTTTGACATAGCATGGATAAAACTTTGGAACAGCCAAAGATTTAATGTGGATATATCAACGAGCATTTTAAATGTCATATGGATAGATCAGAATGGTCAGGACATCATATGAATGAAATGAAGGGTATTATCTATGTAGTATGAACGAATTTTAAAATTCTTAAATGTGAGATGGATAAAACATTTTGAATGTAATGTGGATAAGCAAAGAAACATGGATTATGTTTTAAGGTCAATGAATATGACTTGGGATTAATGGGAGTTGACTTTTGAAAACAGAAAGTCAGTAACTCTTTGGATAAAAAATACTGTATTTGGTCTATTTGTGGCACATCCTGAAGGTTTGGATGAAAGGAAACTGATATGTGCAACAACGAAGTTAGATAACATACAAGTTCCTGAAAGATCGATCGAAAAATAGTGGTACATGTGCCACAAATAGAGCAAATACGGTATATAAAACAACTCAATTTAACAAATAAACTATTTTCCATATGCCAATGCATGAATTAATATATCATCTTCCATACATCGGTAAATTAATACAACACATTAATATACTGCTTCTCACACACCAATACACTACACTAATGATTACATTAAATATATCAAGCATTATCTTGTGAATATACCCAATAGATAAATATACTATATCGGAAAATATTTTCAATGCACCGGATATCCCAATAATAAAGTAACAATAATTATGTAAAGTATATCCGATACATTAATATGACATGTCAATAATTATGTTAAATATATCCGATGCACCGGGGTCATTTTAATATACTGAAGGGCTATACAATATCTATCACTTTGTGTGTATAAGAAACAAAGTAACTCAATAAAATAATAAATACAAGAGACAAAAATAGAGCAACGAAAAAATCTCTAACTTGTAAAAAATAAATGTGTACTGTAGTGTAGTCAAAGGTCACGATCTAGGAGAATCTCTGTTGCTATCAGATTTTTGAGAAAATAAGGTCGACCTTGGAAGACCTTTAAATAACAAATATATCTATTTTTTCCATTTATTTAAAATCCGCTGGAAATCACGACTAAAATTCATTAAGAAGTAAATTTAAATTAAATAATTTTTAGAAACACATTTCCATTAAGATAATATTTCTTTAAAATAATTAGAAGGAACTGATTAAATAGAGGATGATTATAAAAGTCAAAGATCCAAGTAAGCCGATTTTTAAATGTTTTGGTCGAAGACACACTACAAAAAAACTAATTGAGAGCAAATTAACTTCTCAAATCAGGAATTTTGAAGTGTTAAAAACTAAAAATCATTCTACTCTAGACAATCCGGAAAAACAAAGTGCATTTTATAGACATTTTTCAATATTTATTAAAAATCATATTACTAGAAAATAGCTTTTTTAAAACCATTTTATTAAAGAGTAGTTTTGTGTTTAAAATAATCTCAATTAGAGAACAATATTGTTGTGAATATTTTTAAAAAGCAATTGGTAATTTTTCACGACATGAATCTTTGGAATTTCAGATGTCAAGGGGCTTTACCAAAACTTTAAAAAATCTTAACTATATCCTCTGAAAATCCTATATCCTTAAGAAATGCTCCATCCGTGAAAGTATTATGTCCTCTAAAAATCCTATATCCCCCGAAAGTTCTATATCCTGAGAAAATCCTGTCCCGCCAAAGATCTTGTTCCTGGAATGTCTTAGTAAATAAAAAGGTTATGTTCTTCTGTGTATACTGTAATTTTAAAATTTTTAAAGCTATTTTTCCCTTAAAATTCCTCAAATTTTTCTCGCAGACATCCTAACTATGATCTCTGATTACTAATCTTCTTCAATCCTTTTAATCATATCTTTGTAGTTTTCCATAATGGTATTTACTGTACTAACTCAATTCATAACAATCTCCCTGACAAAGAAGGAAATCCATAGGTTTTGTGGGATTAATTCAAAGATCAACGGGATAAGGAGAGTTTTTTTCTTGAAATTAATTAAAATTTTAATGAAAAAATAAAAATATAGCATTCCAGCATCACAGATCAAAACTTGATTTTGTTATTCAAAGCACAAGTTCGGCGATTAATGACTCAAATACTGGTCTTCGGTGTGATTCATTTTTTAGTGAAACAGATTAAACATTTTCTGATGAAATAGATGAAACCTTTTCTCAGTAGAATAGATGAAGATTCTTTTATAAATAAGTTCACTTTTTCTTTAGCGAAGTACATTCATTCTTTATTTGGCGAAGTAGACTCATTTTTTTCGTGAAATATTTCGAACAGATATTTAAGAGAAGAAAGATTTTTTAATAAGAAAGTTTAAAATAAAAACTTTTAACATAAAAATGATACATTGTCGTTTAAATAAAAAGAATTTAAATTAAAAGACTAATTTAAAAAGAAGACATCCTTGAAGTAATAAAGTACTGCAAATAGAAGGATTCTTAAGATCCAAATATTTAAAGCATTTGTTATTTGCGGATTGTGAGTAACTACAGGATTAGAGATAGGAATGTTCCTAAGAAAAAGTCCAAATTTAAAATTCCTTCACTGTAAAAAAATGGGTCTACCTACAAAAGCCTTCCTTAATCAGTTTCTAATTTTGAAAGTTACATCTTGTAATAATCTAATGTAACGAAGTAAAAACGAATCTTTTATAGGAATTACTCTAATATAAGAACAGGAATGTTTTTTAATTACTCTAATTCAGCAAATACTAAATAGATTTCGATAATTCTTTTATTAAAAGTAATTAAAATTTCTAAATTTGTTTACAACCAGGAAACTTTCAAAAATGAAATAATTTTATTTTTTAGTTACAAATTTTTATTCATGGATATAAAATTAATCTTTCTAGACATACAGTTTCCCATTTATTTTATTTATGAGGAATTTTGTTTTTTAAGAAATTAGTGAAATGAATTTTGGAACAGAACACCAAAGCTCCACTATCTGTGACGCAGGGAAAATTTACGATAATGATCTTTATTCTAATCTTATTCCGAATTTTATTGTTTTTCGATATCAACTAAAACTAGGGGTTTTAGAAATAAAAAAAAATTACGGAATTCGTCATTTTCCATGTTATACTAATTTAAATTAATGTTTTTTAGAATAAATAAATTCTGAAATATTATTAAAGTTAAAATATTACTTCTGATGTAAGAAAAGGAAATACAATAATTTTTCTTACAAAACTACTTTTAATTTTATTACTCTATAATTTTATTTCTTTTAACTCAGTTATTTTCTAAACTTTTATATTAACGAAATTCCCGGGATTTTTTGGAGGAGAAAATACGAAAATCCATCAGGTGTTGTTTCAAATAGAGTGATTTAAAAAAACGATCACTTCTTCGAAAATGAGTCAGATAAGTCTCGAAACAACGTCAGACTTTAAATTTACTTTACAAAATGAGAAAGAAAAAATCTCATTCTTTAAAAATATTTTTTGACAGCTATGTTTATGAGTCTCTATATTAATCGAATTTACAGAATTACCTAAATCTAGTTTACAAAACAGTAACAATCAATACTTCCTAATTTGCGGGTGATTTAAAAGATAACCTTTCCTCAGAAAAATTTACCCTGAAAAAGACAACGTTCTAAAATTATCTATGTGAACAAATACTTTTATCGCAAATTCTTCTTTCATAGTCGCCTCCATTTGCTAACGAAGAAAATTATGCAATTATATCAACTTAAGAAAGAAAAATCAATTTATTATGCCTTAAATTGGACTGATTTGAAAATAATCTTCCTAAGTAAATCAACTTTCAAAAGCATCAATGTCAAGATTCCCTATGACGTAGGAAATATTTTTATCATGATTCCTATTTCGAAATTCTTTCTATCCATTAGAGTTACGAAATCATAAAACTCGAAAAGAATTCGAAAAATCCAGCATTTCTCAGTTCAGAATAATTTCCCCTATAAAAACTAATTTTGAAATAACACTAAATTTCTGAAATTATCTATGACGTAAGAAAAAATTTTATCACAAATTTTTATAAAATTATTCCTAATTCACTTTGATATCAAAGAACTCCAAAGTTGTCCGAATTCAAAAAAAATGACGAGGATGACAAAAATGCATTTAATATGCGCTGAATCAGCGATTTTGAAATTTGAATTTCATAGACATCCTTTAAACCTCCTTTTTATGTAGACTACCATTTTTGAAACACAGAAAGAAAATTTCATAATCCAAAAAGAGCCTGAACTTCCTGTCAGGCAATGTTTCGAAAAAAATGGGCGGGTTCCGAAAAGAGCATAAAGAAATAAAAAAATTAACTTCAAAAAACAAAAAACTAATCTTCTTATTAAGAAATTTTCCTAAATTAAAACAGAATATAATTCTTTTAAATTTTCTTTGTTAAAGAAGACGAAAAAATCTCGGAAATTTTATTCAGAAAGAAAAAGGTCTTTCGAAATTTGTTATTTGAGATGCACTGAAAAGGTTTTTGGAAATTCCAAAAAGATCGGAAACGATGAGACAGTGAAATGCCAGATTACTGTAGTGTAGTTGAATTGTTTAATACTAAATCAACAAGTTATTCCTAAAGGTAAACTTTCAAAAATCATTTTTTATTAAAAAATTAGACTTTCGAAATTAAAAATATTATTTTGATATTTTGAAGCTTTAATTTTTTATTCATCATGTTTTCTAACAAGTTTTTTTAGTAGACAACCCACGTGGGGATCGAGACTGGTGGAACTACAACATAAATTTAGGAAATAGCGATAATAATATAAAAAATAATAGTTTCGAAAAAACTTTTTAAGTATAAAAAGTGATTTTTCATTTAAAATACGAAGAATTTAAAAATAGTCTAAATTAGTTGGTTACTGTTGAGAAATAATTAAATATTGTAATTACTTTTTTTAATTTTTATATAAAAATATTCGTTTACTTTCTCACCTGAAAAAAATCAATTAGAAAATAATCAAAAATAGTTGACTACTATAAAGTATAGGCGAGTATTAAAATTAGTTCCTTAGGTTTTCTATTCACTTTATCTTTAATTGCATAAATGCGGAGGAAATTACATTTCCACCTGCGGAATAATCATCTCGACAGCTATTGAGTATAGTTAAATATCATAGGATTAGAATTTCAAAATCTAATAAAATTTCTTTCAGCTTTTATCTTTGATTATATGAATATAAACAATTCTATCTTTTCACCTAAAAATTAATTTAAGAAAGAACAAAGACGATTACTGTAGCACTCCGGGGGGTAGATATTAAAATGAGGTTTTTGTACTTTCTTTATGAATTATTTCTTTTATTTTCCATTGCGTCAATATAGCGAAAGTTTGTTACTTTGCTTTTATCTGAAGCTTGAAAAATTCGACAAGAAAATTAAATACAATATTTCTACAGTATGACGTGGAAATTATCAGAAAAAACTTTTTTTAAATAAGAAGTTTCCTCATTTTGTATTTTTTTCATTTTTTGAAACACATTATTTTCCGCTGTTCTTTGTTGCATAGTATGAGGAAGTTTTTAGCATCAAATTAATTGAAACTTAGTTACATAAAGAGCGTAATTAAATCAATGTGTTATAGTTTCACATGGAAACACCGGATGTATTCTCAATTTTTGTTGTATTAATATGAAAAAACTTCTGACATTTGATTTTTTAATTTGATAAAATGAATGTCATAATTCAATATAACTGATTACGGTAGTATGCGAAAAACTGAATGTGAGTTTTCTAAATCCCAAAAATGAATATTCCAAATTTTTAATGCCTTTTTCAATTTCCAAATTGCATTGATATAATAGAATTTGTAGTATTTAATTCTCTTCCTCCAAACTTAATTGTATTTAATTGTTCTGTCTATTTATTTAACTACAATAATAAGAAGTCATTTAAAATTATTTTAATTTTTTCAGTAGTATCAATAAAGTAAACCTCCTTAATTTATTATTTCATTCGAAATTTAAGCAGTAAACTAAAATAACTCAGTTTAACTAATTATGGTAACATATGGAATAGTTAAAAATAAATATTCCCACGTTTTTGACAAAGTACTTTTTTAAACTTTTCCAGGTGAATCATTACTTTTCTCACTTTCCAGCACGTCATTCTAAATAAAATTATAGTGATCGTTAATTGTTTAGTTTCAAAATTAAATAATCAAATAGAATAGATTATTGTAATAGACGAAGAGTAATCAAAAGTTAATATTTCTGATAATTTTATGGATGATTTTTTTCGTTTTTGATCTGGAACAGACATTGAAACTAAATGCTTTTAATATTAAAGTATATAAATACATGAAAACACTGCAAAAAATCCTCTATTATAAAGTTGAAAATTCTCAAAATATTTTTTAAACCTCTACCCGAGACCAGGAAGAGAATTTCGAACTGTTCGCTGCAGAACCTTGTGGCTTTCGATAATTCATTATTTTTGACCTTTTTTGTTCGAAGACCTTGGGGGATTTTAAATTTATATTTGCCATAAGCTAAAGTTCAAAATATAGACTCCCACAAAAAATTCAAAATATTTTTTAATATATCTACATAATCTCGTTTTTTGTATTCATCCATATTGAAATTTGAAATTTTTAACTGCACATTTTCAAACTCCAAACTACATAATTGAAATCTCGATTATCCCATGTTGCATAAAAACGTCAGAAATTTGTTCAAAGATCAGTGTCATGAACAGTACATCAATTTTTCAGGACTCGTTTTTGGGGAAAACACTTGCAGAAATATCCATAGAAAGTGCCTTTATATTTCTAGGACACTGTAGGAAATATCTCTTCTACTTGAGAAACATTTACAAAAGATAGTCAACTTACTTATATGGGGTTTGGAATACCATAAAAATCAGACTTCTGGAATCTTCTAGAAATCTCTAAAACGTTTCCTTAATTTTAATCCAAAAAACACTTACGAAATCAAGATTATCCCTACAAAAACGGTCTCGACAGGAATTTCCGGAATTTACGCTACAAATCTCAGAAACTTTGGTCTTTGATGGTATTCAATAAGGGTGCAATTTTTGCATCCAGCTATTTTTACTACAAAAAAAATAATAAACTGAATGTTGTACTGCTTTTTAATTAATTTTTCTTCTTCAAAGTTCAAAAAACGAATTGACCTTTGTTTTTTTAAATTCCATTCCAGTAAATGTCGGTATTATTAAGGAATTAAAAAATTATTTCCTGTCATCTAAGTTTTTTTCGATGTTGAACCTTTGAACTCGAAATACTGTAATCTTTTCAGTTGAAAAACTTAATTAAACTTCAACTATTTCAAAAAAAGTATAAACAATTTTTAAATCTGTTTGAAATTAATATGACACTGAAGATGAAGAATAATAATCTTTATTTTTTGGGGAAATAACATTCGGCAAGATGGAAATAAACAAAAATCACTCGTGCAAAAAAGGCGAATCGGCACTGGTGGAAACCCGTCAAGCTACTATAAAAAAATGAACCGTTTTGAAGTTACGAAATAATCGAAAAAGCACGGAACCCAGAAATCGAAAAAACAATGGATAGGTAAATTTTAGATGAGCCTTTCCCATTTGAAGTTTAACTGGAAAAATTTCGAAGTAAAAATAAACCTTTTCAGATTTTCATACTAAAATAAAACCCTCCAAAACTTATTTTTGTCATTCTACAGTACCACTACGAGGATAAAAATTACGAAAACAAATTTCCTAAAACATGGATTTTGGAAGATATTATTTCAGTCGGAATTTAAAATTTAAAAATTCCGTTTTTCCATTGTTTTTTTCAATTTTTTCCCTTTTCGAAAACTTCATAAAAACATATCAGCATTTCTGGAATATCTTTTGTTCCTTGTGTAACCTTTCCCTCGATTCAGCTTCGAGTAAATCTGCTTTGATAAGTGTATACAAATGCCGTCTCTCGGCTTGGATAACTTTATAGTTCAAGTTTGAAAGACCATCACGACGAAATCTCAGTCGAGTTCGTCGCATGAGAGTGTACCGGCAACTAAAAAGGAAATTACAACATTAAATGCTACAAAACAC
>VOSG01000026.1:97983-109841 GCA_009761265.1 Halicephalobus sp. NKZ332 | reverse complement strand
CGTATATTAAATGCACTTAGTATATTAAATATACCAAATAAATCCAATGGAAAAAGATAAACTTGCCTGTTGACAGGATTACTTTTCTCTTGAGCATGTTTCACCATTTTGTATCTGGCAATCTCATTAGGATATCTCATGATTTTATATCCATTGACGGAGACTCTTGAGGACAAGTCGTCGTCTTCGCCTCCCCACCCCCAATAGTCATTCGAAAACCCGTTGATTTTTTCTACTTGTTGCCTTGTCATGGCACTTATACCTCCAAAAATTGAGTTATAAGGCAACCTAAAAAACTTAATGAAAACTATTTAAAAATAATAAAAATTACTGGTATTTAAATTTGTCGATAGCAACACTCATATGTCGAGGTTGTTCTGGACAAGTGTATAGATTTCTGTCGTCTTCAGGAAGGAGATCTACGTCGTGGAAGATAAAACACTGCCAGTCGTAGAGTTTCAAAGCCTCCACAAATCCAACATTCATGAGTTTCGCCCTGTTGAATGTCTGGTTTGCAATCTGTTCGACAATAAAAATTCCATAATCAAGTTGTTGTTTGGACAAAAACGAATGTAGATTATGTAAAAGTATCCTCAAGTGAACATCTCTGTCCCTAAAAAGTGGAAAAAGTTGAAAAACAAGAAAGAAGAGTTCATAGTTACCGGAAAGGAACGATGATCGCCACTCGATGTCGCGCCTTGCAGACTTCGGGGTGCCCATGGCCCCCGTTTTCGAGTTCCGGATAAAGCTTTTCTATATCACTTGTCGTTGACTCGTCCATCCATACTTTGATCGGTCCAACTAAATTTGGTGGGGTAACATTACAAAAAGGAAGTGAAGGATTTTGAATCGTGAAATTTCCCAAAGAGGAGCTGTTATCTAAAAATCCATATTTTTATATAAAATTTCCCTTAAAGAACTCACAAAATTCATGATTAGGGTTCTCTGCTGCTGCAAAAGTCGAATTGAGCACGATTAAAATTGGATCATCAACGGAGGAGAATTGAGAGTACTCCTCCAGAGAGGTCCAGAGATCGGCATAGGCTCCGAGATAAAGAAATGCACATCCGCACATTAAAAGGCAAGCCAACTTTCCCAAACGGCTCAGATTCATTCTTCGTCATCTCAAAGAAGACGAAAACAGCGAAAACAAACAGCTCGGGAAGAGGACTAGATGATCATGGTTTCTACCTGAAAAAATGATCCGTAAATGATTCAATATTTTTGAAAATCGGATAAGCCGGAATTATGATGAATTTCGATATATTAATTCCACAAATAACAACCTCCCTATTGGATCAATAAGGTCAAAAACAAGTTTGATAAAGATTAAAACGGATTTCGAAAAGGAGAACCAGAGAACGATCGAGACCGATTGAGACCGATTTCTCATATAAAGAGTTTTCGAATATCCGTTTTTAGCTTTTTTCAGAAGTGGTTCTGACAGACATTCACTTTATAAAATAAACAAATCAGCAATGAACAGACTAGTCGGAAGAATTTAAAACTTGATTTTTGGCAGTGTAACACGGAAGACCAGCGTTATAACACAAGGACAGCTAGTTAAATCATTCGATATAATGCACATAGTTTATTTTTAACTACTTAACGATGGGAATTGATGTTTTGTTAATTAAAACAGTTGCAGACGATTTGAGAAATATAAAAACTCTGATTTTTAGTGTAATCAGGAAGTTTAACGCTGTGTTGATACAAGAGTAGTTGTTGGATTCACTCGAAGCAGTAAAACAATCGATTTTCGATGGTGCGGTGAGAAAAGTTCATATTATATTAATAGAGAAAATTGAAAATGTTTCAAAGAATGCAAAAACTTCAATTTCGGTGCAATACAAATCATTAATATTACATTCATATAAGAAAAACATTCAAAGTATATTATAAACTTGTAGAGATATATTATAAAACAGAATTGGATGCTTCTTTGAGGACAGAATAAATATGAAAGCGGAAATTTGTAATTCCCAAAAGAAGAAGAAACAATACATTGTTTTTGGATCAATATGCCACGAGAGAAATTCGAAACCGAGGACACGAAATTGACAAAATTTCCCAGACGATTTTATTTTTCACACTAATTAATAGAAAATAAATAAAATTTTGTAAAATTTATCTCTTTTTTATTAATATTATAGAATTCTAAAACATACCTATTTTTCCAATTAAAATTTTGAATGATTAAAAAAGCCGGAATTAAGAAAATTATATTGGTATAAGAGGGAATTTCATAATCCAATTTCAGAAAATTGTCTCGAAACGGTTTTTTGGAATTTTCTTGTCGAGACAACAACTAATGGGATCAAAGTTAATTTTCTATGGATTTGAAAATACCTAGGAAAGCCTGGAAGATATTGCTGTAGAAGAAATTTATAACAATTCTAAAGTTTTAGTAACAATTTTATTCAAAGAAACTTCGCGGAGGTGTTCTTTTTCGTCTGGTATTTAAAAAAATTGAAAGAAATTTTTTTGTTAAATTAAAAACTAAAAATTCGAAGAAGTCGAAAAAATTAAAAGTTCAAGAAAATTAAAAATTAAAGAAAACTAAAAATGCTGGAATCATTCAAGTTTCCTTGTCCTCAGAGTCGAGGATCTCTCCAGACGCTCTCCAAAAGGTTCAAACTTGAATAAACATTTATTTTCTCAATAAAATAAAAACTCTCTGATCCGAAAACAAGACTTATACTCCATCCACGTCAGGAATTGATTATTTTTAATATTTTTATCAAAAAGTTCCAGCTTTCATTTTTATCAAAAAATTTTAGCCAATCAAGATAGGAGATGTAAATCAAATTTTGGTTAAATGTTATATGCCAAATAGATGTTAAGGAAGCTCCAATCAATATCATAATCATGACCCAGAACTCCGAATTGTAGGTTACTGGAAATTTGTGTCAAGATTATTTCGTACAAAAAAATGTTTACAATTTTTATAATAAAATAATTTAAAAAACGAAAAATATTTTTTCATATGAAAATTCTAGAATTTCCTGACATTTGCTGGGACTATTTTGTAAAAATTCAATCCTTAATTTTATTATGATTAATAAATAACAATGATTCATAACGAAAGAAATAAAATTTATTCTTGCTCAAAAGAACACTAGACATGTCTGGAAAATTCCAAACATTCGTTTCGAGACTATTTTTTAATTTCTTATAATAATGTAATTTTATTCAAAGAAAGTAACTTTAATAAGAAATGTTTCACGAAAATTACTCACCAAAAGTCAAAAAACCTTGGAGCGAAACTGGATAAAGCAAAAAAGAGAATTTTCAGAAAGAGACCTTGGCAACGGAAAAAGAAATGAGTTATTAGTTTCGAAAACAGAACAATAACACGGAGAAGAGCATTAGTAGATTTTGGAAACAAGACAGTAATTGCAAGAAGCATACTAGTATTTGCTTTCGAAAATAACACCAATATCACAAAGAACACCGGTAGCTACCATCGAGGACAGGATAATAATGACAAGAAAAACGTCAGTAGTTGGCTTCAAGAAAAGAACAATGACAGTACAGAAGATCACCAGTCAGAATTCGAGAATAGGAGTGGGGGCACGAAGAACATTAGTAACTTTCGGAAAAAAGACAATAATATTGCAAAAGACTAGCGGTTGGATTTCGAGGAGTATAATAGTGGTACGACAGACAATAACTTTTGGAAAAGCACAACAACAACAACATGAAAGCCATTAGCAGTCAGATTCGGCGTTGGCGAAAGACAATAACCTAAGGAAAGGATATTAAAAATAAAAGCCACTCTTTTAAGATGGATTATAGACTGTTTCAAAGTTCTTTGAGCAGACATTATAAATCTATATTTAGTTTTTTTGCCTAATGCTTTCTTAGATAAGCAAATTAAACAACAGTAGAACACGAATACATGAGCTTCTAGATAAAAATAAATTTCTTTTTTCCAAAAACTTCAATGAATACTTTTTAAATGAATAAAGAAAAATCTCTATCTTAAAATTTTAATCATTTTTTATATATTAAACTTTTAAATAAATAGAAACTAATTTTATGATTCAGGGGTTTAATGAATATTTTATGAAACGAAGAAACTGGATAAAGACGAAGGATTCAATCTGTTGGACAAAAGAGCAAGAGGAAGTCCTTCAAGGTTTTATTAAATACTCTTTTGGAATTATAGACCTTCACAAAACAAAATCTCGTATATCAAATAAAAAAGAGCACTTCAAAATCTCGCTAACTACTCTTGAAATAATAGATCTCTATAAAATTTGAAATTCCATATAGTAAATGTTGAACAATAAATATAAAGACCCTATTGAGGGCGAGCTTTATTTGTCAAACAAGGTCCTGGAATTTTTGTCCAAAAGTCTGGAAATTCCAGCAAAATAACAGTTCCAAAACCAATATCAAACAAAAATCAAATAAAAAGCATCAAAAATCGTTTCCAAAGCCAGCAAAATTCTGAACTCAAAGGCCACGTCGACTTCCGAAAATTCAATTATTGGATTTCCATTTTCGAATTTCCCATCAAAATTTCTTCTAAACTATTTTCAATTAATTTTTCCAGAAAATAAAAGAATTCCATTTTCATTAAGTTTTCCAAAAAAAAGTTTTATTCATTACTGACCAAAAAGTTACAATACAAAATTCATAAACATAAAAAACCATTAAAATAAAAATAAGAATCAACTAATGTAAACAATGTTCGAGATTTTCTTTTCTGAAGAGCAGCAGTAACATCTTTTGTATCTGTGATCATCGAGGTCGATTTCCCTGCCGAAGTAATTTATCAAACTCGGATGAACTCTGAAATGCAGAGCTTTATCTGCCGGTTGAGGCAAAATTTCTCCATCCAAATTCCATGCTCCTTGCTTTATGTCCTCTGGATCCCGACCTTCCTTCTCGGCCGTAACAAGAGCCCCCGGGGTGAAACTCCAACGTTTCACTCTATAGCAATGAAGGGCGCGTTCTAATTTCATCAGCTAAAAAGCAGTCCATATTAATCAATTTCGATAAATCAAATTCATATCAACTACTATCAACTAACAAAGAATAAACTATTGATATCGATACTAAAAACTACTTATGTTGTCATAAAAATCACTTACATTTTTTCCTCCGTACATGGCGACTTTTCTGATGACAGCTAAATTCTGACATCTGGAGACTTTCGGCAACAAGGCCAAATCCATGGTTCCGTCCCCGATGCTTGTGTATGGAGCCAAACCATATGGAGTAAAAGGCGACACACATGGAACAACACAGCAGATAATATGTGTGAAATCTGTTGTCCAATGATATGGATAATTAGGATCCGTTTTGGTTCCATCACAATATTCACATGGTTTACTACACTCCGGTGGTTGAATTTTTTTTTCTGTATCATTTTCATTGAGACTAAATGCGACTCTTCCAAAGTAAGTCGGATGTCTTATAGTAGTCCTCAATGCACTCCACTGATATCTGATCGGACCCAAGCATCGATATCTCTCCGAATCATGGAGTACATCTCCCAGCCATCCATATGAAATCGCATTTGCCGAGATTCTCAAGAGATTATTCCCCTCATGAACAGTACAAACATCCACGGAGCACTTCGATCCTATCGCTATGTGTATTGCTGCAGTTGGACAATCATCAACTCCATGAACAGAGGACACAATAGAATTCGCTGATCCGGCTCCAATAATGCCAAATCTAATCGATGGTCTTGCAAGCGAATCCACATTAATATCCCTAATATCCTTATCATTTTCCTGTTGTGTTCTTATAACCAAGCTACACAAACACTCATTAAAAAGTCCATCACCACCAACAGAAACCACTCCATCAACCTCATTCAATTCCTCTTTCGACAGTTCTTGAAGGACATCATACGCATGTTGTGCTCTTTCCGTCAACACAACCTTCCTCTTTATATCCGCCAAAGCCAACACGGGTTCCACTTGTTTATCATAGATCTGCTTGGCCTTACCTTTACCGCCATACGGATTGATAAAAATCATAAGGTTTTTGGGACGTAATTCCAAACTATTCAACGTGTTTTTCAGTAACTCTTCCCACTGTTTCTTGCCTTGAGTCGTCGTAAAAAGAACAACAGCTTCTCTAACTCTCCATACGTAGATGTTTCTTTTAATCGCATAGTAAATATAAAGAACATTTGGAGAATCCGGATTTGGAGCATCTTCTGGAGGTATTGTTTTCGGAAGTCCACCACCTAATTTAACACGTGAACTCCTAATTGATAAGATTTCAGAAAAATTAATTGACATTTTTTTCGCTGTAGGAGTAGAATCAGCATTCAAAAGGATAAAATCCAGACGTTTTTCAGTAGTATCCAAAGCTAGACGATGAAATTTATTATCCGTAGACTTGATGACTGTACTGAGGACCGTATGAACCTCCACTGTACCTCCATTTGTTGTGTCCTCAGGGGAATTGAGCGGTTCTCTTTCGTCATGATTCGCCATCCTAAAAAATCCATAAAATAAATAAAAACAAAAATCAAGGCCAAAACAAACGAAAAACAAAATCCCGAAAGAATATCTATCATGAAAATTCTGTATCCAAAACTTCTGTTTTTAATTTAAACTCTCAATTCCAATGACTAAAACAAGAAAAATTTGATTTTGACGAAAATAAGGACGCGCAGACAAACAAATAAAAATTGCGAAACTTCAACTTGGCTTTAATTGATTGAAACTGGCTCAGAACCGAAACATTCCTATTTCTTAAAAATACTTGGCCTCAATTTGATTGCGGAGATTAAATACAAAATTAAAAATCCAATACAGAATAATATTTCTCAATAATTCGATAAAAAAATATTCCGTCTTTATCAGAAAACATGATTAAATACTACATTTAACCTAGCTGTTTGGCAACTACGGAAATCAATTCCCGAATTTCCTTCCAGTGAGAGTCGTGTAAAAATCGAAAAAAATGGATTCAACGGTTCCACATGGATGTGAATGAGAAAAGGAAGAAATAAATTACACAATAAAAACGGCAAACAGACACTAATGTAGAATTTAAACTCTTACTATCATGAAATCTAAAAATAAAATTATTATGGAGCCGGCTTGAGACAAACTATCGAGAAACAGAAAACATACGCGCCATATCATGGTTATGAGTCACCTCTCCTTAATCACCAGTGAAAATCAAATGTTTCTAGGAAATTGTCTCGACACGAATTCTCAAAAATCTCCAAAATTCACACAGAAAAACACACATTGCATTTCTTCGCTGTAAGGGTAACTTCTTTTTAATCACAATACTAAGGATTGAATACTTCTAGGAAATTGTCTGGAGAAAATTCCTAGCATTTTATAGTTAAAAAGTTAAATTACTTCATGCAGACAAAAATAAGGAAAGAAAAAAATAAATTACAGAATGAAAAGAGTAAACAGATTACCCCTTATAAAGCAGACTCTAAAAATCAATAAGCATCCACCTCCTCAAACTTATTTTTCATCGACCTTGACGAAAATAATCTCGGACACTCACCAAATTCCGTCAAAAAGTAAATTATTCCATATTCAAGGACAAAATGTCGGATAGATACATTTTATACCCACGAATAGAAAACTAGTACGGACTGACGTGAGTACCGAAGCAATTCCATCGATCCAACTCGTTGAATCAGTTTGGGCGTTGACGGAAGCCTTTTGGTGATGGCTGGTTGCAGACAAAATAAAGCGTCCAACTAATATTCGACAATATTTGGCTAAGGTCAATTGGGGGTTGAAATGAATTAAAAAATAGATTTTGATGTTTGATTCGATGGATAAAACACATCCAAAAAGTTTTGAAGTCAAAAGAATACGTTTTTCACATAGAATAACGTAAAAATTTGAAAATCAATCGCGTTTTTAAAAAATATTCAAAAATGAAAAGAATATTATTAGTCATGAAAAGAATTTACACGCGATTAGAATTTAAATCTGGTATTAGTCAATATGTCTTATTTTGAATTCAAGTTTTATCAACAAGCTCATAGCTAATAAAATTCAAAGAGAATGAAGTCAGTAACTAATAAAAGTCACAAATAATAGAATTCATAACTAATGAAACAGAAACGAAATCAGTGACTAATGAAATTCGCAATAAAATTCAAACCAAGTGAAATCAGCGACTAATAGGATCTAAAAAAGAGACCAAGGAAATTGAAAAAGAAAATCAGCGAATAACAAAATCCATAATAGCTATAATTAATAGTCACAAACAAGAAAGCCCACAAATAACAAAACTTTAGAGCAAATCAGCGACTAATAGGATTGAGAGCGAAAGAACTAACAACCGAGAAAATTAGAAAAGAAAAAATCAGCGACTAATAAAATCTATGAATACAACTATAATTAACAAAAGTCACAAGCAGTAATAACTATAATTAGTACAACTCGAAACAAGTGCAATTAATAACTGACAAAGCTGAGAACGAGGGAAGTCAACAAATAAAACTTGAAACGAAAAAAGCCACCGACTAATAAAATTCATAACTAATGAGATCTGTAATTAACAAAAGTCATAAATCAAAGGTTTTATTTAATATATTTCAAGCAAGTGTAGTTGATGACTAACAAGATTGAGAAAAATGGAAGTCAGCACCGAATAAAATTTAAAACGAGATAAATCGGTGACTAATAAAATCCATAACTAATAGGCAAAACGTCTCGGCAGGACGAATGCGAGCCAACCATTTTGGAACCCAGCCAAGACGGCAATTGTTGATTCTGGCATTTTGCTTCCAATACTGTAAATTGTAATTTTATTTTTCAAAAAGTCTTTCCTTATACATTCACTAATTTCGAATTCAGAATTAGCAGGATTGCGGTTTTGGGACTTATGAATTGATTAGAAAAAAGTGTTGCCGGAGGACGGACACACAGACATGAACGAACTTCAACGTTTCGAAGCAGACACACAGCCGAACGGATGCACCTTAACTTTCCGAAACGGACACACAGACATGTGTTCGTATATTTCGACATAAAATCTCTCTCTTCCACCGCGTTACGTCCACTTTTCCATCACGTTACATACAGCTCTCTCGCTACATCAAGTCTATAGTTTCCATTACATTACGTACGTGTTTTATATACGTATGTAATATAATTTTACATATATTACTGAAGGAATATCACATGCATGTTTTTTCACCGTGGTATGTCTATTTGTTTTTCTCATCACATTACGTGTACTTCCCCGATCACATTCCATGCGTGTTTTGTTTTTGTACAAAATTTAACATAGTTTCATGTGTATTTTTTGTAACTTTTTCCATCACGTTACGTATGCTTTTTGATAATGTTTTCTACTCTTCATAAACACTATTCATACACTTTCATCTGCATCTCTAAACGACATCACGTGGATGTTCTCCAGGACGTTATGCGGACACTTCAACAATCATATTATGTGTACATTTTCGATCACGTTATCTGCATCTTTTCCACATATTATGCGTACTTTCTCATAGTATTATGTGCATCTTTAACACGGTTTCGAGTACGTATGTCCCATGTTACGTACGTACTTTCTATTGAGAAACTCGAACCTTTTTCGCGGTCATCTGATGACGACATGCGTGAAAGAAATTGTTTTCTCTCTATTGTGCATTCTTTTATAAAGTCAATTCGATTTTTTTCGTGATTTTATGCTTTGAAAGGTTTCTAAAAGGAAGTTTACCAGGGCTCATGAGCGGCACACTGGCTCCATGCGGATCAACTTCAGTTTCGACAATTGAGAAAACGATTCCGCCTCCTACGGGCCTGGAGTTGGCACATAAACTCCAGAGATTATCTATCGGGAAGTTAGAGACAGTATTTCCAAAAATTCAGCCGAGGAGAACAACATCTGTGAAAGAAATTTCCAATTGTTCAGCGTCCTGTTCACATGACAAGTAAGTTCGCTGTCAATTCATATATGAATTTTGTTCCCAACAATTCTCATATACCAACACTAGTTCTTAACCGGTTCCCATATATGAGTTCTGTTTTTCAGCCCCAGATCCAAGAGATTTCGTTCATACAATAATAGAAAAAACGAGCTGAGGGAATCTTTACTAAAACCATCAGAATCATCAGCAATACGAAAGAAGTGCACACCTTTCTCAAATCTAAAAACAGTGTTATCGATCCCGGCCGGTTCTCGACCTCGAGCTAAGTCCATCGGAGGAACTTCCCAACTTCTACAGGGCAGTTTCGGTCCTATTTGTCGAAAAATGTTCGCTCCAAGAAGGAGAAAGTCGTTTTCAATTTCCTCTATATCGAGTGAGAAAGATCGATCCCGGACAGTTTCCGAAGTTACAGAAGTAGCTTCTCCAGCCGTGAAGAAGGCTTGTGGACAAGAGGCAAATTCTCCAGAAATTCCCGTGGTTGAAACCGGAGAAGTCGAGGAACTAGCCGAGTACTTTGAGCATTTCGTCAACGTTAGAATGAAGATGAGCGCTCAAGCAGAAAGCATGTACGTCTGATTTCCTGTGAAATTCCGTAGCTGCAATTAGTCCTAGTCTGGATCCTTAAATTTATCAATAAGCAGAGCTCACTTTGAAACCCTAATATTGTTGTACATTACTGGAAGATTTATTACTTTCGAATTACCCGAGTATTTTCAAGTTTTTTGTTTATTCGTTTTGTTTTTACCTTGATAATGAAAGAATAACCGGGAGTTGAAAGACAGAAACCGGTATATTACTCGTCATTCTTGGGGGCTTTTCCGTTGTGCAGATAGTACACCTCGACGATTTTGGTCCAATCGATGACCGATTCGAGACTCATGTTGTTGGGGTTGTAGCCTTCCTCGTTTTCTCGAGCGTTTCCACCGAGCTCTGGAAAAAGACTTTTAGTGGAAAGTAAGTCCGGACAGTGTCCATTTTTAGTGGGGAATTTTACAGCCACTATCCGAGTTGTCAGTTTTCCCATAGAAGCAACCTCATATAGTGTCTGTCTTTGAAAGCAAATTCTTAAATCGGTGTATGAGTTTGTTTTGGAGTTTTTCAATAAACACTAAAATTAGGTAGTATCCGTTTCTAAAAATAAATCCCATTTCCCAGAAACTATCTAAATTTGGTTTCTATGGAGAAATTTAATTACGAAATTTCGATCTAAAATCGGTCTCTCGATATTTTAGGGCCCTTTTAGTCGGAACATTTGTAAACAACAGATGACTCTGACCAAAAACCAAAAAAGTCAAAAACTCGAATTTTCAAGGATGATTCATTTTGGATCCCCTTACCTTCATCCTTGCTATCCATCCTCAGAGTCGGTGAAGACCTTCCTTGTTGGCCGTTCATCGAAAAAGCGTCAATATTTTCTTCATATCTCAGATCCTGCTGGGCTTTCTGGGTGCAGACTCTCACTGGAATAAACCACAATTAAAAATTCATGTAAACTTTGATTAAAAATTCTATACAAATCATTGTAACTAACAACTTTATGTAAATTAAAATTAAAAAGTTCATAGAAGAATCCAACTTACATCTGTTTCTGTAGGCGACTTTGAGGACAATGTAGAATTTCGTTAAGATGTTGATAGGACTCGGAGTCGCAGACCTCTTGTTCATCTGCCGGATCAAAATCGCTCTCCCGAATTTCCACTCTTTGTCTGACTGTGCTTGGATTCTTTGATAAGTATCGGACATCATAGCAATTAGGAGGTTGATCAAAACGATCAATGTAACCATCATATAGATCCCGAATAAAAGTTTCAGAAATATTTTAGCGTAATCTGGGACAAGATGGAGCGGAGGCATGTTGTCTGGCTCCACCAACCCGAAGAGCGAGAAAAAAAGCATCTCCAAAGTCTGACCAGGGGAAGACAGTCTCATGAGTTCGGCACTGTCCTCGTCGACGGGCTGATAG
>VOSG01000026.1:16698-97775 GCA_009761265.1 Halicephalobus sp. NKZ332 | reverse complement strand
GTCCTCATGAAATGTATTTTCTGGTCGTTGTCGGCATCTGTTAAATACACAACCGGCCAAAGGAAAGCCAAAATGTGGATTGCTATTGCTCCAGCAGATAAAATCAAAATCAAAACTTTGACTATGGCTAATCCAGATCCACCCCCGGTATTCGAAAGTTCCGAGACGAGGTTCCCGGACAACCAAACAAGGAGGATCCACTCGACGTAATTGGGCATAATGGAGGTGACTTCGTAGATCCTATGGGTAATGTTCAGGACCACAACAGTGAGCAAAATAGTGAAATAAATATGCGAGACAATATGGCAGATGAACTTGATTATTGGAGCTCTTCCTGAAAAACTTATGTATGAGTTATGTAATTAATGAGTTTCACATATGAAGATTAATTTACACAACACTCACCTATTCTGTTATCTAAAGGCAAAGAAAAGTAGAACCAAGCTGGAGGGCAGACGAAAACGAACAAGGCGAAGGCAGTGGTCGTCCAGAAGCCCCATTCGACCTTGCCTTGCCAGATCTCCGTCAAATACCTCTGAACACTGGCGTAACTGACGACTTCTTTTTGTTGATTTTCTATCAAAACATCAAGAAGTGGTTTTCCTCTGTTGTCTTTCGCCTTCAGAAGCAGAGCCGCGTTGTATTCGCTGGCAGTGATACTCAGCAGTTCCACGGCCATATTTTCCGCGAATTCAGAGACGTTACTGAGATCTTTTGCTTTTTCTTTTTCTTTCTCGGACATTTCTCTGTAAAGACTGGAAAGTTTGACCGCAGTATCTATAGGAGCAGGGGATTGGAGGATGAACTCTTGGAGAGGCTCGTTGTTGTGGCCTTTTCCGCAAACCATGAGATCAGAGATGAATTTCCTGTCCTCCATGAGTTGATGAGTGTCGTGTTTCTGCTTCAGAAGGAACCTTAGACAATCCACGTGATTATGAGCAGCAGCAAAACAAAGCGGGACCTTCCCTTCTTTTGTTTCCGCTTGGGCATCGGCGGAGGAGTTGACGAACAACTTGACCACGTTCATGTGTCCGGCTTTTGTCGCGAAATGCATCCCCGTCCATCCGTTCTGATCCATGACGTTGATGTTACTGCCTTGGGCGATGAGCAGACTGACCATCTCATAGTGTCCGTTCATGGCTGCCAGATGGAGGGGAGTTCGGCCCCTCCAATCTTTGGCGTGTTGTTGCTGAGTCGAGCGGGAAAGAAGCATTCCGACGACGGCGATGTGGCCCTGTTGAGCGGCCAAATGTAGAGGGATCACGCTCTTGAAAAGTTAAAGTTTGATTCAACAAAACATGATTTAGAAAGATCTAATTCAGAAAAAATTACAGAATTCAGAAAACAAGAGAACAAAAGTAATTTTGCTTTTTAAAATTGTGATATAAACGAAAGCGGACGTATGAAAAATATGCCAGTCTTTCCTATCTTGACTCAAGCGTCAGAAGTGAAGGTGTTTAACACTGAATCTCTTTTAGCAAGGGGCGCGAGCTAGAAGCCAGTCAAAATACCGAAAAACGATGTCTTTCATTCATGATGATTGATATAAAAACCATATATTAATTTCTTTTCCTTTCTACATAATAATTACCATCGTGATATAGCCTCTGATTTTGTGAATACTATACTCAGTGATGAAATTATTATTTCAGCATCATGGAGCAAGCTGATTTTGGAAAAATTCGCGAAGATGAATCTGAATTCTACCGTAATATCTGTCGTTCAAGCGTCAACGTCCTCCGTCTCGGTTTGCAGTACGCCTTTCTGCCGTGTATCGTCTACTTTGGTTAGTTTTTTGTTTTTAAAGTTTTCGAGAAGATAATTTTTAGGCCTCAAACAAGGCGGCGAGGCACCTACTGGAGAGCCAGTCCAACTCGGTCTGACCAGTCTGCTCTGGGGCTAGGGATCTGGGTTCGTATATGGATCTACTTTTTATGTCCTTATTTGAGTTCATATATGAAATGATCTATTTTTAATGCCTCTGTTATTCTGGATTTGGTTTTTGTCTTTTAGGAAATCTACTTTTTATCCTTAAGAATCCAACTCACCATCGTGGTCGAAGTAGCGTCGACCTGAACACCCTGATTCAGAAGCATCCTGACCAATGTGTCGTGCCCTGATTGTGCTGCCAGATGAAGCGGAGTCAAGCCGTACTCTGTGGCGAATTCCTTGACGACGAGATGATTGTAGATAGGAGGTTCCGATCGGACACTAGCAGGGACATTTTTCAACATCTCGTTGACGAAATCACTGTTTCCGTAGTATGCGGCAATATGGAGGGCATTTAATCCTGTTTTTTTGGAGCACTTTTTCCAGAGGGTTTTGTCGAAAGCTTCCAAGATCGAGACGTGTCCGTTTTTCGCCCCGAGGTGAAGGGCACTCATCCCGTGGGCGTTCTCGTCTTCCGGATTAGCTCCATTTTCGAGAAGGATCTTCACTATGTTCCTGTGTCCTCCTGCTGCAGCCATATGTAACGTCGTTGCTTCCATAGTTTTGGTTTTCGCGTGGATGACCATGGGTTTATCGATCATCATCAGTTCTTTGACGACAGCAAGCGATCCTTTCATAGCAGCAATATGAGCACAAGTGAATCCATTTTGATCAATAGCAGTCAAAACAGCTCTATTGTTTTGTTTCATTTTTAGGAAAAGTTTAACAACATCCGGATAATCGTTTTCGGCAGCGAGATGAAGGGGGGTTTGGCCCTTGTCGTCTCTGGCATTGGGGTTGGCCCCCAGAGCGAGGAGGGTTTGGGATACCGCGAGTTGACCGTATTTCGCAGCGAAGTGAAGGGCTGTTTGATTGTCCAAGGTGATCGCCTCAAGACTGGCCCCGTGATCCTGAACGAGAACGTTGACGACCTTCACATGACCGAACTGAGCTGCGAGATGGAGTGGAGCTTCGCCGTTTTTAGCTTTGGAGTTAACGAAAGCCTTATACTGTAGCAGCATCTGGGTCAATTCCACATGTCCGTTGGCAGCAGCGAGATGGAGGGCTGTCCTACCGTTTTCATCAAAAACATCTATTCGAGCGTGATGAAGAAGAAGAATCTTTGCGACTCCTGCATGTCCTCGAGCACAAGCTTCAAGAAGAGGTGACCATCCATTCTATAAAATTAAATGTTTTTTATCAATTAATTCTAAAAAACCTTGGATTGTTTGTTTTGGACGATCTGGACAAGGCCAGCACCGATCTTGTTGACGACAGCCAGGAGGATTGCCTCATTTCCGGACCTCGCGACTAGATGCATAGCAGTTTCGTTATTCTGAAAAAGATCATCAGTAACTAGAAGAGTACTCATGGAGTAAGAGTATACAATGGGAAAAGTACTTCTCTTAAAGGTTGTAGATGAAACTTACAGTATATGTTTGGATCTCGCATTGTCCTCCATAGTCGATGAGAGTACTTATCAATTTCGCGTCTTCTCCATCACGGCTGACTTGATCTGGCAGAATTTGAGCAGCATAATGGACAGCTGTTAATCCGTCTTCAGTTTTGAAATTTACATATTCGTTTACTTCATCTTTCGCAACAATCTTTGTTAGATGTTCGAGGATCAATTCCACAGCTTCACAATGACAATTTTTAGCGGCAACATGAAGTGGGGTTTCTCCGGATTTGCTTTTTATCCTTGGATCACCACCCTCATGAAGAAGTAACTTTATCATCTGTGAATTACCCGTAAAACAACTTATATGAAGAGGTGTTTGTCCATCAGTCTGTGTGACATTGGGTTGAGCTCCAGATTTTAGGAGCATTTGAGCACATTCCGTGTTGTCTCCAGGGAGAGCAGCCGCAACATGGAGAGCTGTTTCCCCTATCTTACCCCCATGAACATGCACATCAGCTCCGAACCCCAAGAGTGTCTCGACAACATGGGCTTTTCCACTTTGGACAGCAACATGGAGAGCTGTATAGTTGTCTTTCGTCCTTATGTCGACGGAAGTGCCTCTAGCAATGAGCATTTTCACGACATCATTGAATCCTGCCGCCGCAGCTGAATGGAGTCCCAGAGCTCCCCTCTTGTTCGGCATGTATAGGGGGACTCCTCTTTTCAAGAAAGCCAAAGCGGTATCTGCGTGACCAGAGAGGGCAGCGATATGAAGGAGGGTCGAGCCATCGCGGGTCCTGGCCCTGATGGAGCTGTGGAACTTGTCGATGAGGGCCTCGACCACATGGGTCCTACCCCGTTCTGCGGCCACATGGAGAGGTGTCTTTTCTTCCTGACAAATATTTTAGATTAAAAATCAATATTCAATTTTTGAAATTTGACAATTTTATTTTCTAGAAACCCCCTCAGAAAATAATGGATTTCCTTCGTAGATATACTATATTTAGAAATAATATTTTCTTCTTAATGATGCGGAAACTAATTATTATTTACCTTATATTTTGATTTGTTCATCTCACTTTGGATAACTTTTTTTGAAAACTTCCCCAAGGTATTTGTACTTTTTCTCAAAAAACAGAAATGCCCTTGTTTCGAAATCCTGGGATAATAGGGGAGAAATTGATCTGGCTATTTATCTTTGAATTTTCTTCTACGTGAACTTTTGCAAAGTGCCCCAGAGCTTTTCCACTTTCTTCCAAAAAAAAGTGCCTCGGGTGTTTCTATTTTCTTCCAGGAATCTTCCAATCCCCGGTTTCCGGCAATTTCCAGGGCACCTGAACTTTGGCGAGTTTCCTGTTTACTATATTTTTTAAAATTCAATTCATCAAAACAAATTTTATAAAAAAAGTTTTTCCATTATACTTTTAAGTTTTAATTTATAAAAAGGTAATTTTTACCGTATTTTTTAAAATGTTAGTTAATAAAAAAATTACTTTATCCATGATGTTGGCATCGGCTTTGAGTTTGTACATCAACTTCAACATGGGCTCGTCCCCGGATTCCGCGACTTCGTGAAGAGCCGTTCTTCCTTCCGAATTTTGCTCGTTCACATCAGATGAACCCCCTGCATCGACTATCGTAACCAGCATCGGAAAATTTTTTTGAGCAGCAAGATGGATTGGTTTTTTTCCTTCAGAATTCGAGAAATGGATTTGTTTTTCCAGCTCCTGATTCAACAGATACTGTACTACAGTAATGTTTCCGGATTTTATAGCGTAATGAAGAGGGATATTTTTCTTCTTGTCTTCACTTAATCTGGATTCTGGATTTGCCCGAAGAAGCATCTGGACGAAGGCCAGTGCCCGAGGCGATTTTCTCCCTGCTGCATAATGAATCGGAACTTTCCCGTCAGGACCTCCAGTTTTGTTTGTATCCATTTTCTTTTCAACTAACTTTTTCAACATTTCTTCATTGCTATATTTAGCGGCAATATGCAGAGCAGTCATACGGTCCTTGGTAGTACTATAGAGATCGGCTCCCATCTTTATCATTTTCTCAACAAGGGAAATCTTCGATTCTTTCACTGCCAAGAGCAAAGGAGAAAATCCTTTTTTATCTATCATCGAAAAGTCTAGTCTTTGTCCTTGTTGTAAAAGCTCCTCCATTTCGTCCCATTTTTTCTTCTTCGCCAAATACAGTAGCCTTGAAGAAGGATCAACTTTCGTTAATGTTTCCAAGTTGAAAATCTCTTCCATTTCGGCTTCTGCCTCTTCTTCCGATGACGACTTCGACCTTTCTCTCTTCAAAGGAACCACAGTATCTGTTCGGCCATCTCCGGAAACCAGATTTTTCTCCGGTGTTCTGGGAGGAATTCTAGAGGGTCTCCTACTCACCACAGGGGTCTCCTTGGGAGTGTGCAAAGATTCCCTTGTCGAAAACCTCTGAAGTGCTCTCCCCAAAATTCCAACACCGTAATCGAAAGAATCCATATCACCTTGGGATTTCCGTCTTTGGATCATCTGCTTCTTTTTCTGAGCCCCTTCTCGGGAGAGTGTCCTGGCCCGAGGCCGTCCCAGCATCTTCCCCAAGATGCCTCCCCTGGACTCCTCGTCACTACTGTCGAAAATATGGTCGGCAGGATCCTTTGAGGAACGACGCGGACCTCCATGGTGTACCTTAGAGCCCTGTAGCGTAGAGCGAGTGGAGGTTCCCAAGGGGGGAAATGACATGGATTGATTCCTCAGAGCAGTGGATAAGATTCCAGATCTTTGTCTCAAGGCCAGTTCCTCCGGGGAGTACTGGGCCCCTTCCCTCGACGTCGAAGGCACAGAGGAAAAAAAAGTTTGATTTTTCTGAGGAATAAAATTATCTGGATGAGAAACCATTTTTGGAGAGCTTTCTTTTTCTTTGGAAGAAATCCTTTGAAGTGTAGATTTCTTCGGAGTATCACCAGTTTCGGAAAGAGTTCTCTGGATTGGTGGAAGTTTCATTTCGGGTCCAGAAGTCAGGGATTTTTGTCGTTGGAAAAAACCGGAAGTTGATTGAGACTTTACCTGAGGCAATCCGGGAGTACTTTTCGGCCTCTTCTTCGACAATCTCCCGCTGCCGTCAACAAGGTCGAAATCCGGGGGTGTTTTATGTCTCAGGGCAGTTGCTGAAAAATCACTCATTATTATGAAAATTAAGAATCTAATCTTCGAAGGATTTCAACAGATTTAGAAACAAAGAATATGCTTACCCAGTATCCCACCGTAATTTTCACCAGTTTTTATCTTCTTTCCGGGACTCCTGGAACTGCCGCCCCGGACCGAGCTCCTCTTCCTTCCTTCCATCCTCTTTATCAAGGGCTTCGTAGAGTCTCCAGAACTCGACGAGGACTGAAGCTGGAGTTCTAGATCTGTCAAATCGACTCCATTGGTGGTCTTCAACTTCTCCAAACTACCTCCCTTGGGGTTCCTACCACTTTGGCTAGGGCTTCGACCACCAGGGTTGGGGTACCTGTCTCCCTGTTTGGGATTCGGGACTTTCTTTGAGGAACTGATGGTTGCAGATTTTTGCAGAAAATAGAAATAACAATAAAAAAGATGAATTCTGAAAAAACAGCGTCGGGTTTTTGAGCTTTGATGAAAATTCAAACAAATTTCGAAACAGCAATTTTAAGGGTTTTCAAAAAAGGAAATTTTACGGTCAAAAACCAAAATCAATGAAACGGTTACAAATATGAACAAAGTCTAAAATACTATTCTTCTAAAATGATTTCACAAAAGTTTTTTCCAAATGTACTTTTAGATCCTCCAATTGAAAATAAAAGTGGAGAAGTTTATTTTAAAATCATCAGCATGTCATGGAAAGTAAAAATTTGTGATGACATTCTAGAAAGTTATTTCAAAACGAATTTCCGGGATTTTCTAATCGAGAACGAAAAGTGGAGGAATCTACAAAGAATTACTAATATATCATAAGTAGAAACCTGTCTTGAAATAGAAAGAAATAAAAATCCTTGTTCATATTATCCTACAAAAGTCTCAGGACTACATGACAGGTTCAAAACATTCCAAGGTTTTATCAAAAGGCACCCCAGGAAAATTCGCGAAATAAAATAACTTTTCAAGTCTCATTTTAAGGATAAAAAGGTAGTTTTTCTTTCTAAATTTTATTTTTAAAGAAAAAAATTCCACCCCGACCATGGGATCCTGACCCCAGGTCAAAATTAAATTTTTCCATTTCAGATATCCTGGGAAGGACAAAAAACGAGTTTAGTATTGTCCAGACAAATCTGGAAATTTCGAAGTCCATTCTCGAGGTGCCGGAAATCGTTGCCTCAGAGGTTTTCCTTCAAAAATTTTCCTCAAAAAAGGCGGCTTCGGAAGGAAATCCTTTGGCCCTTCTAACATTGATTTTGGGATCCAGGTGGACAAAGTCGTGTTTGGTTGGCCATAAAATTCTTGCTCGAAGAAAAACGATTATCTTTTTTAAAAATGGCTTGACTGACCGGTGGTCAATTTTCGGACAGATTTATTTTTTCAAAAGAGGGATGGGTGGTCAGGTGGAAGGGCATAAGGAAATTCCGAGGTCCAGGAATGTTTCGTATTTTCTTACGAAATCATGTTGGAATTTAATGAAATGTCATATTAAGAAATTAGTTGGTGAATTTCGATTCTGACGCGAAGAGTAATGGAATTCTAGAAAAATTTAGGAATTAAATTATCAACTTGTTGGTCCTGGCACGGAAAATGACAGAATTTCATATTAAGAAAAGTTTAAAAATAATGAGACTATTAAATATTGGTCCCGAGAAGAGCATTGTTTAATTTACTTTTTGACTTGAAGCTCGGTCAAAAATTCTTTGAATTCCTGGAAGTTTTTAAAAAGCCGCTTCTCTCTACCTGGCACTTGTGGGTTCCTTTTTCTTTATTTCCTTGGATATTTATGTATCGTTTTGGCAACCTTGTTCATATTTCTGATTTTAGAATTTTCACTTTCTATCAGGGTACTTTCAAATTCACATTTTGAAATAGTTTTATTGTCATGTTCACAATCACTAAATGCATAACTCTATCTCATATAGAATCAAAGACCGTTTTCTAATCACCTACTTGAGATTACTGTAATTTTAAGTCATAAGAAGAAAGACAATTTTCTGAGCAATATATTAGAATTACTGTAATTAATATGTAAGCAATTTTCTGAGCACCTATTTGAAATGATAATTTTTTATAAAATAAATAAAAATAATTTTCTGAGCACCTACTAAGACCACCGTAGTTTGACTAAGGATTCAGAATTTTCCCCTCAGGATTTTCATCGGGACCTCATTTCTTCTTCTTTCGATTTCCAAATCAACTTTTTCACATGCTGGACAATTAAAAGAAACTTTCGGAAGGAACAAATATAGTAACGGTAAAAACAAAAAGATTGAGAAGAAAAAGCTTATTTTGGAAATTATGATCAAGAAAACAGAAACTTGGAAAAACGCATGAGTTTTCGAAAAAAGCAAGACCAATCCAGAAAGTACCGAAGTCAAAGCAGCCATCGAAACAGGAACCATTGTTTTCTCCAAAGATTCCTGGATTCTATGTTTGGCACAACTTTCAGAATTTGCCGAAGCTCCGAAATGAAGTGTGTAGTCAAAAGACAAACTTACAACCAAAACTAAAATAACAGCTTCCAAAACACCTATTTCCCATCCCAGAAGCGCTACAACTCCTATTGTAGTGATAACGATGGAAATCATGGATATCATTGCGATCAAAGTTTTGAATTTTAGAATCATGGCAGAAAAAATAAAAACGACGATGAAGCTGACGATCACGCTTTGTTCGCAGTCCCCTATGATGCTTCTCTGGAGGTCGAACCAGGTGGACATCAAAGTCCATTCCGTAGTATAAAAGAAGGCATCCGTGAAGCTCGAAACGAAATTCTTCTCAAAAAGTCCGAAACTCGATGAAAGATTTCTGAATTTGTGTGAGTACTTCAACTTCGTCGGCATCATGGCTGTATATCCAACGAGATCGAAGGAGATGTTGTGATATATGGGAGTGTCATTGTAGGCCGTGGGGATTTGTGTAGTCGATATCCTCATACAATAATCCAAGAAGTCATCTTGATATAATTTGGAATCAATGTTACAGCAGATGGCGATTTCCGCACTGCATTCGGTTGCCCGAGACCAATCGAGGAATCTGAAAGAATTAAAATTTAAAAAATGAATTTTAACAAATCAGGATTTTAGAAGTTTGTGTCCAAACAATTCCATAAAAAGTATTAAAGATTTCCACTAATGAATGTCATATTAATTTTTTAATATTCATCAAAAAACTTACCTTTCGGGCCAGAACTTTCCTGTTTTGGCAACAAAGTCCATCATCCGGAACCTCATCAAGTCATCAGCCAATCTTCGAATTTGATCCTTGTTCTTCAACTCGAACCTCCTGTCTTGAGTAACGTTCTTGATTCCATTAGGATCGAAATGTGAAATTTCCCCTGTTCCTTCAAAGCCCCACAGTAGCCTTACTGTAAGAGGAAGAGAAATCTTCTTCGAAACGAATTCGAAAAGTTGTTCTGCATTATTGTCATAAAATTCGTGAGGATTTCCTGGAGCGAAAAGTCTCAGAGGGTTGTACTGAGGTAAATGCAGCTCAGTAAAAGCTACATAACTCGATCCCAAAATGAAGATAGAAAGTATGAAAATCCACAAAATTCTGCCTTGAATAAGGATTTTCGACAAGGATTGGGTCACTAATTTCTGAAGAATATTTCTGCATTTTCTTACAGGAGAAAGAATTTTGGAAAAAAAGTATGTGCAAAAACGACACTTTTCTTCGAAAATTGGATCGACGTATTTTCTTTGAAAAACAAGATAAGCCGGGAGGAAGGAGATGAGCAGGAAGTAGTTGAAAATCAGTGTCATCCCAGCAAATAGTCCAAAGCATCTGAAAAATTTTAAGATATTAATATCCAGAGTACTGTAACTATGTATATTCTTGTTGATTACTGTAAATAGGAATCTAACAAAGAAATTACTGTTTCGCTTGGAAAATTTAAAACGCTCTACTCGTATTAATATAACTCACCTGAATGCAATGACGCTGGAAAACAAGTTCAATATGAAGGGAACTACTGTAGAGAATTGGGCCAGAAACATGGTCGTCACAGTATGCTCCATACACTCATAGAAGTTTTCTTCGTCGAGCAATTGGTGTTTTTTCGGAAACATGTGGAACAGCAAAAAAGCTCCATCTGTTCCTATTGATAAAAGCAGAACGAAAGAAACGAGGTTCAATAAAGGAAATTCTGGAGAAAAGAATCTGTATACTGCAGCGGAAATCAAGACAGAATTTCCTAATTCGATGAAAATGAAAAAAGTGAATCCGATTGAACAAGAGTAGAAGAAAATGAGGAGGAAAATAACTCCTGCAGCGAAAACAGCGAGTTTAGAATCCTTGATGGCGAAATCGAAGAGAATATCTCTCTTGATATCCAGTAAGTATCCCTTGATTTCGAAAGTTTTCGGACTTCCAGAGCCTTCCTGGAGATGTTTGAGGCTCTCTTCGAAACTCACAAAGTTCTTCAAAGGAACATCGAAACCTTGGAAATTGTAGCTTGCAAAAGTATAAAACGGTAGGAAATTGTTAATGAGAATCGACTCTTTCGAAGCTTTCCTTGTCATCAGATCCTTCGGCAAAATCCTGTAGAATAGATCGAACCACATCTGACTTGTACAGTTTGCGGGAACTTTCTCACATTGGTGACAGTTTTTCCTTTCTTCCTGATCTTCTTGAGTGCTTATACAATCCCTCCCACATTCTATGATTGCATCCTTGGATTTCGAACAAAATTCCAGAAGAACCCGGAAATTCTTCAAGTCAGAATTCGTCAAGCTGCTGCAATTATCTCTGTTTGAGGGAGAAAGACAACCTGCAAAATTCGAAAAATGGAAAATGGATCTGTAGGGAGAAAAATCGAAAAACGGCATCAATACGGACTGCAATTTTGATTGTACAGAACAGAGCTCTTGATGGAATTTCAGATCGAAGAGTCTTTCGTAGGAATCCAGTTCGATGATAAACTGGGACATGTAGTCCACTAAAATATTTTTTAAACTAGTTTTAAAAACCATCGATAAAATCCTTTAAAGGACGAATAATCTTTTGTGTCAGGATAATTACTCAAAAGTTGCCTTCAAAAATATAAATGCTCGATATAGATATAAATGTTTTTCAGATTTTCATTCAGAGATCTATTTTTAACTTTTAAACTTTTCGAAAAAAACTCACTGCGGAATAACTCTATTTCGTAACAAACCAGAGCAGATAATCCTTCGAGAATATCCTCTGTTGCCCTCTTCGATCTTCCATCCGGATTCTGTATGGATGATGTAGAGTTCGAATTCGAAAATTGCTTTCGGCTTTCGATGATGGAGACAGGATCGATTAGTTTTATTTCTTCCGGGGGAGGAGGGGGCTGATGGACGATCACTCTGGAGCTTCGGAAGAGGAAGGGTTGGAGTTGGGCCCAGGTCATTCGTCTCGCGGCATACTGTGTTCCTCGGGTATCAAATCCCTAAAAAATCAAAAATTAAAATCTAAAAACGAAAATTCTACTTTTCGTGACAGGATCAAGTTTTCCAAAGATAATTTTGGTCCTGACACAAAGTTTTTATTTTTTGAAGTCCTTACTTTTTCTGGATTTTCATTGAGTTTCAATGGATAGATTTGCAGGACACCCAGAGGGAGTCCCAGAGACAACAACAACGTCACGAGCAAAGCTGTCGTGGGATACTCCAGAATCAAGTCAGAGTACCATTTCAGAATTCGGTTGTGTTTCTTTTTTGAGAGTGGAACTTTAACGGATATACTGGGACCTCCAGCCACTCTATTGATCCTCGTCCTGACCGGGGGTAAAGATGGATTAGGAAAATTCGAAGGAGTATGCTCGAGGAATCCGGATCTCTGGCGAATCTTGGATTCCGGACTTTCCTGATTCGAGCCTTCGATGATTCTGACGGGCCGAAACTCTTCGAAAGAACGGTAAGAATCCGTGGAGCTGGAGGGGATGGAGGTAGGACGGATAGAATGGGGGTCCGAGGAGGTGAAGACCGGCTGAGCGTAAATAGGATCTGGAGGGGACCGATTGGGACGTGAGCCCTGCATCAGAGGCTACAAAAAGTTTTTGAAATAATGAGAATAATCTTCAAATAGTAAAAATAAAGTAATCATAAAAGATAAAATAATTTTTCCAGACATTTCACGATAATGACATGAAAGAAAGAAAATGTTTTATAAATTACCAAAATTCTTTAGTAGACATTACGAAAATCTAAGTTTAATCGATATCTGCATCCAGTTCTTAGTCTGAGAAAAAGAAACATTTATATAGGTTCCAACAAGTCTTTAACAGACGCCACGAAAATTCAAATTTGATCGATATCCATGTTCAAGTTTTCGGACTTGTAAGCCAGAAGAGAGAAATCGAAATCTCTCAAGTGAAACCAAATAGATCCGGTGATGGTTAGTCCGACTCCAAAAATTCCGAAATCCGAAAATTCCGAAAAAGAAAAATTCCACTGAGAATTCCTAGATTTGTTAAAACTTAATTCTTTTCGTTTTTTTTAAATTAATTAAATTTTAAATAACTTTGTAAAAAAACATAAATAGACGTTGATTAAAAGAACGAAAAAAGTTGAAAAAAAAGATGAGTTTGTATTTCACAAAATCAAGTTGAGCCAATAACATCGGAGCCGAAATCTGGGTCAGCGTCTATCCCCTCGATTGCTTTTCGGTTTTCGCTTTTTCGCGTCAAAAAGCAGACCTTCTGTATGGACATTTGCCATTGAGAAGGACGGAGATGAGAGAAACGTGACTCGATCGTGTTTAGGTCAAAAATTCAACATTTTGAATAAGTCATTAATAAAGATCAAGGTCGAGAAAAATGTAGTTGAATAGTGCTTAAGTCAGGAATTGAATGAAATGTTAAATAGATAGTATTATTAATAAAGACAAAGGTATAAAAAGTAATCAAATATTATTGAATATAAAACTAAGAGAGACAAGAGGAACATTATTGGATAGTGTCCAAAAAAGGAATACGGTAAAATCCTCACTCACTATCTGATTCCAGACAGTTTCAATAAGATATCAAAGTTTAATAGTGATCGAAAAATATAAACTATTATTAAAAGCAGATATTATCAAAATTGCATTCTATCGGAAGAAAGGAACCAAAATTGAATAATGATCAGGGAAATAATATTATCGGAATGAATATTTTACGGACTGCTTCTAATCTATCCCCATCAGTATCCGTTTTTCATTTCGTCTGAAGGAAATTCCGAAACGGTTTTAATTCAAATAATTCCGAAGCCTCCGATCTTCTTTCATTCAATCTTCCATGAAAGCAATAAAATGGACAATTGGTCTTCTTCCGGATCTACCTTATAAGTGTTTTGGAAAATACAAAAAGATCCAATTTGCCTCCTGGAGAGATCTGAATTAAAATTAAAATTAAAAACAGAAAAACTCAAGTGTTTTTTTAAAAAACTTCAGGTCAATTGCATAAGAAAATAAAATATTCGAAATTACTGTATTATTATTTCTTATGAGAAAATTATATTTCTAGTTTTTTAATCTAGTTATTTTCTCGTCGACTTCATGGCGAGAAAACCTTTGAAGAAAGAATTTATCTTTTTTTCGAGAAAGCGAAAATAAAAGTTAACCTAAATGATATCTTTAAGGAATCCTAAAACCGTTATAGTAAAATGAAACTTCAGAAAATTTCCGAAGGATCGAGAATGTTAAATTCGAATGTTGGGGAAAATAAAATTTTAGAAAATTAAAAGAATCGAGGAGGTTGGACTTGCATTAAAATTAATAAATCAAAAAAATTAAAAAATTAAAAAAGAAATTTCGAAGATGAAGAATTGGAGCATCGAATAAATTGAATTGGAAATTAAAAAATAAGGAATTTTGGAAAATCAAAAATGTAATAAAAAATCTGACTCAAATTGGAATCTTTGAAAAATTGGGAATTCAAGAAAATCCGAATTGAAATAAATTAGAAAAGATTCTAGAAGATGAGAAATCAAGGAAATCTGATTCGAAAAAATTAAAGTTGAAAACCGAGAACTCAAGAAACTAAATAAACTTAATTTAAATTGGAAATTCCGAAAATAGAAAAATCAACCGGAATTAACAAATCAAGGAAAATCCACAAAATGTTGACAGTCTTTAAATTTTTTATATCACATTTATCTTCATTGCTTAAAAGTTCACAAATGATCTAAAATGCATGTTTCGTAAAAATGTACAAGACATAACTGAATATAACATCGTTTGAAAACCCGTAAAAAATTTCACCCTGATCACATCGATCCCGTAATTCTGTCGAACTCCCGTTTCACGTTTTCTATTTCCTTTTGGAGAGTTTCCTTAACTTCCTGGTTACTTAGTAAAAACGTGTCTTTGTAAGCCCAATTCAACATCGCCATCTTCGTAGAGCACTTGTTCATCTCGAAGCCGGTTCCGGATCCGGAAGGAACGAAAGGGTTCGCCCACCGAGCAAATCTATTAATATCTAATCTGGAGTTTTGCCATCCGTGGAAAATAAAGTCCCTAGGACCCCATCTAGATCCCGTGAGCCATCCATCTCTCACCCATACCCGGTCGGTTCCCTTCTGACGGACTTCGATTCGTCCGAAGTTGGTGTTATTCATTCCAAGATTGAATCTGACACAAGCAACATATTTCCAGACGCCGTCCCAGTCTCTGAAAGTTCAAATTCATCAGTTGTGATAAATTTAAAAGTTTAACTTTGAGTGATTCAGGGCTTTTATATATGAAAACTACAGTTTGAACACATAAGACAAATCAACTTACTGAGAAGCTTCCCAAGTAGGTCTGCAAGCATTTGCTTTTTCTGGCTTGAATCTCTCTAGGAAAACTTGCTGAAAGAAATAATTAATTCACATATTCATAGGTGTCCTTACGTGAATCGCGGCGTTATCAGTTCCATGGAAACTATTTGGGATTTTGTCTTCGTAACTATACCAATCCCGCAAAAAATACCGGCCGAACTGTGTATTTCTATAAACAAAAATTATGTTTTAGTGATTCTTTGTAAACAAAGATTATTTTTTTATAATTTATTTATAAGCGAAAATCATTTTTCAAGGATTCTTTATAAACAAAAATAAACTTTTCTTTGTGATTTCTAATAAAAATAAAGGTCTTTTACAAATTTTCCATAAAAAGACTCACTTAACGATGTAGCTTCCGGCCATAAACTCAAAATTAAAAATTCTTTCATAAAAAACAATATCTGCGTCTGGATTGATGTAGTCTTCTAGCAGGTGATTAGGGTTCACAATCCCCATATCTGCATCGAGGAAATAGAAATAGTGATATTTTGGGTTCCGGAGCATCATTTCTCTAAAGACACAATGTCTCTGGAACATGAACTGAAAAAAAGGAAATTCATATATAGAAATTTCGAAACTCACGTCTTTCTGAGGACATCTGCTCACTAAATCCGGCTCTTGATCCAGAGATACCCGTATGAGGGGATAATTGTAGTGTTGGCAATAACATGAAAGAGAATCTTGGGCTAATTGATAATTTGCAAACTTGGTAAATTCGTCGACAATGACGATAACAGCAATCGGAAGCTCTAAGATTTCTCTCATATATGGAAGTCGATATTATTAAGCTAAACTCACTTATATTCACTGTTCGTTGTCTTTCGATTGGTAAATAGACAACATTGTTGTAGTAATTATCAATAAAGATAGTAATTTTCTTATAGTTGTATTCTTCGAGAAACACTAGTACCGCCAGTAGTAGAAAACAAAATAAATATTGCTGTCTCAACCTTCTCCGAGGTGTTTTCATCCTGGAAAATAAAGAATTTAAAATCTATATATCGACGAACGTTGAAAGAACGAGAGCCAGAGATTAGTGAGATGGGGAAATTTTTTTGAGATTAACAAGGGCGACCGGGCACGAGAGCAAGTGTCTTCTGAGCCGAGGCGGGAGAGTTTTGTTACTGAATTGATTTCTTTTTTTTAGGAATGAAAAATTCCGCTTGATTAAAAAACTGGTTTTTACACTAACAACAAGAAAATATTGAAGTTAAAAATATCTTTTTCTGAATGAATGCTAATATTCTTAATATTGTCCAAATTTAGGTAGGAACAGAAATAGCTATTTTTGATAACAAACTTTTCCTCTTACCCACTACGGAAAGTTGTATAATAGAATTTGAGAAACACGAGGTTAGACTACAAAAACTTTTTCTAAAAATAAAAAATACTCAAGTCAGTTTCAAAGGCTCCTCACAGAAGCAATCTCGGATAGTGTTTGTCTTTTATAAACAATTTTTTTAGTTACTATCTGAGTTTACACAGTGAAACTTAATGAAGTTGAGTTTTAATTGTGACTGAAAAACAATTCATTTGTGAAATTAGTCACGATTTTACTTTAAGATAGTAAAAACGATATAACGGCTTTGAGAAACAATTTCCAATTGTCTGAAATCGAACTTTTCTCCTTGTAAAAAAAATCTCAGACTAGGGTTCAAAAAAACATTAGTTCTTTCAATGAAGAACAATACAAAAATAGAAACAAAACATCTAGGAACAATTTACGTTAGAGTATTCGAGAACAACTTCCAGGTACACACCAAGCTCCATGGAAACAACCTCAAGTATCCTATCATTCATTCTCGGAGTCATGTAAAAAGGGCGAAACTTGTGACGCACGCTATGAAAAATTCAGATTCCTCGAAAATTTAAGAATCAATGAAAATCGGACAGGCAATATATTCAGGGGTTAGTCATAGGAAATCACATTACAAAAGTCATAAAAATTAATCACACTGTTACTAAGAGTAAATAAACCCTTATAAATTTGTCTTCGATGTACACTTTCAGAATTTTAAATTTTTTGAACACTTGATCCCAGACGTCCTGAGAGTACAAGGGGAAATTAAAAGTGAATTTTCTTACGAAACAACCTCGAGAAGAGTTTCAGGAACCATTCAATGTATAAAACAGCCATGAACATGTCAAAAAATTCTTTTAAAATTGATTTCACAGAACTTCTTGGTGTTTTGTCCCTAAAATTAACTTCTACAATTCTTGTGTTGTATTCTTAAGATTGACTTTTATGATCTTTCAGCATTATGTCCTTAAGGTCAATTTTTATGACTTCTTGATGTTATATTTCTAAAACTGGCTTCCCTTAACTCCTTGGCGTTCTGTCTTGAGCGACATTTGTGACTGGTTCTTGATCCTTTCTTCCTTCCCCCGCTTCCTTCACTTTCCATCAATCCGAGCTTGTTTGCTTCCTACTACACCATCGATCCAAAAACGTGACTTGTACTATTTGTGTCTATATTCGTATCTATTGTCTCTATCACGACTATGAAAGTCCATCCTTAGTACACCATTATTCACGACACCAACTGACCTAGAAATCTTCCCAGCGATCCTAAGACCTTGATACGCGATTTTGGTTTTAAAAAATGAAAGAAGAATTGACATTTGAAGGTGATCAAAGTCGTGCCAGATAGTGGAAGTCTAAAGAGTCCTTGATTAGTGAGTTTTTTTTATCTCTGAATTTCTGAACTTCTGAAACCGACTTGTATATATAAATTTCTACTTTTAGGCCTTCAAAATTTGATTTTAGGTATTAGCTTCTGTTTCTAAATCTTTAAAATTAATTTCTATATATAAATCCCCTTTTTCAAATATCTGAAATTTAATTTTGTATATTTATTTCTATTTTAAAGCCCCAAATTTTGCATTTGTATATCAGGTTTCGTGTTTATCAACAAATTTCTTTCGCAAGGAATCTTTATAGTCGAGCCGAAGGTTCAATTTTGTTGTTTTTCTGTTCGATGATCATTTATCAACGAAAAAGGAACAGAAAACGTATCTTTGAAACTATTTTTTTATTTTTTTAAAAGAAACATTTTCTACGATGAATCTCTGTTTAGATAACACCGGGGCCATTATGGATATCGCCGGAAGAATGGAGTTCGCCGGGGGCTCTTTTGGACTGACGGATGGACAGAAAGCCATGATAATAAGAATTGTGGAAACAATTTTGAGAATTCCTGGAGTTGTTTTGCTGGAACTTTGGTGGATTAAATTTGATTTTGCTGTAAATGAAATAAGGACCAATGTTCTCAACAAAGGTGCTTTGCCACATTATTTGGAGACTTCGGAAATCATTGAATTTATCGACAACAGGAACATGGACACCGTTGTTGCTGGGATTTTGAGTTTTGCAGGTTTGTTTTTCAATTCTTTATATCAATCTTGGTTTTCGTGTCTAAATTCCAACTTTCGTATATGTATCTTTATACGAGTTTCCATTTCTATGTACGAACTCCAAATTTCATATATGAACTTTAATTTTCAGTGATCCTATTGTCCTTAATTCTGCTGACGGTACCACTGGAGAAGTTGTTCAGGATGTATGTCCATGTGGCTAGTCTTCTCTTCTTCGGGTTGGCCCACTTCCTTTCTGTCCGTTATGTAGTTCTGGAACGAGATGATTCGGATCCAGATTTGAAGCTGGATGACTTTACGAAACTGGAAAGACATGGGTTTTACTTTATTGCTCAAGTAAGCTTTGATTGAAGAACTTTGATCAAAGAAACCTGATGTTTTTCAGCTTCTAATTGCGTTGGCTCAGTCCTTCATGCTGTCCATAGAAAGCGATGCTGGAAGAGTGACTTTGGCAGTGTTCTCTGCTCCGATTATTGCCAGGATGTGCGGGACTCCCGTGGACAAGCTGATTATTGCTCATAATATTGCTTGTTCTGCGGCAATGCTATTTATCTGTATCTATGTTTTAAACAGTGTTCCGACGTTTTTGCAATCAATTAAACAAGGATCCAGAAGACTCCGAGCGTTATTTGTCATCAGAGGAGTTGGAATGGGTAAATTTTGAAGTACTTTAGTTTCTTTAAATTTTTTATTTCAGGTATAATAAAAATGTGGCAGCGTCTACGTATCGCGGAAGTTCTAGCATCTTGCTGGGTCCTGATGTTCTCATTGAGATTCTACAATCAATTGGCTTCTGGAAATTCCAGTTTTGATACAGCTGTGATGGCAGCAATCGCTGAAACAACAAGCAGTCCTTTTACTCTTTTGGCATTGGCGTTGACAGTCAGTTATATTTCGCAGTTTATCGTTCAAGGTACACAAATTATCCTCGGAAGTACGCAAGATAGTAGTCATGTTCTTGCTACACATGGATATACTGAGGCTATGACACTTGTTTTTCTGTGTTGTCAAGCTGGGGTCCTTGGGATGAGGACGGAGCAGAAGATGTTCATGTTGAAGCTGGTTTTATTCATAGGTAAGTCAGAATTTTAGAAATTTACTAAATGAATGATTTATAGTGCTTTCGGCATTACTACAATCTTTATTTGAAATCTTGGAGCCTCAAATGTTAGCCTTCGCTGCAATGGCAAACGTGACATTATCGATGCACGGTAGATGTTTAATCCTGGCTTCTATATTGACAATAACGCCATTTTTGATATCGTTTATGCTAATGACGTTTTTGCCAATGGATTTGTGGTTTGTATTGATTATTTCTAATTGTTTATTGACTTCTATAAGAACGATTTCGACGACGGTTTTGTATTTCCTTCATATTGCAGAAAACAAGGCGGAAACACCATGGGAAAAATTCGATGACTTGATATTTTCGTGTAGAATTTTAACACATTTCGCAGAGCTTTTGCTTGCTTTGTTTGTGGTTTTCTACGGAATTTATGCATCTTTAATCGGAAAATGGACCGTTTTTTCATTTTTGGTTCTATTTATTCACTCGTACTTTAATGTATGGAGGAAACTGAAAACATGTATTAATGCTATTAGAACCCGAGATGCAGCATCGAAGAAAATAAGTGAATTTGAGAAACCTACAAAAGAGCAATTATTAAAGAAATCGGATGTTTGTATGATATGTCTTGGAGAAATGTCAAGTGATGCGAGAGCAACACCATGTAATCACTATTTTCATGGATTCTGTTTGAAAAAATGGCTTTTTGTTAAACCTGTTTGTCCATTGTGTTATGTGAGCCTTGGAGATGGGAAATTGCTTGTCCAACAACCGGAATATCAATCGATTTTTAGAAGGAGAACACTTGATCCACAAAGGCATTATGGAAACAATATTTTAAATGAAAATGAAGAAGGCAATATTTATGGAAATAATGGTTTTGAGGGAAATGAAAGGAATAATATGGATGATGGAAGAGAACCTCTGATAGGAATTTTGCCGGATGGAAGTACAGGAGTTGATTTGGAAAACATAGAAACTCATGAAACAGGAACACACAGACTTCGGGTTATGAGCAACTTCAGTGATTGGAGTTCTGATTCTGATTCGGTTGGATCTCAACCGACAAGTACGGATGGGATAAGCAGTGGTTAAATAAAAGTCATTTCCAATACAGGTTAATTTATTACAACAACTTCAACTATCAAAATCTGGTATTTGGATCCTGGTTCTTATTCAAATGAATTCTGTCCGATAAAGGCGGATGAAACGAAGAGTTAAAAAATTTCGTGTTTCTTGATACGAGTAAATTTATTGCGGTATTTTAAAAAAGATATGTATTTGTTTTCAATACGAGTAAATTTGTTATTTTTGAATCTTGATTTAAATTGATTGTCGAAGAGAAATTGGACTACATTTATAACCGTAAAATCGGTTTAAATATCTATGAATTTGTTTAATTTCGCTTATCAAAAATACAGAAAAATACAAAGCTATTTTCTATACTATCTTGAAAAGGGGAAATGTTTTTTACAGAAATGCTTCGTAATCGATTTTGAAGTTAATTTTTAGTTGTGCTATTTTTGAAAAAGGAAATGGATTTTGTTGCAAAAATATTTCGAAATTAGTTTCGAAACTAACTCCTGGTGTTTTCAAGAGCCCTTGTTTTTTATAAATGGCTAAAAATGGATTTCAAATTAATTCTCAACAAAATTTGTCCTTTCTTTTTTATAACAATACGATTAAGAAATTAATTTCGAAATTCTAGTGATTTCTGGAAATCTTGTTCTATGGATTGTCCAAAATGGATTTTAAGTTAATTCGTAACAAAGTCCATTTTTCCTTTTTTACAATAATACAATTTCAAAATTCCGGTAATCCGTAGAACTCTTGTTTTCTATAATTTGTTATGGATTAATTTAAAATTCGTTTTGAACAAAGTTCATTCTCCTCCTTTACAATAATATAATTCTGTGTATTGATCTTTGGGAAGGTGTTTACGAAAGGAAATATAAAAAAACAAGGCTTTACCATGGTTTATGGTTTCATTTTATTGATTTAAATACCTGTTTAAAAATTTATGCCTTTCTTTTTCGGAAAAAGTAATGTTCTGATTTAGTTTCATAAAAAACTTCATCATTCAATCAAAAATCATACGACAGAAGTTTTTTCGAAAAGACTAAAGTACATTTCCTGAAATTTTCCCTTGGTTATGGCCAGTTCCGTATTTTTTTCTCTTTTATTTTTCTTCTCTTGCTGCTTCACATGTCAACCGGGGTCAATTGAGGCTGTTTGGAAAAGAAGGGAACAGTCTGTCTTTCCTTTTTATAAACGAAAGGAAAGCAGTTCCCCTTTAGTTTTTGGGGAAAAAAAGAAAAATTGGAATTTCTAAGGTTTTTGAACATTTTAAAAAGAAGAGGAAAATGATTTTTAAACAATTTTTAGTTTTAAAAGAAATATAATTTGAAATAGGGGATTTAAAATGCATAATTATTGTGGAAGTTTAAAACTTAAAAAAACCAAAAGTTGAAAAAACTATATGTTGGGAAATTTAGAATTTTAAAAATATGTTAAATGCTGTGGAAATTTCTAGCTTTACAAAAAGTTGAAAGTAACTTGAACCACCCAAAATGCATAATTATTGTAGGATTTTTATAAAAGTTTTGGATAATCTGAAAAAGTTAAAAATAATCTTTGAAAAGATAGAGATGAGTTTTTTCTTGAGAAAAGGTTTCTGGAAGACGTGAAAAATAAAAAAAGTTAAATTGAAGTTGGATTTGTTCGTGGTTAGTTACGCATTTGCTCTCTCTACGCTGAACGGGATGTGTATTTGCGTATCGTTGAGTATTCGCTTTTGTGTCATTTTGGTCTAGATCGTCTAGTCGAGATTATTGGCTTATTTTTGGAAAACGAAGAAATCTCGATTTTTTTGCAAAGAAAATAGTAAAGATAAAGTTGTTTTTTCGATGAAAAACAAATCTAAAGAGGGAGATTGCAAGAAGTGGTACGAGATGGTAATAAGGTGATAATTGAAAAGAAAATTAATTTTGGATAGGGTTTTTATTAGAAAAATAGAATTAATTTTGAATGAGATTTTTAAGTTTTGTTTTCTTTTTGTCAAAAAAAGTTAATTTTAGATGTTTTCTTGTTTTGGTAGAAAAATCTATTTTAAACAGAACTTTTTTGCTGAAAATTTGAGAAACTTTGGAGCGCTGTAAATTGATGAGAGTTAAAGATTTCTCACTGAAATTGATTTTCCCTCATCTAATCCTTGAATTACCAGCTTGTTAGTCATCTTCCAGAACCTCTGAGACAAGATGGTCCCAGACGAATTATTCCGAAAAGAATGTTTTCCTGTTTTTCGGTGTATAAGATTAACTTTCTTTTGTTTTCATTTTTAAAAGTTTGATCTTGGATTTTTTCGCTTTAAGAGAAAATATTTTTGATTTTTAATTCTTAATTTTTAATGTTAAAAAAAGGAAAACAGTGTTCTTGGTCCAGACTCTATCCCCATATTTTTCTTTTCTCTCCGCAAGCAAGACCAGGCATAGCACATTACATCAGCTGACTGACTGTCCCTCCTAGACTGCAATATAACGATGAAAAACGCATGCAGTTCAACTCCGCCTAATGTCCGCTGTCGGACCAATGCTCAATGTTTGTTCGTGAAACACGCAAAAAGAAGGGGTACTCGTTTATTCTCATCTTGCTTTGGGTGGAAAATGTATGGTTCTTGTATTCATTTTGGAGATTACTTTGACTTTGAATATGGTTAGGTATGTTTTTTGCAATTTAATAGGGATTTTGATGCTCCATGGATATTGGTTTTTGAAAATTGAGAATATTTTGGATTCTAACATGGTTGGATATAGTGGGGAAGGTTTTTGGAGTTAAGGAAGTGTTTTAGTTTCCAACATGGATGAGTATATTTTTGGGGATGTTTTGGCTTTGAATATGAATAACTATATTTTTGGGATTTAAAATATTTAACTTTGAACATGGATGAATAGATTTTTTTGGAAATTTTAAGGTGTTTTGGATTTGAGTGTGAATAGATATGTTTTTAGAAGTTTAGAAGTCCTTAACTTTAAATATGGATGAATAGATTTTTTGAAATTTAAAAGTGCTTCAAGTTTGAAGATAAATAGATATATTTTTGAAAAAATTGGTCTGCTGAAAAGATCGATTTTGAAAGTAGAACTTGAATGACGTTTTGAAAAGAAAACTGGTCTTGATTTCTGTTTGAAAAAATATATTTGGAGAAAAATTAATTTGTCGGGAAATTTGGAGTTTTAGGAGAAAAAATAATTTTTATCATTTTTAAAGGAATTTGATTTCTTCCATTTAAAAAAGGTAGTTTTGGTCTGTTGAAAGGAAGTTAGTTTTGATCTTTTAAAAGAAAAGTTAATTTTGATCGTTTTCTGGGTCGGGTGACTGATGTGAAAAAAAGACCAAAGCTCGTATAGGCCAGCTGATTCTCCTCATGACAGAAATAGAATCTCTTTGGTCGAGGAAAAGGGGGCAATCCAACAAGAGTCTTGACGGCTTAGAATCCAAAAATGGAAAAAATGGTCTAAACAGAATTTACGTGCTTCCTGAGGCAAAGAAAATATTTTTTATGAATAAAAAAATGACGAGGATTTCTCCAAATTTAATTTTTTGGGTTTGAATACCAATTATTTTTCGGGTTTTAACATTCATAATTTTTTTGCTTTTAGGAAGTTTTTTGACTGTTGAAATTTGAGCAGAGTTTCGAAATTGATACTAATTTCTTGGAATTTTTATATTTTTGTTTTAAAAATTTGGTTTTTGGGATTGAGATCAAAGTTTTATGTGTATATTAATAATTTTTCGGGATTTTATACTTTTGCTTTGAAAAAACTCCATGATCATTGGAATTGGAATCGAATTTGAATTTGAGTGAAACAGCAATTCGCTGCAGTTGCTCCCAATGACATTGTCGGAGACAGAGCTGGAAAATAAGTACGCACAACGATGAGAATTGAAAGTGCAAGGAAAACGGGACAGAAATCGTTGGGCTTGGGTTGAGAATAGGGCTATGGACAGCGGGGGGAAGGTAGTACTTGAGGTTGATCAGGTTTGGATGATTTATAGAAGATAGAAGTTTTGGATCGTTTGGAATCTAGGAAGTTTTTTGGGATTTTAAATATGATTATCAGTAACAAGGAAGAGGAAATCTTTTCAGTAGTTTTCTTGGAACGGAAGTTTATTCTAGGAAATTTTGGAGTTTGTATTTAAGAAATTTCCTTTAAAGTTGTTGTTTTTAAACTTTTAAGACAGTATGGTTAAATAATCGACCTTTGAAAGGGAAATACGAAGAAAAGTTTTTCGTGAGTTTTTGGAAGTTCCTGAAAATTGATCGAAATTTGTGTCAAAGTAATTTTATAAAAAAATTTATTTCTCATTGTCACATTAATAGGATCTAAAGACTCATCGAAAATACGGAAATTGTACTTTTTTGTACGTGACTCTTCGGAATCTATGAAAGTTTGTGTCAAAAACAATTTCGTAAAGTGTTTATTTTCACATCCGTAGTTTTGAAACTGACATCTGAAAAATAAGGATTTTGAAAATTTCGAAAGTACCAGGAATTAGCTTCAAGCTGAATTTATAAGATTCTTAATGTTCATATTGTAAATAATCAAAGCTACCCTCACGATGAAAATATTGAAGTTATTTTTTCTGTTGAAAACTTCTAGTTTTCAGAATATGTCAAGGTAATTTCGTAAGGAAAATTAATTTCTGTTTATAACAATATGATTAAAAAACGACTTTAAAAACGAAAATATGAAAATTGTATTTTCTTTCGAACGTGAGTTTCGAATTTTCTCAGACATTCATGGAAATTCGCGTCAAATTAATTTTCATAAAAGGGTTCTCTTCGTTATAAAAGGATGGCCAAAGAACTCTCGAAACGAAAAAATGAAAATTGTTTTTTCGAACGTGAATTTCGAAAGTTTATGGAAATTCATCTTGGAAAATCTCCTGATGAAAATCTGTTTGATTTTTATAAAAGTATGATTGTTACCAAAAAACGAGGATTTCGATCTTCACTTAACTTCCTAATATTACGTAGATGGGATTCCCTGGCATTTTTACCTAATGTCAACAAGTGCGATTGACATTTCCATTTGAATGATGTTTAAATTTAAACTTTTTTGCATCATTTCTTCATTTAAATAATGTTCAAAACTTCTTGCATTACTTTTTCACTTGAATGATGTCTCGATTTAAAAGGTTTTTACATCACTCTTCCATTTGGATAATGTTTAAGTGTAAAATTTTTTATATCATTTTTCTATTTGGATAATGCTCAATTTTAAAGGGGTTTTTTAAAATATTCTTCCATTTGAATTGTTTTTAAAATTTTCGAAATTAGTAATCGATAGGTGCTAACGTTGAAAGAATTTTCTTTAACTTTTAAGTTTCCTATTTTAAATTTTTATTTTTTTCAGATGCATAGAACTTTGTTTTTGTCGAGACCGACTTTAAGAAGATTTTTGTCTTCGGATGTTACTGTGGAAAAAACTCCAGAAGTTGAGAAGGTTTCAACTCGATCTTTGAGAAAAGCGAACTTGAACCAAAAAGTGAAGGATTTTCCGTAAGTTTCTTCATGTTCATATGGTTACTTAAAAATATTTTTAGAATCATCTATCCTGATTTTCTGCAGTCTCCTGTTTGGGAACGTCGGATTCCGTTATTTGAGAAACTTCAAAGAGCGGATATGCTTGAACGTAGGATGCATATTGATATCCCAGAATTTTACGTGGGTGAGTCGTATCAAATGTTGTAGTTTTTTGAAGGAAAATTTGTTTGGAATTTTTACTATTGATATTAATATCGATATTGGTTGGCAGTATATACCCTTGTCTATATGTCTTGACAGTGAAAGAATAACGCCACGAACAAAGTTGTGTGCTTTTCTTTTTATTTTTTAGGAACAGGGAAAAGCTTTGAAAAATGCACATTTTCCGAGACTAAAGTATAAGCAATATTTTTTTCGGGTGAGAAGAATAAGAATTTTTTAAAGAAATATTTGGAGTTTTTAAAAATGTAGGTTTTAAGCTACTTTGAGAAGTATTGTTTTTGAGAGTTTCGGAATATTTTGGAAAATATGTTTATTATTCCGGACTGCAAATCCAAATGACTTTGAGTGACCGATAGCGAAGATAGACTAGTCGTTTATTTGTTCTATGAAAAGATGGACTGTTTTGTTTAAAGAATATAGAGGATGATTTTAAGATTAATTTTTAATGGGAAAGTTTAAAAATAGTTTACGAAATAGAGTAATTTTAAAAAACAATGTTATATAGTTTTTGGAGAAGAAAGCATAGTTTTTTCTTGGATTTTCATAGGAAATGATTTTAGAATTTATTTTTTTGACGAAAAAACAAAAAATATCATAGGGAATTGAGCGATTTTCAAGAAGGATGTCATATAGTCTTAAAAAAGAAATGACGCTTTTTTCTTTGTATTTTTGCTTCGTTTTTTTTCAATCCTTGGAAGCCACGACGCATGTGAAACAACCGAGGAGAACACTGACAGGGCTCCGGACGAAAACCGGCTTGGTTTTTCCCTTTTTCAGATTGGAAAAATAACAAACATTTTTTCGTGTGCTTCTATGGAAAATACTTTAATTTAGATCCAATGGTTCTTATAATTTTGTCATTTTTTAGGATCGATATTGGCAGTAACGACCGCAGATCCTAATCAGCAATCGAGACAGAATAGATTTGTGGGAATATGTGTCAGAAGAGAGAGACCAGGTCTTTTACACCAATTTACGTTGAGAAATGTAGTTGATGGTCTTGGAGTGGAGGTTATGTATGAACTGTATAATCCTACGATTCTTAAGATTGAGACGTTGAAATTGGAGAAGAGACTTGATGATGATCTTACTTATTTGATAGATGCATTGCCGGAGTATTCGACATTTGACTTTAACATGGAACCATTGGCCCATCCATCAGGTACTCCGGTCCCGGTGAATGATATTAAAGTGAAAATGAAATCTCCGCCATGGTCGCAAAGATGGGAATTATACGATTTCAAAGGAATAGACAATGCCTGGGAGTTGACAACTCCGTACTTTAAAAGGAAGCTCAAGATAACGAAAATTGAAGACTATATGAAGTATGATTTGATCAGAAATTACAGAGACCATTGTCAGGAAGCGGAACATGAAGAGAAAGTTCAGAAAGAAATGCTTGAGTTTGAGAAAGTTCGTCATGAGTCTGGAGCGACGAAAAGACGGATTTTGAAGTCAGCGGCAGAAGGAATTTGAATTCTAAAATCTTGCAGATGAAAGAATTTTGGACCCATATTTTGTTGATTTTTATAGGAATTAGTGGTAGGATTTTAGAGTCGGAATCTTAAATCTGGGGATTCCTGGGATTTCAATCTTTTTATCTGCCTTCTATGGGAGGTGCTCAAAAATTTTGGAGCCCTGAAATCTTCAAGAGAAAGGATTTGGGTCTATTTTATTGATTTTTTATAGAGGAACTACTGATGGGATCCTGAAATTCGGAGATATTTAGATTTTGAAACTCGAATTTTGGGGAATTCTGGAATCTGCAAGAGAAAAGAGTTTGGATTTTTGTTGATTTTTTAAATAGGAAATTCTGTTTTATTTAAATGATTGACATTGTTCGGGAAAAGGATCTTTCTATTTCTTGAAATGGAACCTGGATCAGGATCCTAATTCCGCGCAATGGTAGATCTCCGATTGCGTTTTGAATGTAATAAAATCAAATCTGAGCGTCCTTGTGACGTTTAAGAAAGAAAATTTTCATCTTGGAATACTTGCCGTTATATTTATTCGGTAACGATATAATCGTTTATTTTTAATTTTCTTGTTTTTACTTCTTTTAATTTATTTGTTTTTTGTTATTGTTTTTGATGATGTTTTTTCAGGGATTGAAATTTGAGAAAGAGGACTTTTGGTTCAACCTGCCTTTATTGATTATTTTTCGGGTTCGAAGCTTGAGCAAAATGGATTAATCCTGGATTGATTTGGCTTTGCCTCCCGTCTAGTCTTTCAAAAAAGAAAATTCAGAAGCAATTTGAATCTGGTCTAAGAATGCCAAATTTGTGAAATTTAAAAAAAGAAAAAAATTACAGTATTTTTTTCAATGGAGTTCCCCGGTGAAATTGTTGCTAATATAATTGAGCAACGTTTATCACTTTGTAAAAGTGATTTAGACGAAGAGTCTAAGAATGTGGCTATTCTTCAAGCAAATCATATTCTTGGCTTTGGATTAACAATCGCTGTTAATTTTTATTTGACTCATGATAGTTGTAAAATTCGAGAATGTGACCACAATATACCGTTTGAAGTATGGACTCTTCAAAGACACAAAGAAAAGGTGAATTTTTAATTTTATTTTTTAAATTTAGATTTTTTTATTTTAACAATTGAAAATCATTCAATTTGTATAGTTTTAAGTTGAATAAGATGATTGATAATTGAAATTTTATGTTTATAGATCAATGGAACAGGAAATTCATTGTTGCCTTTGTTTTTAAAACAGGCAATTCGATCGCAACTACATTTCTCTCCAATAAATTCATGGCTAGCACAAAAAGGCCAAAAACTCCCTGAGGGAATAAGATGCTCATACAGGTTTGTTTTAAATTTTTAAAATTTTGTTTTATTGTTTTTAGTAATTTTGAATCTTTTGGATTTGAATAATTTTATCTTTTTAGGATTTCGACAAATCCAAGTTTGACGAATAAGATCACAGATGGTACTGTAGAAGTCCATAGTTTTCCGATTTGCAGATTCGAACCGTCGGATCCATCTTTGGGAGAACTTTTGGAAGTTAAGGTTGAATGGATAAGAGCAAAAGAAATGCCGATTATTGATTTAATGAAGAAAAAAGAAAATGAATCAACATGGTTAGCGGCCCCAACAGATGGTATTCCTCCTAGCTCGACAGAAGAGGAGGAAGAAGATGGGTCTAGTAGTACACCATCATCACCATCGTTTCCACCATCTCCTCCTGGAGAAATAAATTCTGATGAAAATAAATTGATGATGATTTCGACAGAAAGAGAAATGATGAAGGATTTTGTTGTGAACTCTGATGGGAAGAAAAAAAGAATAAAAAAGAAAAACTCTAAAATGGATGAATCAGAAGAAGAAAATGAAGAAGATAAAGAAAAATCACCGAAGTCGAAATCAAGAAGAAATAGAAGATGTAAGACAACATCAACGTCAACTTCAACATCGACTTCGAATTCAGAACCTGTTATGAGGTCAAGAAATTCAAGATCATTTTGTGGAGCAAGTATTAATTCAGATACTGTTGTTTTCAATCCAAGAACAAGATTACCATTAAACTCATCACCAGCACCGTTGAAAAGAACCCCATTAGTTCAAAACTTAGCATCGAAATTGAGGGATAAATTTACGGTATTAGACGGTGATAGTTCTAGTTCTGATTCAGAATATGTGGCTCATAAGAATTCAACGATTTATGGATCACAACATTCTAGCAATGCGTTATTATGCAATTTTGAAGAATCAGCATTGAATGGAAGATTGGAACCGATCTCGACTGTGGAAGGCTTTAGACTTCAATTGGGTAAGTACTTTTTTTGTCGTATTCATATTATTGCTAGTTGTGTTACTAGGATGTTATTCTGAAATAGGAAAACAGAATTGAATTCTAGAGAATTTTTATTTGTTTGTGATTTTCATAATGGTGGTAATTTCAGCGGTATCGGGTAGTTTCTCTGTTCCTCATACAATGATCCCAGTTTCGACATATTTCTTTGACGTTAGCGACGACAATGCTCCTTCGCTCTATTTGGGACATTGTAGTTTCAAGGATGCTTTTGGTCGTAAAGCTATCCATATACCAAAAAAATGTATCGTTCAAGCAGTAAGTCCCTTAAAAGTAGTTTTGTTTAGTAATTGGGTTTTTCAGACGTTGTTTAATCCTCAAGGATCAGTTGTCAGGATTTTTATAGTCAAAGTTGATTGTAGTGATATCCCACCACGTTCAAGAACATTTATAAGACAAAGAACATTTGCGGCTCCAGAAGGCACATCAGTGAAAGATGAAAATAACCGTTCATGGTTACGATATTTGATTAATCTGAGACTGGCAACGGATCGAGCGGGTAAGCTGTATATGCATACGGATATTCGTCTTTTATTTTCAAACAAAACGGACCTCGATGTTATGAATCTTGTCGCAGAACAAGGACAAAGTTGTTCTGAGAATTCTAAAGTCAAATATGGTGCGACTTATGAATTAATGACGGCGACTGAGATGCCACAAAAACCGAAATATTCTCCGGTAAAATGAATAGATTTTTGTAGAGGCTAAGAAATTTCTATAATCGGATTTAAAAACGAGTTTCTAGTTAAGAATTGAATCATGTGCGAGCACAAAGATGGATAATAGAATTCAGGTAGAGCTTATTAGAGGTTTTTGAAATTCAGGATTTTTCATTTTTAAATGTTTTTAATGAAAATAAAGATAGAATTTTTAAAATTCGGAGTTTTGAATGCTTTTATTAACTAGATATCTGAGGACTATAAGTGAAATGTTTAATTAAGAGACTTCATCCAGATATTGTTCTTGATTTCATCTTGGAGAGACTTTTCATCTAATTTCTCTGAGCTGATTTTGAGGAATTGGTCGTAGTCGTCTCCCAGTGATTCTATGACTTCGTCATCGATAGATTTGATTTGGTTTTCGATAGAAAAGATTGTGGATTGAATAGAAGCAAGTTCGCATATTCTCTCCAAAGCTTGAGTTGCCTTTTGTCTGGCGATTTTAGCAGCTCTTGGTTCCAGAAGACCGAAAGGTCGGAAGTTTGGGGGAGATTTTGATTTCTATAAAGTAAATTTAGAAACATAAAGTTGATTCAGAAAATAAAAGGTCACGTACTGTGGGTGATTCTTCTTTTTCTGATTTCCTTTGTTTCAAGTTTGAATCAGCTTCTTTCTCTTCGGTTAGAGCCTCGATAATTTCGAACTTGCTCGACCCTTCTTCGCTTGGAATCACTTGAACCAAGTTGTTTGGTTCCATTTCCCTATTATCCACGAGTCCGACAGTAGACAAAGCAAAGCCGTTTTGGTTCCTAAAACATTAAATCAACAAGTCCAATTTTCAAATTGATATATATTTCCGAATAAAATATTCAGTGACTCACTTGGCTAGAGAAACGTTGAGTCTACAATCTTCCAGAATCTTCTCCAACTCAATCATCATGTTGAAATAGTCGTCCACCTGTCTCACCTCATCCTTCGCAAGCTTCTTCAGCTGCTTGGTTTTTGATTTAAGTTCGACTTCCTTCATCTAAACCCCCAAAACAAAAATCAACAAAGTTAAGTTCAAAGTATCTCGACTGTTTCGAACAGTGTTCACTTTCTAGTTTCCACAAATCCCGTAATTTTCTTCATTGCCCAAAGTATTTACAGTTTGATAAAATCTTTAATCTTCATGAAAGTACTGTACGTGTCCTTCCTCGACATCAGCAGCCCTTTCTGGTTCAAAACAGGGAGGTCAGAAGAGTAATCTATCGGTCTACCTTCGAGATCAATCAGAGCACCACCCGCGGCACGGATTATTGCATCAGCTGCACAGAGATCCCACTTCTTGATAGCTGTCGTGTGGATATAATACTCTAAAAATAATTTAATTCAAACATTTTAAAATTCGACAAAAGAAATCTCAAGATTCTGATGAAAATCGGCAAAAAATTTGGAACGCTTCACGAATTTGCGTGTCATCCTTGCGCAGGGGCCATGCTAATCTTCTCTGTATTGTTCCAATTTTAGAATGTGTTCATTTGGAATGAACGTTTACAAAAATTAAGAGGTCGCTTTTATTACAGCACCCATGAATTCCGATTTCGAAAACCTAAATCCTCTTGGAAGAGACAGACAATAAAAGAAAAATGCTCTGTCACTCAGTGGCATATTAATCTCTCTAATGTGTTTTCTCAGAAGGAAAAAGAGTCAAGTCCGTTTTTGCCAACCAGAAATCAGTGGTCTCTGAGGCAATTATCACGCCCTATTTCTTTATTTTCAACCACGAATGCTCTTCCCCATAAAAACCGTCCAAATCTGGTGATTTCGAAATTCGACAAGCTACTTTCGAAAACTACTTTCGAGAACTGATTTCGAAACAAATCAACTTTCAACAACCCTACCTGCGGTCGAATTCACGAGTTTCAAGGTCTTGTACCCGGAGCCTCCTGCCGGTTCTACTTCATATTCCCCATTCAAAGCACTGTCTATGAGTTCCCGAACCTTTCCGGCGTGAGATCTGTAAACGTTTCATTGGCTAAATCAACAGCGGTTCAACGAACCTTGAGACCATGATTTTCTTCGGCACTGCTGCATCTTTGTCGAAATTTATTTTCCCTGATTTCGTGCTCAGGACTCCCCAGTCCACGAGACCCATGACTGAAAAACAAGTAGATGACTTTGTTATTTACATTAATATGCTAAGTTATTGATATAGGTCCCATTGATGTGCTAGATCATATTGACATTAAAAACCCACTGGTTTCGTCGAAGAAGGGTCTGTAGATAGCTCCGAACGTCGGTTTCCCGTCGATCGCCACACAAGCCATGACTGTCACGTACTGTGTCAGCCCCTCGGTATACTCCTGGGTGGCATCCAGAGGATCTATCCAGAAGTTGATCCGACTCAGTTCCACCTTCTTCGTCGGGAACTGATTAATGGCGTCCTTGAAGTCCATCCAGAGTTCGTAGTTGTCGTCTCTGTACTTTGTGGCTTCGCTTTCGGAAATGTCCCCTGATTTTTCCTCACTTGTCACCTGGATCCATATATGAGAAAAGAAATATAAGAGAGGAACTCACAGTTAATCCAGGAAATCTCTGCAATAATCCCAGCATCAGGTGATTCGAAACCAAATCTGCCTTCGTCAACAACTCCGCTTTCCCGACGTCAGTCTGGCCCTTTTCTTTGATGTTTAAAGTATTCTCTTCGTGGATTTTCTTGACCGCATGACCACCCATTTCCACGGCAAGTACGGCATAGCTAAAAATCCCTTTTCATATATTGAAGTTCTTTGTGTTTAAAAAATATTTTTCATATATGGAAAATGGAATATAACTAACCTAGCCAGGTCTTTCAGCTCCACGTTGAGGTTAGGAAATGCATCGTCACTACCCCAGATAACGAAAGCCAGATAGACAAATCCGATGACGAGGAAGCAGGTTCCGATGTTCCTTGGGTTCAGATGGATCTGCATCCCCCGTGGATATCTGGATCTAGAATCAAGTGGCTTGAAGCGTTCTCCAGAAGCCATGTTTCGGTAACAGAAATAAAAAAGTTCAACAAGAAAACTTAGTTTTAAATAAAAAGAAATTGAAGATTATAATCGACGAAACCAATAGCATTTAGATTTCGCCGATTATCGTGATTTTATTTGAAAAACGAAACTCACTCAATAGCGATTATTCCAAGTGCTGATGAGGCAGAGATAAAACCAGTCGGAATCAGATTAAGTGAAGTGAAAATCACAAAAGAGACATCTCTCGCAAAATTAGTAGAAATCGATTTTTTGTGCAATAAATAGTACAGCAACCTTGAGAACAGTTCCTCTAGGAAAGTAGGACAGAATCTATATAAGGAACAGGTTCAAACAAAGAAGCAGAAGCCACCAACGAAGAGCGATTGTTGATCCAATTGGTTTTCGTTCCGAAGGCGGTCCTGAAAGGAAAAGTGCATATTCTCAAATTTTTTCGCATAGCCTATGCCGTCGGGGAATAGTTTGTTCATTTTTCCAATAATCTTGTCATTACTTTTTCTTTTATTGTTTCTTATTGTTTTTCGACAAATTATTTATTTAAATTAATTTTTGTTTCGAAGGTGATTCTGAAGAGAAAAATCAAATCTCCGATATATATTGTTTAAAAGTCGCTTTTGCTATTTCCTTTATTTTCTCAATAATATTAATTTTTACTCCTGATTATTTTGACTAGTTGTTGATCGAGTTTGACCTTTTCTCTGGGGTGTTCTCGGAAGGAAAGTGTTTGATTTTCCCCTACCTCATTCAGACAACTTGCGTCATTGAAAAATGACTTTCATTATTTCTTTCCTTTCTGATAATTTTTTATTCTCCTAATAATGTTCTTCCAGATGTTGAAATTGACAAACGTCAAAGTCAGACGAATTTTTTACATAAATTTCCTCATTTTTTTCAGATTTCATTGTGTTCTTTTGACTTTACAAGTTTCACCATGGATTTTACTTTTAAAAAATCTCCAACATCCGTATGACTTATTAATGGAAACCAATCCTAAGCTTGTTCCAATTGTTTATTTCGTAATGCACTTTCCAGCCTACCCATTTGTGTACATTTTGATCTTTGAGACTTTGTTCCTTTCGTTCCGCAGATTTCGTCATGGTCGGATAGAACTTTGAACGTCATTTATTCATGACTAGACTCGTGCTTTGATGACTATTTTTCGAAAGATACGGATTATATTTTTTGATTTTTGTAGCCTAACGTGAAATATCTGATGCTTCCTTTTTTTGGATTACTTCCCACTAATGCCTTTGTTGAATAATGCACACGTTTCTCAGTGACATATTTCACAGCTTTATTTTTTTCCGAGAATTTCTGCTCTTCCAATATTTATTTCCTATAGTTAAACTTGTTATTGACATTTTCCGGAGCTAGACGTTTTTTCGTTCTGTCTGACCTCTTTCGACATCGATCATTGATTTTGCTCGTTCTTTCATCAAGACCAGCCTTTTGCCCCCGCGTTGTCTTTCCGTCTGCGAGTTAAACATTTTTTACGTAAGCGTCATTCCATTGCTTGTCGAGTTTTCTCGCGTGGATCAAAGTATTCAGTTCTGTGGGTCTAACTGCCAGTCTTCCAGGTTATCGGCTGCAGTTGAATTCATTTTTTCGACTGACGACAACGAAAAGGAACATTCCCAGTTGGAAGGACGCGCATTTGTCCTCCTTATTTCCATTGTCTGTTCCGATTTGATATTCCGTGGTTATAAAGATATATTATCGCTGAACAATAATCATGAGAATCTGGACTTCCGAACACGTATTTGAGTAAGTTTTCATTTTAAAATACAATAGGAATTTTAAAACTTTGTACTCTAAGCTATTCTTCTATGTAATTCTGGTTTTTTATTATTCTTTGTTTTTAATTGTAGGAGTAACTTTTTGGCGTTTTGCCTACTACTAAAAGTAGTCAATCATCACGCGATTTCTTTTCGATCCTTTTTTGTTCGATGACCTTCTGACGCAGAAAGATATCTTGATCGTTCTTTGATAAACTTTCTTTTAGTTCATTTATTGATTTTTAGTTTTTGACTTTTCTTTTGAATTTAGTCGAAATTCAAATTTCAAATTTTCAGACATCCTTGGGACACCGTCGTAAATGCGGCTTACAGAAAGTACCCTAATCCTATGAGTGGAGCAGTAACGGGGATTGACGTTGTTCGACAAGGAGTTGATGAAGGAGTGTTAAAATCTGAAAGAATTCTACAAAGTCATTTTCATATACCTTCATGGGTCACGAAGGTAAGTGGCTACTTTTTTTCGGATCTTGATGGATTTGTTTTAGCTGACGGGTTTCTCTGGAACGCAATACTCTCATGAGGTCTCAGAAATTGATCCTGCTCAGAGAAAGATGGAATTGACGACGCGAAATCTCAACGCGGCTTCTTTCCTTCGTGTTGATGAGAAGCTGACCTATATTCCTGATCCTAGCAATCCTAATAGAACGATTTTGATGCAGGAAGCTATGGTGAATGTGAATCTACCGGCATTCACGGATTATTGTGAGAAAGCTTTCTTGACCACGTATCAAACTAATGCTGAAAAGGGTCGACGTGGAGTCGAATGGGTTATCGATAATATTAAGAGAGAGTATAATGAAATCTCGGCAAAAGTTACGGCTGAAATGCAGGAGTTGATGAATCTCAGTTCGTTGAAAGCAGGAACTCGACGTTAAACCAGATCCTAGATTTAGCTTAGATGAAAACTCACGATTAGGTGTCGTGCAAAACTGATGATGATTCGGGGAACTGTTTTCCTTGTTGTTTTATTGAATTCTGTTTTCTGGACTCCCAGATGCTTAAGCATGCAATGTAGATTGCGATACGGGTGCATGATGATCCGTCGTTGTGTAATGTTGCAAAGGCATTGCTTGCTTCGTCATTTGAGTTTTGAGAAAATTTAGGTGACAATTAATTATTATGGGTGAATTTTATCAATGTTTGACCACAGATTTTAATAAAAAATCTATTACGGAAGTTTTGAAACAGTGGAATTTGGATTTTGAGGAGACAATAGTGGAATTGAAAACAGTCTTAGAAAATGGAAATAATAAAGAGAAATAAGCAACAATTTGGAAAAACTGGTAATGGCACAGAATAATAAGGATGTACATGGAAAATCGACAATTTTTAAGGAATAATTGATAAAATTAATAGGAAACCGGCTATCTACTTTCTCGAGAGGAATTTCCAGGGCGCGCTGTTCAAATTTTGGCTCTCATTTCGTAACCGACTTTCTCTCTGTTTCCCGTGATATTTCTGATTCATCGACGCCACTGTTTTTCCACTTTTAAAAAATTCGAACCATTGTTGTTTATATATTTCAACTATGGGAGGTAAGATTGATTTTATATGCATTGCCCTTTTGAATGTTCGGAAAAGCATGAACAAAGATTATAGTCGCACGCTTCCCCAATTTTTCTCATGATATTGAAAGGAACCTTGTTAATTATGGATTTTTTAGACCAAGCATTGTCAAGCGTCTCAGAACAGGGAACAGCAACAGGACAAGGTTCGTTTTTAGTCAATTTCGAAATTGAAAAATCAACGGTTTATTCTTTTCAGAATTTGAGAGAAGAATTATCGACGGAAAATGGATCTGTATGAAGGATGGAGTGCTCCTGGAATATACAGATAACGAATGGAAGCCGATCGATCCAGGATTAACTGATGACATAAAAGAAAAATGGAATTTGGCAGGGTCTGCTGTTCCTCCAGTGGGTAAGTTACTGTTTCACTTTTTATATATGAATTTTTATTTCTTCGATATATGAATTTTCATTTATTTGATCACCTTTTAGCTCAGCTGCAGAGGTTTATCGATGGTAGGTGGATCTGTCCGAAAGATGAGACATTTTTGGAGTTTGTGGATAATCAATGGAAAGACATTATCCACGAGCAATTAGACGATATTCGAGAGAAATACGATGCTGCTGATCCTTTCAAAAAGATCGTCAATGGAGTGAAATTGTTGTGGAATCCCCAACTCCAACAATGGGCCCCGGAAGAGGTGACCGAGGATTTCCTTGCTATTTACCAAGCCAACTATGGTGTTCAATATGACTATTCCCAACTTCCAGCCAGCGAGAAAGAGATCAAGTTGAAAGAAAGAGAAGAGAAGCTTCGAGCTAAAGAAGAAAGAAAGAGGAAAGCCGAGGAGGACAAGGACAAGGAACCCAGTTGGACAGAGATCAGCGAAGATAAAAACACCAATGTCTACGTGAGCAATTTGCCGACGGATATCACTGAAGAGGAGTACATTGAGTTCATGTCCAAAGCGGGTATTATTATGAAAGACCCCAGGACTAGCAAGATGAAAATCAAGCTCTACAAGACCCCAGATGGAGAGCTCAAAGGAGACGGGACTTGCTGTTACGTCAAGATGGAATCTGTTTTCATCGCTCTCGATATTCTCGACGGATGGGATATCAGAGGAAGGAAAGTCCACGTTGAAAGAGCTAAGTTCGAGATGAAAGGTACGTTTGATCCATCGAAAAAGAAGAAAAAGTTAACAATTCAACAGAAGAAGAGGTTCATGGACAACCAGAACAAAGCTTTCGAATGGAAGCCGGATAAACCGAGAAATTACCGGCCACCATCAGACTGTACCGTAATCCTGAAGAATGTTTTTGGTTCGGATGAGATGTTGAAAGAAGTCACTTTGGCTTTGGATTTGAAAGTTCAGGTGAAGGAATCTTGCGATCGATTTGGAGAAATCAAGAAAGTTGTCATATATGAAAATAATCCGGATGGAGTTGTTGCTATAACATTTTCTACAGTGGAGGAAGCAGATTATTGTGTAAGTCTCCTGAATCGAGGATTGATGAGAGGAAGACAAATTACGGCTGAAAATTGGGATGGTAAAGCGAAATACAAAATGGCAGAGTCGAAAGAAGAAAAACAAAAAAGAGACGCTGAATGGGAAGCTTTCCTACAGGGATCGGATGATGAGAAAACTGATGAAGAAGGACTAGACGATGATGATGACGAGGAAAAAGATAATTGATCTCGCTTATAATTAAATTATTTCATGAAATTTCGGTTGAAGATTTTGAATGAGTTTGTAACTCAAGAATTATCTTTTTGAATTTTTCACTTTTTTATATTTGATTTTCTAGATTTAACATGACGATTCATTTAAAAGATATCGTATCGTCGTTGTATGATTGTGCTACAGGAACCACAGAAGAAGAAGTTAGAGCCAATGCAAAAGAATCTTTCCAGAAAATCGGGAAGTCTCAGCCGATTTTGTTTTTGGAAACTACTCATGCATATCTTTTACAAAATACAAAGGTTGCTTTTCGTTAAAGCGAATTTCTAACATTAGTTTTATTTATGAAATATTTTTAGTTAAGTTCTTCCAATCGTGCTTTTATTCTTTCGGTGATAGCAGAAGTTTTGGATATTCCGTCTGTTATCCCCCAACTTGATCAGCAAGAATGCTTGTTGACGATAAATCTAGCTATTCAAGAAATGTTGATGTCGAAAGATGAGGATCAAGAATGGGCAGAATCAGGAAGGAAGATTTTATTGGTGTTGTCGAAATATGAATCAATTGTGAATTATGTACTTGATGGATTGCTTCAGAAATTTCCTCCAGGTGTTTCTACTCCACCGAATAAATCAATAATATTGACGTTATCAGCGATTGCCCAATGTAATGCTTCTGGATTTGTGCCTTTTTTGACGGATATACTTTCGAGGACGGTTCCGCTTTTATCTCATTTGAAAGGAGAGCAGACGAGAGGGATTTGGGCGAGAGGAGTAACGTCGTTTTGTGAAGCTATAATAGAACATTCGTCTTCGGAATTTAATGGGAATCAACAGAGTTTTCTTCCCCATGTTTCTGAACAGATGAGGAAGGATTACTGTGATCAGATGGAATTGGTGTTGGATGCTGTACTTCCATGGCTAAATGCAAAAGATGCGAAATGTAGAGCAGATACCTTCGAAGCAATAGGATCACTGCTGATGCTAGTTTCTCAAGAAAGAGTACTGAAGGAATTGAAGAAAATCATAACGGGATTTTTACAATTGTATAAAAAAGGGTCATTGGAGGATCAATATTCGATGACGAAAGGTATTTGTAATTTCCTGTTGAGGACTTGTTCGGATGATTCGACACCTGTGGAATTTTATCTAGATGATATTTGCAATTCGTTATTTCAACATGTAGCCGTTCATAATGATCAATGTAGGGTTTACAATGTTTAAAAAATTCTTTAAAGACAGTATTGGGAGTTTTTGTTAGAATAATCTGAAATTTTAATCAGGATAATTTTAAAGAGATTTTTCAGTGGAAGATGTGACAAAAACAACAGCAAATCCTGTTCAGATGAGACTGAGGAACGAAGTCTGTAGATGTTTTTTGGCGGCTTCTCAAAGATTCGGAGATAAATTGGTATATTACCTTCTTCACAAAATGCAATCAGTTCAAGATTCGACGAAATTGGGTGCAATTGATCTCATACGGCACCTTTTGAATTCCTCCGAGTCTAATATGGAAGACAAAAGATCATTGATAGTTATGGGATTGAAGCCACTTCTTTGTGATGAATCCCTTTCTGTAAAAGTTAAAATGAATATGTGCCAACTTTGTGTGGCATTGGCAGATCATGGTTATGTCCATATTGATTCTGGAGGCGGAAATGTTATTCAATTTCTGACGACGAATTTGATTGCAGAACCAGAAGCTGCTGTGAGTTTTTTAAAAATATCTTGAAAATAAGGAATTGAATTTCTAATGACTTTAGAATAAGAAAACAACGCCATCTACACCATCAGAATTGACTCAATTGAGAACACAGTCTGCTAAAGCTCTGTGCACTATTGCTAATACATGTGAATCTGCACAACAACTTCTATGGCCACATCTTTTGGAATTTATTTGTGCAGAGATCTACAGTCCTGTTGTGATGGAGATTTTCAAATGCATAAGGATTTTAGTGAAGAAAATGAAAGAAAATGGAGTGGAAGTTGGATTTAATCATGGGACGGACGTCAATCCACGTGTTGCTGGACGGCATCAAGTCTTGACGAGATTGATTGTGTCGATGAACATTGCTCCATTAAGTTCGAATTTAATACCGAGAGCGAGAGAAGCGATATTGCTTTTTAAAGAAATAGGACCAGGCATTAATGAATCACTCGTTCCTGTTATAGAAAAACATGTCCCGGAATTGTTGGCTTCATTAGATGGGACACTTACTCCCACAGAAAGTGTTTCTCCAACGAGGAATTTATTTTCGAGATTTTCTCCAGAACCTGATTTCCCTAATATGGATATTAAGAAAGCGAAAATTGAGAAATTTCAGAAGAAAATCATAAACCTTTTGAAAGATATTACGTCAATTTCGGGAAGTCCACAATGGTTGGAATCAATGGCATCTTCACAAGGAAAACAGCTGAGCATTTATGGCAAATATCCGTACGATAAGGCTTTTTTGATGAATATTTTGGGATTCACGCTGTCGAGGATAACTACGGATATGTTTGTTAAAGAACACCTTGTATTGATATTCAGAGGCACTAATCATAGTAATCCTATAGAAAGAAAAGGATGTGCTTCGGCAGTTGGAAATTGTGCTATACAGCACACAACTTTGATGTTGACGGAATTGGAGAATATAGCGAAATGGGAACATTCGAAAAAAAATAGCAGTGGATTTATTGGATTTATTAAAGATGCGATGCCGTATGGTAAAGCGATAGATACACAAGCTATTTTTTTGAGAGCGACAATTGTATTGAGCTATGGATATTTGGTTATGGTTTCCCCAAGTGAATTTTTGCCTCAAAGATTGGAACAAACCGTTTTGCCGTTTTTAAGACAATATATGGCAGATTGCAAGGTTCGGACTTTATTTTTGGCTTTTGACTAATTTTTTAAATTCGGAAATAATTTTAGAATGACATTGTTGTTAGAGAAGCCCATCTGGAGGCGATACACATGATTGCTCAAGCTGTAGCAAAATTGACGACGGATTATAAACTGGAAACCAGATATGAGATGTTCAGTTACATCAAAGAGTATGTTAATCAAGAAAATCCTGTGGATACACTTTCGACTTGGATAAGATTGATTGCATGTAAAGCAACTACTTCTTTGGTGAAACTACAACCACCATTGAGTGATAACGAGATCTGGGATCTTGCGAATATTTTGAGCAAGAATGTTTTGACTATTTGTAGAGAAAAACCAGGATTGAAAACAATTGATGATGATGAGTCTTCGACAATGGAAGCAACAGTTAATGAATATAGAAATGCTATTGCTGAGATGGTTAAAACAAAACCAGTTGTAGAAACGGTTTGTCAAATGCTGAAGATTTTTATTCCTTTTTATGGTTCGCAAGCTGATATTGAGAGGCTGAGATCGGTGGAAGTGACAGTTCTTGTTTTGAAACTGTACTTGAAAAATGCGACAGATTTCCAACTTGGAGTAAGTGTTTTGTGTTCATTTATTTAGGGAATATTAATTTATATATTTTGTAAGTATATTAGTATTTGTGTATTAATCGGTATTGTTTAGCATGCCAGCGATTTTTCTCCATTGTCTGGACTTTTGGCAAGATTGTCGCCGAGAATCGTGGATTCTCTTTGTGCTGTAAGGTTATCAGCAATTCAAGCCGTTTGGTTGTCATTCAAACTTAGTTTTCTTCACAAAGGTCAAATATCGAGGATCGAAGAAGACACAGTAATTGAAGATGAACCAGAAATATTTGATTTAGATAAATTCAGAGAGAATCATCTTGGATTTGATGGAAAATTGGATTCTATAAAAGGAAGAGCAGCAATTTCAGCAATTGCGGAAGAAATAGAGAAATATTTGCCCCAATCACAACTTCAAACTTATATTTCTGTGTTATTTAAAATGCTAGGAGATAAGCAAAATAACGTGAGTTCGGCAAGTGCACAATTGTTGTCAGTTATTTTGAAAGATAGAGGACAACTTTTGCATGAAGAAGCAGAAATTTTGGTTCAAACAATTCTGGATAACCTTCCAATAGTTCATCCGTATATCCAGACATATACGGATCTTTTGAATGCCTTGACGTATTTTGCGGATCATCAGTTATTTAATGTTGTGGAAGTACTTTTGAGACAACCCATTCCGCATTCGAATTCTGTGGCGGATGCTTGGAAGACAATGGTACATCAACATGGGAAGTTTCCGTCTGCAGTTGATCAAGTTCTGGAAGGATTGTATTGTTCCCAATATGAAGAAGATGGTTCTAAAAATCAAGCTTCAATGCACTTTGAAGTGATCGATTTATCAGGCGGTTGTATTGTTAAAATAGTTAATCCCAATATTTGTGGGCATATGGCGGCATTGATGGAAATGATAAAATCAGGAGAGACGGAAGAGAACGTTAAGGAAAGAATTGCGAAATTTTTGGGAGTTATTTTCCATAATCTGATTGCCGTTATGGATACTCAATATCCTAATCAAGTTTCACAAACAAATCCAGACGGGAAAAAGAAAAAAGAAAATATTGTTACAAGTGAATTAAAAAGAATGTATTCTTCTCCAGCTGCTTTTATTGCAGAAACTTTGAGGACACTTTTGGAGAGGATGAAGGCGGAAAATGTGATCGAAATTATGAACACAGAAAGGGCTTGGAGTCACCTTGTCCAACCAGAATCCTATATCTCTGCAGTAAGTTGTCAATCATTAAATATATAAAATTAGAAACAATTAAATATCGTTTTAGATTGGAGTAGTGTGTAGATCGCTTTGTGACTATTATCCTGAACACATGAGATCTTTGATGAAAATTGCTATCGAAAATGCGAAAAGCAATTGTGAATTTTTGAGAATATCGTCCGCAGCAGTTCTCTCTTCATTGATAACTAGATGTCCGACAATATCTGGAGAATTCGACGAATCTTTACTTGATGAAGTTGTTACGGAATTGAAAACATTTGTTAACGATAAGAATCTTTTGGTGAGGAAATTGGCAATAAGAGGGTATACGTCGATTGGAACTTTGGCTTCATCTGTGCCAAATGGAAACTCTATTGGTCAGAAATATGCTAGATTGGCTTTTGAAGCGGCTTTGAATGGACTTGATGATGCTTATGATAGAAAAGACGAAATCGCTGCAGAATCCATGTATGCATTGGAATCAGTAGTTACGATTGTGGATTCATCCTTCATTGAAGAAGTTTTGTCGAATTTGCTGTTGAAGTTGAGACCATGTTTTGAGAAAGAAAATCCATGTTTGAGATCAGTGGCGTTTTCACTTTTCGGGAAACTGGGTGCTATTGTTGGAAAATCCCAAATTTTTAAACAAAATATCCATGAGAATATTGTTTCTGTAATACTTCATTTAAATGACGAAGATGAACACGTGAAAGAAGTAAGTTTTTTGGATTTTTAAAATTATATTTTTATCTAAATTAAACTTATTTTTGTTTTTTTAATTAACTATATATTTTAAAATTAATTATGTTTTTGTTTATCCAAAGTTAATCATATTTCTAATTAAGTTCTAGTTAATTGTATTTTTCAGAATTGTGCATTTGTTTTGGTTCAGACGACTCCATTACTTTCATTAGATACATTGTCAAACCTTGTTGACAATAATCTAATCGAGAAGAAGCCACCGAATTCTTATCCAAGCTTCCTGAAAGACATAGCCATGATCCTTGTCCTTTCGTTTCCTGATCGTCTGAACTTCTACGCCTTGGGATGCTCGAATTATTTCAAAAGTCAATTTGCTCAAATCAGAGCTAATGCAGCCTTATTTACGGGATTTCTTCTGGAACCTTTGTCTCCAGCTCTTCGAGGAACGTTAAGCAAGGAGTTGATTTTTACTAGTCTTGTTCAACTTTTGAGAGACCCGTCATCCCAAGTGAGATTGGCTACGATTAAAGCTATATCGTGTCTCCATGATTTTTCGTAGTTTTTCGGGTATATTATTTGGCTGTGACATGTAATTTTGGAACTTTTTAAACCGTGTAAAGGTATTAATTTTTGAAACTAAAGATATTTGTTATTTTAAATCCGGAAAATTATTATTTAAATAAGTGATATTATGATTAAATTAATTGAATAAATTTTATTAATCAAACACAAATTGAATTAAATTTCGAGACCGTATTTCATTGTATTTCATTATGAGTTCGTTTTCCGATTTTTGAAGTTTTTGGTTCCAAACAGCGCATATTGACGAAATAAAGACTTCTGATTCTTCGTAGATTTTTCGATACAATGACAGCAAATTTTTGATTAGGACAAAAGTTTAGGAAATTATCCCTCGTTGTTCTTACGAAAATTGGAGAGAAAAAATCAACGACATGTTTTATAGCTGTTTTTCTTTTGAAATTTTCAAAAGTTTTTTCAGGAATTTTTATACTTAGATGGTTTTCTTGATTTTCTTCGTATGAAATATTTGAAGTTTCCATTCGATCCTGAAATTTTAATTTTAAAACATCCTTAGTTTAAAAATCAATGAGACTTACATAGATAAATTTGTCAAAAAGAGCAATGTCGAAATTCAATTTCACGTTATTTAAAATACATTTTTTCATTCTTCCAAAAGAATTCGGGATATTAATTTCTTTCACCCAATCTTTCTCCAAAATTAAGTTTTCTATCTGAAGAATTACTGTATTCGCTTTCGAAATACAACCCATTATTTCGTCGATTTTCGGTGGCGGATTAACCACTGTATTCGTTATCCATACAGTTTTCAGAAATCCAGGACTTATCAAAGTATAAAATTCATCCAAATTTAAACTGCATTCTTCCAAATAAAGTTGTTTCGCAGAAACCTGGACACCGTTATTAAAAAACTTTTCTAAATCCCCTTTCTTTAAAAACTTTGCAGAAAATTTCTTTGTTATTAATCTATCTTTGACAAACTCGGAATTTTCTGGTGTACAGGTAATCCTGTCAGCATCGTCGATGTAAATATTCTCTGGATTTACAGACATCCTTGATCTTACAGACATGATTTTTTTCGGAATCAAGTGGTTTAAATTTTGACAAGTTTGTTGAATTTTGTATAAGGAATAACTGTCGGCTAGTTCGAGGAACCTTCTTTGGATTAATATGGGCAAATTTAATAACGGAAAAAGTTCTTTCACTTGTTTATCTGAAACAAATTCGTTAATTACTAATCATACTATTTATTTGGTACTTTAGTAAATCAATTACTAAATCATCTGACTCCGACTACAGTAACTGTTTACTCTCTCCGTAACTACTCAATATTGTTAAAAACCAACCTTTTTCGTGATATTCACAATTAATATCCTCAGGGATTACGTGTTCTCGAGGACAGTATTTACATGGAAATGGGTTTTTCCTAAGAAAATCCATCTTCAACATATTTACCGGATCAGCCATATCTAAAGAAACAGAAACCGTAAAAATTCCAAAATTGAAAAAAAATCAATCCGATAAAAACGGCTTCAAGAATCAATAAAAACTCCACAAAAATTATAATTCTTACTATAAAAATAACATAAATTTTAAATTACTTTTAAATATCTCTAAAATGAATGATAATTCAGAATTTACTACAACGTTTAGTGACAGTTCTCCTTGATCCAAAGAATAGAGTTTATCACAACATCAGCTTCAACTTCTACCTCGTCCAGAGCGTGATTGGATTCAGGATAATAGAGAACCTTGTTTTTCACCCCGTTTACTCTGAGTTCTCTCACCAGGGTCCTGAAGTGGGGTGGAACTCGGAGGTCCTTTCCTCCTATGCAGAGTAGATAAGGGGCTCGGATACGGTGGGCGTTGACGATCGGACTTTTGGCGACCATCTCGGCGTGGGCTTCTCCTGCCATAGGACCGGTTGGTAGGGGTTTCGAGTAGGTTTCGAACGCACACCAATCGGGAATATCAGTGATGTCAAACATTGCTGAAAAATGAAATTATTTCATATTATAAGAATTTTAAATATCAAATTAAAAAACTCACTTCTAATATTTATGACGGGATTAAGAGCAACAACGGCTTTGTATTTTTCCGGACTTTTCCCAGCCAAATGAGTAACCAAAAATCCTCCGTGAGAACCACCAACAATAGCAACCTTATTTCCATCCAATTGATCGAATTTCGAAATAGTTTCATCAATAACTTTTTCGCAAAATTCAACATCCAATTTCCCAACTTTTCCAGGCAACTCTTGAACATAATTCTCGTCATATCCAATACTTCCAGGATAGTTTACTTGCAAAACACCGTATCCAGCAGACAAAAGCATTGGAATGGTTCTTCTTGGCCAACTGAAAGTTTTAAATTTTTTTAACAATATTATTACAGAAAGTAAAAATCAAATCTTCTCGAGACGGATTCTTAGAACTTACCTTTTGAAACTGGCTGCATGAGGACCACCATGAAGAATAGCGACGAGGGGAACACTTTTAGATTCCTTGGGAGCATCTCTTGGAAGCAACAAAAACGAGTGAGCTCCGATATTTTCGTGAAATCCAACATCGAAGCAAAGGTTTTTAACTTCGTAGGAATCAGGCTTGCAAATTTCAGTCCAATTTACTTTTCCGTTTTCGATTTTGCCCAAAATTAAAAATGGAGTTTGGATTGGCGAAGATCTTTGAACCAAAATGTAGTTCTTCCATACATCCAAAACAACATCAGAAACATCTTCTGGAGATAGCACTTCAATATTTGAAGTTCCGATGTCGAAACTGTAGATTTTGAAGCAGCATGCAGAAAATGAGGTGAAAATAATTTTTCCAGAATTCGTAAAAACTCTTTCGGGCAAAACTGGTAGAAAAATTTCTTTTGTTTTTATTTTTTCGACATCTCTCTCAGGAATATTAACCTTGTAGATACTGTATGATCCTTGATGAGACTGATGATCTCCAGTTCTGGCAAATACAAAAATGACTCCGTCTGGAGAAAGTTTCAGGTAATCTACTCCGCTCATTTTTTCTGCGACGATTTCGAAGTCATTTCCTTGGATGTTTATCTGACCTATACTGTAGTGTCTGTTTGAGCAAAAAACTTTCCCTAGCTTGTAATGAGGGGCATCTACAGCAGAGAAAATCACGAATTTCTCATCTTCGGAAAAAATCTTCTGAACAGGGAAAAGATTTTTCGGAACAGAATCCAGAATTTTGACTTCTCCGGTTTCTACGGTAAGCAGGCAAAGAACGGGATCGACGACTTCGAAGATTTGTTCTCCAAAAGATTCTTTCCAAACATATTTCTCTCCAATAGTTTGTTTTTCTTTTTCAGGTTCTTTTTCATCTTTCGGTTTCTCAAAATCAGCTTCAAAAAATTCTACGGCTTTCGAATCTCTTTCAGCAGTGTAAAGGATGTATTTCCCGGAAGGAGAAAAAACGAATCCACCGAAGTCTCCAGAAAGATGGACGTTTCCGTGAGCTTTCTTTGCAGTGAGATTAAAAATGTTAATATCCGTATTCTTCGTTGTATCAACAATCTGTAATAAAATTCAATGAAAAAAAACTTGATAAAAATAACTACCTAATTGAAGGGTGAAATTTAATAAAAGAACTAGAATTCAATAAAAAAAGAATAAAAATTTAATGAAAAAGTTTAACAAGGAAATAAATGTCTACGTGAAAAGTAAAAATTTAATAAAGAAAGATGAAATTTTAACAGAGTAAGGTCAAACTTTAATCAGAAGAATGGAAATTTAATAAGAGAAATAAAAATGGGATGACGGAAAGCAAAAATTTAATAAAGAAAAACAAAAATTCAATGAAGAAGGATAAAATTCATATATGAACTTACTCTCACGAAGTACTTTTTGTTTTTTTCTTCCGTAATGACAGAAAACACCGCAGAAAGTTTTCCATCAGAAGAATACACGACTGCTTGACCTCTGAAAATGAAACTAAAAGTGGAACTCATATATGAAAAACAAACTCGGATTCAACAGGAGGAGAGTCGATGAGGGACACAACACCGAGATCCTCGGAATTCACCAATGCCACTTGGTTCACTTTGAGGTTCTTCTTCATCACAGGAGCTCGGAAAGTCCAGGAAGAAGTCACGTTGAGGAACTTCCCAGAGGCAGAGATACGTCCCGAAATCGGAGTCCGGATTCTGCAGAAAGAAGCGAATTGGTCCCGCAATAAAGCCAACGGAGAAGTCCTGAATCGAACCTTCATTACTTATACAACAATTAGAAAAACTTACATTGTTGTTGATCAAAGAAAAGATATGTTTCAGAAATCAAAATTGAAAAGTTGGACAAAAAGTTGTTCGAAAAACAAAGACTATTTTCTTTGCGAGACCATTTTTGATTTGTTCAGAGTGTAGTCCAATTTGGGACAAAAACAATGGACATTCATCTCATTTCCGCTACAACGATCAGAGAACGTTGAATTGATGTCTTTGTAAAAGAATCTGTTTGGACAAAAAAGGAGAATTTTTCATTCGTCCTCATTTTGCCAATATTTTTTGAAAATACCAATTTCTTTTCAGGACCTTCAACTTTTGTATTGCTGACTTTTTAATTATGAATCCAAATAATTCCAGCTTTTCTTAATCATTTTTATTAAAATAAAAAGATCCACTCTTCTTCATTTAAAATGTTTTCAAATTTAATTTCCAATCATCTTTAAATTTTTTAATTTTCTTCAAAAATATACCTAGTAAAGAATTACAAAAGTTGAATATTAAATAAATTGCGAAATGCATAAGATTTTTTGAAAAATGAAGTTTTATCTTCGACCAAAAAATCCACAACTTTTGTTGAAATGCCAAAATGGACATGAAACCTCCTGGGACGAAAAACAAATATCTTTATTTCTTTATAAAAAAAACTTTGAATAAAACTTGAACTTTCTACATCTCGATAAAATCCGACTTTGATTGAGTCATTATGAGTGTTGGAACTTTTTATTCTGAGACAAAAGACGAAAATAGTTGCACTTTTATCCAGATTAAAGATAAAAGTTCTTGCGAGAAAATCTTGACACGAAAATTCAGTTTATTTCCATTCTAACAGAATCATATTATCAGTCTTTGTTTCGAGAGAAAAAACAAAAATAGTCATATTGATACACAAATTAAAGATGAAAATGTTTACAAGTGTCCCAACACGAGACTCCAGAACTCGTTTCGAAATTAAACTCTAACCAATGAATCCCACATATTTTCGTGTCGAAACTAAAGACAATATATACAATTTGGTTCCGACAAGAGAATTTTTTACATTACTAGTTGGAAGTTTTCCAAGAAGAATGGGTCAAAAATAACAGCATCTTATGCTTCTTCGACAGTAATTTTGAGAGGTTTTCTTGAAGAGGAATCGCTGGGTTCGTTGCCAGTACCAGAGGTCCTCGAGGCGGATTTCCACGACAAGAATAAAACTCTCAAGTAGGCGAGAATTGCACCGACGACGCTGATAGTAATCAATGTGATTGAAACAACGATTAATATCACATGTAATTTCGGCAATTCTATTTTCGGAGGAGCTGAAAAGCATGAATTACAGTAAAATGGAATTTATTTTTGCAAATTTTCCTTATAGAAATATATTTGGAAAATATGAATTCCACAATTTCCAGTCTCGACGGGAGATCCGAGATTTCCGTATCGAGAAGATTAATTGAAATTTTATACCGAATATTAACATTTTAAAATACCATCATAAACGTCACTTGCAGAAGTGCTCTGGATACCAAAAATAACCTCCTCGGACATACTTTTACAATTTTAGAAATAAAATTTATCCTCGAATTAGGCCATATCGAAGTTCATCCAGGGGATTTTTTATCCAGGAAACCCTCTAAGTAAATAAAAACTGCACTTTTTCAAAGCACATTTCCTCTCGAAATCATCGAACAAGAAACCAGTGGTCTCAAAACAGATTTTGTTTAGAAATTTTTTGGGTTCTTTTGTTATCATTCTAATGTTTTCGCAAGTCTCCAAGCAACAGAAATCTCCTACGATTTTTTTCCAGAAAAACATTAGTAAGTTCGAAGAGTTCAAGTTTTTCCAAGTAGATATGTAACTGTTATCGTAAAAAGTTAATTTGTATCAAAATATTTTAGAAAATTGTCCCAACAAAAATTTGCAGAATTCCTAGTCGATACCAAAAATTATGAAATTGTACACACATATGACCATCATTCAGCAAACTCTAGAGAGAAAAATTCCACCAAAGGAAGTTGAATAGTTTTTCTGGGAATTTAGACTTTTTTCGAAATAAATTTGTACTGTTAAAATTCCCAAAGGCAAAGTCAAAACACAAACCTGGAGCTAAAGTCGTCTGAGAAAGTTCATCCTCGATCTGCTTCCGAGAGGACTTCGGAAATTCCACTTTCGGTAAAAAAGTAGATGTTACTCCTTCCACCAAAAATCCCAAAAAAAATAACCATTTACCCGAGAGGAAAATATTGTTAAAAATTACTGTAGCACTCTTAGCCATTAGTTTAAATTATTTTCGAAACAGTAATTTACATCGGTTTTTTTTGTTTTGGGGGAAAAATTATGAAATATCAAGTAGCCTGGATAAGTCCCGAATCCCAGACTGAAAAAATTTTGCCTCGAGAGAAAATCGAGAAAAAAGAAAACCGGGCTGCGTGCCGCTTCCGTTTTTTACTCGCCGCGGTAATCATTGCATTTTTACCCGCACTGGTAATCATTCTGTTTTTAACTCGCACCGGTAATCAAATTGCCCTTTCACATAACGCCAATCATTTGCTGCTCTCCTTATTGTAGCGATCGTACCATACTCCACTTGAACTAGCAAGGGTTCTGTTTCTGCTCATAGTAATAGTTTTGTTTTTGAATCCGTATTGAAGATGATTTTGCTCCAACTCGCTCCGATAAAATTTCTCTTTTGACTCACATGGTAAAATTCCCTTTTCGGCTTTCTCCGGTAATCGAATTGCTTTCTTTACGTAGTGGTTTTTGTGCAATCAAATAGTTTATTCGGATGCAAATTTTCGGGAAACATTTTAGATAGACTTTATAAAACATGGCTTAGTCTGGATAAGAGGTTTCAAGTCCTTTTTGCTCTCGAAGAGTTTTATACTTCGTCTCGACAGGGATTTGGAATAAAGTTGGGTAAATCTGGGAACGGAGACGTTAAGTCCAGATTTTGTAAGAGGAAATTCAAGATTTGTGACGTAAATTAAAATGGAAAACAAGTGCAATTTCAGGAGATAGATTACAAAAATAGGAAACAATTTCTTGCAAAATTTTCCGAAACGAATTTCCGAAATCCCTCATGAATGTTGATATTTTTTCCATTAGATTTCGGGAGATTTCAAAGTGAAGAGATGAATGTTGCTTTTATATTGAGTAAATTTATCGCAAAAAAGATACTGTAATTGTAAAAATTTTGAAAAGGAAATCCTGAAAACAACTTTTCATAAAGTGTTCTTGAAAACAATTGAATTCCAATGTCATTGATGAACCCAAAACACGGTCGAGGACAGAAAATTCGATTACATTCTTTATCCCCAAGAAACCTTATCCCATTTTTGTGTTTTCTTCCAAAAAACATACGTCAATTTTCCTAGCAATTTCATTCCAAGAGCCTCAGGCGATAGACCAGACAATCCAAATAAACATGACTAATTTCTCGGAAATGTTTCTTGGCAAAGACCAAGGGAGTCTCAAACTGGATTTCCTCACCTCGTCCTAAGATTTCGGGGTAAATATAAGTTCCATATAATTTAAAATTCCGAAACTAAAAATACTATCAAAAAACTTCAAAGACAGTGTCCAAGATCCCAAAATCTAATTATATTCATCTTTATCATAATAATTTAATTTCATAATTATTTCCATATCACACATTAGCCACTTCCTCTTCATATGACGAATTTTCATCTTTGACTACGTATCCACAAAGCGAAGGAAATTCCGAATTCAGAAGCTCCGTCAGCAATCCACATCCTTCATCATAAGTTTCCTCACAAAGTGGCAAGACTTGCGAAACCAAAAACTGACAAGTCAAATCACGAACATTCTGGGGTTGAGTCGTGTTTCCCGAAAGCGATTGGATTTTCAAATTCGCTTGAACCAGAAAACCCAGAAATTCCTTCCAAAGTTTAACTATAAATCCATCACAAAGTCTATCCAGATGACTCGAGTGAAGAATTCTCAAGTCTCTAGAAAGAGCATAAGCTACTCTCGTAAATTGACAAGCCGATGAAGCCAAATTCAGGCAATATTTGGGAGAAACAGAAACAGCCCAGTCTATCGATAATCCAAGGTCCGACATTTCTTCCAAGTACCTGTTCAAAGCAAGTTCCGATTCCAAGTTATACGGTCTCCATTTCTCTTCCTAAAAACAACCAAATCATTTTAAAAACTAAACTTCTTCGATACAAATTTCTGAATTAAAAAACCGAAAACTAAATCTTCATAAAACACTGATTTAAACTCACAGAGATCCTCAATTTCACAGATTCAAAAATATTTGCAAAATTCGATTCTAAAGCTGATTGTAAACTCGGAGCTAGTAGTCTATGGACTTCGAATGTCAAATCCAATCCAGCTTCCGCTAATCTTCTACATTGATCCATCAAAATCCTCCAAGTATGGGCAAGAACTGCCATCGTCGGAGCAACTTCCACCACATTTCTCCTTATCAAGTTCAACAGCAATTTAAGTTCACTCGATGCGAATTGAAGGATTTGACAAAGACTGTTCTGTTGATCCAATGTACCTTTCGTAACATCCAGGATTCCGTTGATGAAAATGGCGGATATCTGTTTCACGTAAGACAACGGTTCCTCACTAACCGCCAACTCGTCCGCTGCATGCCTCAGGGCCTTGCTTCTTCTCTTCAAAAACAAATCCATAGCATAGGTAGATCTATTCAAAGAACACAAAAGTTCCATATTCCTGTACAGAACATTGGAATTTCCATGTAAAGCTCCGGGAGATTTGACTTCATCCGACAGTAATCGAACTACTATTCTTTCTATAGCGGTCCATTTCGCGTTTATAGAAGGATCTTTGCATTTTGAGTCCTTCCATTCATTGATCAATTCCACCGCTTTTTCCATTTCTCGTTGCGATATAGCGTCTTCTACTTCTCCAATCAGGCCTTCGAGCCATTGAGAAAGTTCTTCGGATCTCTGCTTTTCGACCTCAGAGCTCATATCCTCCTCCTCCTCTATCATCGGGGCAGAGGACGACTTTGATTTCGATTGCAGTGTTCCTTGGCCTGCGATTGACCTTCTTTTCGCTGAAATTATCCAAATAAATCTTTGTCTTCAAAAGGGAAATTAAAATCAAAATTTTTTTCTGTCAGTTTTGATTAAATCCACAAAAATTTCCTCACCTCTGATCGTCGCTTGTCTTTGGAGCGAATCCTCCTGCTGCTGTTTCCTCTTCGCCTGTTCCACTCCCTCGAACCATTCTCGTTTCGCCTTGGCACTTTCGCATTTCACGTAGATTTGGTCTGGAAAGATCAAAAATTGGAGGATCTGGTCTCCGGCAGTCCTGGCCCCCACGGTCCTCTTGACGTTGACGACGGCTAAGCTGTCTAAGGCATGCACAGAATGTAACTCAAATCTGTATTTGGAACTGTCGGAAGGATATCCGATGAGGAGGGAATCTGTCAGCAAAACCAGGAGAACAGAATGGACTTCCTCCATGGAATCCGGGTTGAGCAAGGTCATCTCATTTTGGAGTAGGATTCTGTCAGTTTCTTGAAGGTTGTTCAGGACACTCGCGACTCCGTCCATCTTCTGCATCAAGATTTGGAGTGGGTTCTGAGCGGAATTTCCGATGACGCTGGCGGACTGCTTGTTGGATTGCCGTTTTTCTTGTCCGACTTTCTCCATCATCGATTCCAACAAGTTCTTTTGATCCATCAGGAACGTCGACAATTGATAGATCTCTCTTTCCAGATCTATAATGTTCAAAATTTCAGGAAAATAAAAATTTAACCTCAAAGAAACCGAGAAGTAACATAAAGTTGATAGAAATTACTTGAGAAGTGAGAAATGGATATATGAAAACTCACGAGAAACTTCCTTCGAAGTGTCAATGAACTGCCTATAACGCTCGAAAACAATATCCTTGATAGCTTCTGAGGAAGAAGCATTTTTTACGTTTAAAGAAGTCCTCAGTTGCTGCAATTTCCTCACTTCTTCTCCGCTCCTCAGTTTACGGAGAAATTCATTGATGACTAAAAGCTCCAAATCGAAACTTCTATACAAAAATCACCAAACTCACATTCGGCAGCGTTGAAAGAATCAGAAGTGAGGAAACTGTCATCCACAGTAGTTTCCGTCATATTGAAAATATAGGAACAAAAAATAAATAAAGTTAAATTTTGAAAAAAGAACTTAAAAATTGATACAATGAGATATAGCGAAATATAATGGAATATAAAACGATCGAGCGTGTATGGAAGAATACACGGAGATACGAAGAAAGGAAGGTCCTGGAACGAAAACGTGCGCTTGGCTGCTATCCAAGTTTTTCTGCACGCGCCAAATCGCTGCAATCGGCATTATTTTTGTCGTTTTCAATTTTTTATTTTTAATTTCCCACTGTATCCACTATACTCCATAATTGCTAACTAAAAATGGATGACCGTCGGTTCCACGAGAATGATCTGGTTTGGGCAAAGATCAAAGGGTTCCCGATGTGGCCGGCAAAAGTGAGTTTTTTGTTTCCTTCATATAAAATCTGCTTCTTTCCAGATCATAGAAGCTCAAAATAACGGAAAATACTTTGTTTCGTTCTTTGGCACGAGAGAAACCTCGTTTTTGAAACTGACCGACCTCCTCCCTTACATGGATTACCGGATGACGTACGAAAAGCACAAAAACCAGAAGCCGGAATACAGACTAGCCCTTGATGAAATCAGAATGGAAGCCGGATTGTCGCCCTTGGAAGAAGAAGAAGACAAGAAGCCTCTGCCGGAAGACCTGCTCCCTGAATCTGAGGGTTCTTTCTCTTCCTCGTCTTTCGGAAGAGTCAGGAAACCGAGCATGAGGATTGCGGACTACAACTTCATCACTCCTGGATCCAGAAGAAGACACAACAGCAACTCCATCAGTTTCGACTTTAACTTTGAGCGACAGAGGACAGATTCTACTTCGAGCCTTCTGGAGAGCAAGAGGGCGAAGATCCCCAGCATAACTGAGTATGCGGACATCGACTTAAATCTCGTAGGTTCCCACATCTCCATCTTCACTCAACAATATTTCCAGGCTAATAACTTCCTCCAAGGCGACTTGGGACTCTCTGGAGTGGACTCGGATTACGGTAACGGAACCAGGATTTCTAGGAGGAGACGCACAACCTCCAAACTTTTGTCAGAGATAGTGAATGACACCCATAGTCGTGCAAGGATTCCCTCCGCTTCCTCTGAGTAAGAATGACTCACTTTTAAAGTTCTCATTGACGAATTTCAGTCCCAACGGCATGTACGAGCTCCTGGACAATATAGCCAACAACATGGACATCAGTGAATTTTACAGAGTTGTTGATGCATTACCAAGTGAGGAATCCGATCGCCCACAAACTCCCGAAAATATTTCCCCAATGCCGAGACAATCCCATGTTTGTTCAAGATGTAACATCCCACAAAAATACGTGGAGTATGAGTGGAAGTATGTTTATTTATTTCGAATTCGAATAGTTCTGTCTTTTAGATGTCCGAATAACTGCGGCGAATACACCACTCAACACGACGTGAGATTAGACAACATGGAGGATCTGGAGAGCTACTTTGATACAGAAACTTCCAAAGGTCTTAGCGTTTTCAGCTTCAAACACGAAAACAGCCAGAAGAAATCCGTCAAGATCGACGAAAGCTCGATTAAACCCAGTGACCAAAATAAACCGAAAAGACCTAGATCATAGTGAGTTCTTTTTAATCTTTTCTAAATTACAGTATTTGTAACTGTGGTGATTCTAGCAAAGTTGAAAAAACTCCTCCTGTCCAATCGAACGGAGTGCGGCTGTGTATATTCTGCAACGGACACGTAAGACCTCAGATGTGTGGTGGAAACAAACATAGATGGAGATGTGTGGACAAACGATGCCGGAAATGGTACGGATGGGTGAGAAGCAACGAGGAGATCCCCAAGGATCTAGGTAGAAAGGGACGCTGGAAGGATCTGCAGCTGAAAGTCAAAGGCCATACAGAAGACGGCCGATTGGTTCAGATGGTTCCTGATCGGAGTGATTCCCCTATTGATGAGTCGAAAATAAAGAAGAAGAAGAAGAAAGCAGATCCCCCGAAACGTGAGATTTTTATATAAAGTCGGTTTTTGACTTTTGATTTCCAGCGTTGTCGCCGTTGACGGAAGAGAAGGTGAACTATGTTCCTACCCAACTCGAAAGCAAAGTCCGATGGTGGCGGCCGGATAGAAGGAGAGTGGAGCCATCTCCGGAGAAGGAATTATCGGAACCGAGCTTTGTGGATTTTTCTGCCTCCTTGAAAATTACGGAGCATTCTGCAATAGCGATGGATAAGGTTACGAGAGCTCTGGAAGACCCCATAGATCCTGGAAGTGCGGCTGGATTCGTCGACCATATGTTTGATTATGTCTTCTCTTCCATGGGGACCTTGATGGCAACAGCTGCTGAAGGTATACCGTACATCACTGACAGTCAGCCAGAGTTGCCGAAGAAGTTGTTTGAGTCGACTTTGGATCATCTTCCGCTTCAAAATCAATAAGAAATTTTTATTGTTCAATTTCGAAATGTAGTCGTTTTGTTGAGTTTGAATTTTTTGTACAGAAAATATAATCGAAATCAGTTAACTCTGGACGAACTCCCGAAGCCATCGACTGTGGTAGTTGGAAGTGTGGGGTCTAAAAAGTTAAGATTTGGAAATTTCTAGTTCTAGGAAACTGACTTGTGAATGATCTTTCCGTTTTCGAAAGTGTAGGTTACTGTGACGATCCTCTCGATATCCCTTCTCGGGACGTCGATGTTGAAGTAGACGTGGGCGACGTTGCTGTTCGGAGAAATCCATCTGGATATGTATCGGTATCTTTGGGAAGAAAGATGGCCTGTGACACTGACGAAGTATACAGTGTAAGTGAGGAGGGGACTGTAGTTCCAAGTCTAGAATTTTTGAAAGAAAATTGACCTTGACAATAAGATGAAAACTTTGGACAACGGTAATTATGGGAATAATATAGTAATGATATAAATAATATTGATTTTAATATTAAATAACTGTATTGGTATTAGTAAAAATACTAAATAATGGTAGTGAAAGTCAGAATGTTCTGAATTTCGAAAAAATAATAAATCACCATCTGATGGGTTTTCTGAATAATTAAAAAACTCACTTTTTCGATCATTTCGATAATTTTCTCTCGACCGAGTTCTTGATTGAAGAAATTTGCCTGAGGCCATCTGATCAATTCTATCTTAGGGAAAGTGACGGACTTCTGGAGCTGATTCACGACGGCATTCCTTCTTCTTCCGGAGTTGGTTCTGGAAAGGTCGTTCTTCTTGATGTCCTTGATCAGCCTCAGGGTCGGGCTCGGGGGCGAATCCCAATCCAACCAAAGGTTGTTCTTATCTTCGACAAATTTTTTCGGTTTTTTAGAAACATTTTTCGACTTTGCTTCAGCCGAGAAGATTCGGTCGTTGTTGGGAAGATCGGGATCGAGATTAGGACGAGGATTAGGAATAGGACCGGGATCTTTGAAAAAAGAGTCACTGGAGGCACTGCTGACAATTGTCGAGCTTGAAGATTCAGAAGAACGTCGACGAGAGGAATTTAGAGAAACATCTTTGAGTAGAGATTGATGGAGAATATCCTGGACAATAGACCTCGCGAGGATGTTGCTCATCTGGATCCTGTATTGCTCCTTCAAAGTAGCCATTTTTAGTTTTTCGGGAATTTTTGGAAATAAAAGTACTTCTTAGTCCTCGACTCGTGAAATGTCCTTAAGGTAGCTCCGGAAGAAGTTAATTCGAGCATGGAATTGGAATAATAAAAACGCCCGAAAATACAGAAAACAAATTTTTCATCCAAGATAAGCTAGTTTTTTCGTAACAATAGCTAGACGCAGCCATTTTTTCGACTTTACTAGTGATATTTCAAAGATCGGCCACTTAGAAAGGTTATTTTTTCCTTAATTTTTGCTATTTTTGTTTCCAAGCACGAGGACAATACCAAATTTTCTGATTTTCCCTGATTCCAATTAACTAAAAATTAGCAATTCGGACAGTGTATTTTCCTTACTTTCCACTTTTTAAGACATGAGACGAATCGCCAAACTTTCCTACTTCGCCAAATAGTGGTCCGGAAAAGACAAATTCCACTTTTCCCCATGTTTTCTATTCCCATCCCTTCCATATCTGGGTGAAAGGTCCAAAGTTTAGTCGTTATTTACTCTCTATTCACAAGTGAAATGACAAAATAATTACTGTGAACCGCGAATATACAAATCAAATGAAACCGAATTAGACGAAGTAGAACACGGGAAATTCCAGACGATATCACAGACGGACTGAACTACTGCAGTCAAAACCATCCCGATCAACGAGAATAAAGATAAAAAAATAGGAGAAGCACGAATATTAATCCCGCACAAAAAATACATAAAATCAACTTCTTCTGACGGGCTTTCCTCTCGTATTCCAGAGCCTGACGAACATTCCCAGAACCTTCGTCGACGTAGATCGTGGCGTGTTCGACATTCGCCTCAATGCTGTCCACCATATCCCCTTGCTCATGGACGATCCTTGCCAAGTCAGTGAAAATGTCGTTCAATTGTTGGATATCTGATTCAAAACTAACTAATGCCTAAAAATCCACATGAAAAACCATTTTCGGAGGAAATATCACCTGTTGTCTTTCTCTTAGTTCGAGTAAGTTCTGTTTGTGCTGTTGTTGCAGTTGAAGTCTGACGGAATCCTGTTCAGGAGGACTCTGGTTGGACAAAAGGTGATCTTGAACGCTGACAGTTTTGATCTTTTCTTTTTCCTTTTGCACGGCGGTCCTCTGAACGTCCTGGAGTCGTTTCAAAATCGCAAAATACTCGTTCATCAACCGTTCTTTGTTGATTCGGTGTTCCTTCTAAAAAGTTCCATAATCGAAACACATATAACAAAGCTTTACATTGTTCTTCGCCAGAATATTCAACTGCTTCATCATGTTGTTAGTCTTGCCGGACAAGCTGTTGCTTTCGTGGATGAGGTCGTTGACGAACTCCTTAAGTCTGTCATTTTCCTCGCTTGTCCCGATCTTTCCGACATAATCTTCCAACCTTTGAGCTAAAAAACAACCAATCTTCTAATCAATAAAAATTATAATAAACAAAAACTCGTGATTGAAAATCTCAAACAACTCACCATTATTGTTCAAAGTGACGATATTGCTGGTGATGCTCTTTATAAGGTCATTGTCGTTTACAAAGCTCATTGTGAAATCTAGAAAACCAGGGAAGACGGTAAATGTCCAGAAGGAAGCAAAAAACAAAATTGAAGCGGATCAATGCAAACGACTCGCTCTTATGAAAGACAGACGTTGACTGGTTTTCTCGACACGAATGTTTCTAATTTTTTCTTTTTTCGATAGTGAGCGATTTTTGCTTTATCTTTTATATATATCATTACTTATATAAAATTTACCTTACTGTCACTGTAAATACGTTTTTCCTGTTGTGTAGATACAGTATCGTGGAAGGCGGATGTTTATAGATTATCTTGAAAAGAATTTTCCGGGTTTTTTCTTCCTCAGACAACAACCGATTTTTGCTTTTGTTTATTCGTTATTGTAAAAAACTTCTTAATTATCATTATGGTTATTGATTTTTTTGTTTCTTCAAATGCAATTCACAGTATAGACTTTAACTTTGTCCTCATCTGCTCTTCCGACGACGTAAGAAAACGTCTTCATCCCATTACAAGCCGCGCCGTGGTCACCATTCCTGTTCGCCGCTATTACTGCTCCAAAGTAATTCGGATAATATTGTTTTATCCGCAAAACCGCTATTTCTGCAGCTTTTGTGGGATTTGTACCAGATTTCATTTTTTCAACAGCGAGAAAGCTGAAATTTTGAAAGTTGTTGTACTACGTGATTTTTCGGAAATTCCTGGATTTGGCTTACCTTGGCAAGAATCTCATCATGATGTCTCCATCTCCCGTCGCAGCTGCTCCTCCGACTTCGTTGTCGACATAAGCCCCGGCTCCAGGGATCGGACTGTCTCCCACTCTTCTGAAAAAGTTTTAGTTACATTAGAATCCCATATATCGGTTTTACCCAGCAATTTTGTTCCTCGCTCCGTTTGTGCTTGTGCCTGCTGCAATGTTGCTGTCACTGTCGATGACTACCATGCCGATTGTGTCGTGACTGTTTTCGGTGAAGGTTTCTTTATAACTTTCTGGTTTTTCCGGCTTTCCTTTAACAATCGACGGTTTGTAAGGTCCACATGTTTTTTGTGGATCAGGTTCCACATTGACCCAGTAGTTTGGTTGACAACGAGCTTCTAACCAACTTTTGTGCATTGTGGATGAAACATCCGTGGTTAAATCTTCTTCCGAAAATCCCATACTAATGGCGAACTTTGTTGCTGAAAGTTGATTAAACTTTTTATTTTCGATTTTAAATTACCTTGATTTCCGACGATGAAGGAATGTTTGGTATGGTTCATAACGGCCCAAGCGACTTTTGCTGCTGATTTTATTTTCCTCAAGTCTCCAACAGCTCCCATCTTTTTCTTTGGACCATCCATCAAAAGAGCATCTAGAGTGGTTTCTCCAGATTCGTCAGGACTTCCTCCGAATCCAACAGTTGTGTCACATTGTCGAGCTTCACATTCTGTCAGTCCTTCGACTAAAGCGAGAAGTCGATGATTAGGAGCCGTCTTAAGTCGGTCGATAGCTTTTTGAGTAGCACTTTGGAAGTCAGTATTTCCCCAGGTAGTAATAACAACGGGGGTTTCGGCTTGATTTCTAACAAAAAATAGTACGAGAAATACAGCCAATAATTGGTTCATTTTGATCGATAAACTGAGAAAATAGGCCATTTTGTCTCGATTTTGACCTCGATATTATAAACAAAACTTGAATTGCGTTTTTGGCGATTTTTTGATAACAATGGGTGTTATCTGGGGGTAATTGGCACGATTTGCTTGTTTTTCTTAGTGTCCGGTAATTTAGTCACGAGTTTTTTGCTATCATTAAAGGCTATTTTTGGTGTTCTATGAGAAGAGTCTAACCTGCGCCTAATGGATAATCATGATCCATTTCTCGTGGATCACCTTATTCCGTGACCTGTGTTCCTAGGATAACGGTAATCTACCTCTTGTTCAAAGTCATAATCCCTACTTTATAGATAATTGTAATTCTAGGATAACTGTGATCTGTCTTTCGTGGAAAATTATGATTTCTACTTTATAGATAATTGTAATCCATAGTTTGTAAGTAGTTGTGTACATTCCGTGGATTATCGCGATCCGTGTATTTTCTCTTCTTGATCTTATGAGTTAATTTCAGGCAAAGATGGTTGCATCATCGCTCCAAACACGCCAAATGCTCCATACGAGCGCCCGCCGATTCATCTGGGGAAGTCTCGCTGTTTCTGTTGTGTCCACTGTAGCCTTCTACTTCGGATACGTCCATCCTCGTCACCTTAAGTATGAGGAGTTCTTCAAGTAAGTTTTTATTTTCTTTGAAATGATGTTTTTTTATTTTCGGTGAAAAAGAGAGTATCCCTTCGCGCAGTAGACTTTATGTCCGTTTTATTTTGTTTAGTGGCTGCGAAGTCATGTGATGTGAAATAGAAAAATGATCAAGTTTAACAAAAACAATAAGTTATTCTTTGGTTTTTTTGGAAAAAACATCGAAGTTTTAAGGAAAAAAAAGATTGTCTCTCTGAATTTCGTCTCATTTCGCATTAATGTGATTAGAGATAATTGATGTGCTTTAAAAAATGACATTATAAAGTAGGGAAATCATTTGATAAATCATTGTTTTTTCAGGAACTATGACCCCTACACTCGTATGCGCGAGATTTGTGCTGCCAACAAGGGCTACATGCATACATGTCCTCATGAACTTGCGAAGATTGCTGAAGAGAAAGGCAAACCGATTGCTCCCCTTGAGTAATTGGACGAGACAGTGTTTCTTGAATGCGTAGGTCTTCTCTGTTGAGAGTGGTCATGTTTTGTATGAAGTAAAAATAGACTGATTTAAGTTTTATACACGTATATGACAAAACAAGACTGTCAAATTCGAAATCAAAAAATTATGAAATACAGCCTAAAAATACTGTACACGAAGCAAGATGACCAAATAATTGGTTAATAACTTTTTTAATGTGAAACACAGAGTTCCGCGGTGTTGAGATGGGGTTTCTGGACGAGGCCGAAAGTGGAATCTGATGTTTCCTCGATGGCCACGGAGTAGCGAAGTTGTTTAGCACAGAGCCAAGAATAATAATTGTCGAATTCGATTATATCTGGAAATTGATGTTTTTAAAGAGAAAGAGATTAGGAGTTGATTCTATCTTTGAACTAAAATCACGTAAGCTTTAATTTTGGCTTTAGATTCTGAGAGAAAATCTAAGATTAGAATTTTACGTGACTGATGTTTTTCTATGAGAATTTGGACTTTAGTTTTTGCAGAAAAACTCCATAACCTTGGAACGTTCATCTCGAGATGATTTCGTAATACAGACTATTTCTTGTTTTTACAGTACTATGACTTTAAAATAGAATCTCACAACAAAAATGCGTCCGAAAATACCAGAAGATTATGAAAATTCGTCTCGAGATGATTTCATAAGAGTACTGATTTTCTTTGTATTAATATGACTAAACTTACATCTTCCAGTCTGTTCACAGTGGATACTTCCAGAAAGTGGCACTTTCGAGCATTCCAATCTTATGTACGGAAAAACTGGCTCCATTTCTGTCAAATCATTTCCAGAATCCGTTTTGTCAAAATAAATTGCGAATCCGATATCGTCTTCTTCCGTCATATAACGCCAACTAAAAAATTTCAAGTTTCAAATTTAATTGATCCCCGATTGATTTTTTGACATTTTCTCAAAAATAGAAAAACCTGTTGTTGCTCAATTTTATCTAATGAGATTTCTTATCATGGAATTCTTATTAATATACTTTAAACTTAAAAAATCACCGAGATTTAGTCAATTTGTCCGGAATAACCAATTGAAATTCCAGTCTTTTGAAAAAGCCACAAGTTTTATCTTTTAAGAATGTCGTTTAACAATAAAAATTGCATTAACATTTCGAAATTTGGGAAAAAAATTCATTCATATTTTTCAACTTCAAAAGATCGTTCCAGTCACTTTGGCTTCAGTAGATTGATGAAATTAATATGAATCATTGTCATTAATCATCAGAATTTATTTTTATCTTCCAAAAAATCAAGTAATCTTTTTTTCAAAATCAATTTGAACTTTTTGTTCTAAAAAAAAGAATCTCCCAGAAATCTCAGCGATGACCGTTCTCTCAAAACAGCCGTGTGAACGAGATCCATTTTAGTCAACAAAAAATAGAAAAATAGACCAATAGAGTTCTTTAAAATCAGCTTGTGAAAATCAAAGACTATAGTGTACATTTAAAGAGATTTCGAAATCAAAGATCGAAAAATATACTAAAAATTCGTTTTTGAAACCGGAAAGTAAAGTACATCTAGAAGATTTCGAAAACAATAATATTTGAAGCAGAATTTCGATATATCGAAGATCATAGTGTATATCCAAAATCAGGTTACGAAATGTATTACCGTGAAATTTATTAAGAAAAATCTGAATTTGAGAGTAATTCAGTGAACTTTCGATGAGATTTTGCAGTTTTTAAACTCGATTTATGTGACCTTGCTATTCGATTTAATACCAAAAAAATTCCATTGAAAAATCAGATATTTCGCAAAGGTCATTTTTAGAGTAATTTCGACAGTAAATCCAGTTTGCCCAAAAAGTAAGTAAACTAACTAAAGCTATCGAAGATTTCATGATAAAATTGAATACCGTATTCCACAATACGACACGTCGCGAAATGTTTTGATTCCACAAGATATTTCGAAATTTTGATTTTCTTTTTTGAAAATGACTGGATTAATAAGAAATAGTTTTCTGTTGTTCTAATTTAACCAATTTTGAACGAGATTTCGTAATCCTTCACAAAACCCAATTTGAGTAATCCTGTTATTCCGGTTCAGGTAAAGAACAACAAAATTAAAGGTGATCTTCAGAGAAAATTTATCAGACAACTTTTTTACTAATGCAATGTTAGATTTTCTTAATATAAATTTAACTATTTTAGTATTTTCGCTAATTCGATTTTTCATTCTTTTTTAAAATCAATTTTACTAATTCGATTTTCGTTTTTTAATATCATTTCTAAAAATTTCTTTTCAAAGTTTTTACCAACCTGATTTTTGAATTCGCTTTTGCTTTGATTTCAACAAGATGCTTGTCCCCCGCATAAACAGTCGTCACCTGATCAAAAGCAGCGGCTCCATCAAGATCCATATAATAACTATCCGGAACAGGACCAAGGCCGTATCGAATTTTTGATGGACATCTACAGCAATCACGCTCATAATGTTCACGACCATCATCTTCTCCTCTTTAAATGCATGGAGAAGTCGAAAGGCAATATTAGCAGAACAACAGAAGAGATAGATCAAAGAGGAAAATTCTGTCAAAACAAGATTCTATTGCGAAAAATGAGATATCGATTAAAACAAGGTTTTGAGGGCAGATACATGGAATACATTTCCTTCGTGGAATAAGCGTTTTTAAACATAAAATAAAAGATCCAACTAATAGCAAGGGGATATGGGGTAGGGAGTAAGGGATTACGAGGTACAGAGTGCTGAATGCCTATTTTGGACAAATCAGGATATGGGATCTTTGAAAATGAAAATCAATATAAGTTAAATTCAATCATTGATCGATTTTCATATTAATTTTCACTTTCAAAAAAGATTTGAAAACCTTGTTCTAATCAATTTTCACTCTTTTACAACAAATCTATATTTTCTCTCAAAATTTCTCCTTTGTTAGCAAAGCTGCCAGGCATCACTTCTGTTAAAAGACAAAAATATTGATTTTAATTCATTTTTAACTTTTAAAAATCAATATTTTTGATCACCAAAATAAAGACTCACTTTGGATCACCATCATCGTCGCACATTCTCCCACCCCAGTGACGTGGCCAAGCATCCAAATCCACATATTGTCCCAGGGCACTTTGCCAATCATCTTCCCCGGGCATATCGATGAGTTGCTTGATGGAATCACTCAAAAATGGAGTCATACTGTTGAAAGCTATATTAGCCATATAAGGAGCTCTCAAAATCAGAATTTTTCTCAAAACAAGCGGATAATGTTCTTGGAAAAGCATCACGAGAGTCGTAAAAGCCGATGCGAATTCTTTGGAGCTAAAATGGGCAGATGTGATGTGATCGAGGTCGAAAATGAGCATCATCGTCTCGAAGGCTTTTCCTGAATGCTTCGCTCTCTCGGCACAAAGTTTCAGTCCTTTTTCAATTGCAGCAAGAGAAAATTTTATGTAATCCTTCGATTCGACTGATCTCAACATTCCTGAAAATTAAATTACATAAAAACATTTTTAATTTTTGTAGTTTTTTCGAGAATTTTTAAAATTTTCAAATAGATCTCAGAATTCTTCATTTTGGATTTTTGCTTCAGAATATTTCTACTGAATTCCAGACGTCTCAATGAAATTCTAATCAATAAAAATCAAGGTAAATGAGTGGGAGTCATCAGGGAAGTGACCTTTCAGTATTCGAAAAACGATTTTAAGATAAAAATCACCAAAGGATCGTTGTTTTTTTCGTAAATGATCTTATAGACATTATCCTTCTTTAAAATTAGTGGATTAAAGAACACCGTGATGTTTGAATAGAGCTCTCCTGCTTATCTTGATTTTGTGTAGTGGATTAACTTCCATCAGAAAACAATCTGCGATAATGACTAACTCCCAAATTTGAGGTATCTCCAAAATTGATTTCATTCTTTCAATAAAAATGAAATCCGAATAATTTTATCCAGTCATCTAATTTCTTAAAGGAAGTAAATTCAGGGCGTCTGTTCTAACTGGGTAATTTCTTATTCCGGTCATTACTCGAGCCTGGTTTTCGTTCATGAATACAAATTTAAACAGTGCTCATGTTTAAAGATCACATTCTCCTAGTCACTATTCAAACCTGCTTCCTTCCAGTAAAAAGCAAATCTGGATGGTGTTCGCCTTTGACAACCAATTACTTTTAGTCACTATCCGAATTTTATTGTTCTGTTTTTCAAGCAGTTTTGGATAATGACTTAAAATTGCTCCAAAAAAACACCATTAAAACTTTATTATTTTGTTTTTCAAAAGTGTGAATTTAAATAGTGACTGTTTTTGACAGTTGCTGAAATACAAAAACTATTCAAGCTCTTGTCTCTTACAAATGTAAATTTGGATAGTGTCTATTTTGAACAGTTGTCTAATCAAGCATCATCTCTAATTATTTTCGCAAAAGTGTAAACTTAAGTTATATTTACTTTAAGTAATCAGTGATCAAAATAAATATCATCAAGTTCATTAAATCAAATTCCACTAAACATAAACACGAAAGTGCTCATTTTGAGTATTTAGTAACTCAAAACAAAACCACCCCTGTTTATTTTTGCAGCAAAACCTTGATTATGCACCCAATTTTGATTACTTTCAATTTTCCTTCTAAATTTAGTTCCCCGTGCGAAATTCATTCTTTGGTCCATGGACCAAAATCGGAAAAATCCAAAACAAACCGCGATCCAAGGTCATTTACATTAAATTATCTATCTCGATCATTGATTCGTAAAAAAACTTTACCTTCGACATCCATATTTCCAAGCAACGACATCAAAATAGGATTTCCTTCACGATCAGCTAGGAACCCGTATCCACAATACTTCTCCAAAATCTAAAAATCAAAAACAATCAATAAAAGAATCTACACGTAAAATCAAAAACCTCAGGGGGTTTCCACTCCTCGATCTCATCCAGTTCCCAAGCTTTCCTGAAAATCATGTTCTTTTTCAATCCATCTGCTGCTTCCTCAAATCTCCCCTCTCTCGATCTCAACCATCTAAGAATATAAGCATCGTCAACATAATCCAGTTTGGGAACGTATGATTTCAAAGCTTGAATCGCCTCCAATTCTTGTCCGGATACCGGTCTCGCGGCGATAACATTCGGCATGTTTTCAAATCTTTTTCTAAAAAAAACAATTAAAATCAGAAACTTTATTCTGTCCAAGAGAAAACTTCAACAGTCAGTATCATGAGAAAGAGAAACATAGGACTGGGCGATCGCCGCGCACGTCTTCCGACACTCCGAAGGGCGGTCTTCCAGTTTGAATCGAATCGCCGCGTTTCTCTTTTCTGCTGCACGTAAACTCAAAGGCGGGGATTTCGAAAGATGGGCAGATCCTCTTTCGTCCATTCTAGTTTGGCCAGTTTCGCAATTGTAAGACAATCAATTTTGATTTATGAATTTAATAACAAAACACAAAAACAAATGAGTGACACCTCAGTCTAGGCAGAAACTCATTTAGAACAACGGCTCAGGGAATTCGAACGTGACCGTTTTGCCAGTAAGGTACTTGTAGAGAGAAGCAAAGGTCTCAACCTTGTGTTCGACGTTGGTCTGCTGGCTTCGATCAAGGTGGACTTTGGTCAACTGCTTGCCATCGAGCTTATGTCTGATTCTCTTACCGACAACTTCAGCTGGGTACACCAAGTCGTTGAGGATGGCTTCGTGAACGGAGGTGAGGGTGCGGTTCATTGGGCGCTTGTTCTTCATGGGGATGTGCTTCTTTCCACGCTGAGGCTTGGGGAGGATGCGGCGCTAAAAGAAAATAATGTCATTTAATGTGGATAACAAACTGGTTTGCGGAAGAAAGACAAGAAATCAATTTCTGATTCCGATGCCTCATAAAGCCAATCTACACCAAAACTCACGCGAGCGACGAAGACAACATGCTTTCCACCGAACTTCTTCTCCAACTCACGAACAAGGCGGGAGTGGACCTTCTGGAAATCACGAAGTTGGGGGACAGGAACGTAAATAACGATGGCTTTCTTGTCGTTGAATTCGAGTTCCTGAAAGGTAAGAGCGGATTAGAAACTTGAACAAAAGAAGAAAGCGAAATCGATATATGAAACGAAACATACCTGGGCACCAACGATGTAGAGCTCAGTCAAACGTCCCTTCAAGTCATCAGCATTGGACAGCTCAGCCAAAGCGTTAGCGATTTGCTTTTCAAGCTCATCAGGAGCTTTGCCGTCAGGCTTCACAAGCTTGTTGTAGGTGATCACCATGTTGTCAGAACCCAGGAGTTGCTGAAATGAGTATCGATATATCAGTGGTCCCAATCGATTCTCGTCCAAGGAACTCACAAGAGTTCAAAAACGTAACAATTACGTTTAAAATAATTAACAAAGTTGAATTCATAGGATATACCGAGAAAGCAGTAGAAAATGAAGGGAGAAGGAGAGAAATGGGACAAATTAATGAGAAGGAAGATGATATAAAGATTTTAGGACGAGTGAAGAAAAATACGTCCGCAAAGAGATTTGGAAAAGTAATAAATGAGCTGGATACACTTATTGAGGTTGGATCAATGGGATTAAAGAAAGAAATAATGAAAAATGGAAGAAAAAGGAGAAAGAAAGGGAGAAATAACGAGGAGAGAAGAGGAGATGGCGATTTTAGGAGCGGACGAAAAGAAACACACTCGCGTGTGCTTTCGCGTCAGGACCCAACGCGGTCAGGCAAGCACCAGTCTTTCGCTTCGTTTTTCTGTCAGAAGCTCTCGACTGATTCCAGACTTCGTTTCTTTGAATTCATTTCCGCCATCTTTTCTCCTTTGCTGTTCAAATGTTCGAAAACACAAAAAATAAACCAAAAAATCAATAAAATCAATATCGATTATCTCAGAAATCAAAATTCCTCGAGATCTTAGACTTTTTGTTATTTCGATAAATCTAAATAATTGAATTTTTCCTGTTTTGCTCATTTTGTGGATTGAGATTTTTGTAGTACTTCCCTGTGTAGACGGTGATATATAAATGCTGAAGAAGATTTCCGTCCTCAAAAAGTGGCTTCAATCCGCGGATTCAAAGACCAGACGGATTGGCCGTCGCCGGAGGCAAAACAACCTTTTATCATCTTCCTCAGTCATCGAAAAGTGAAAGTTCCCGATGATGTAAAAAAACATTTCCTTTCGTCGGGACTAAAAGGGTTAGAGTTATCGCGCCGTTTTCAGGAGGCGGAGACAAGTTTTCTTTTTACATATTATGGAAAAACTGGCAAAAGTGAGGGAAGAAAATTATCTAGGACAGTTTTATATAGCCATGGGATGTCCATGGTCAAATTAAGTCGAATCTATCATCCCCAAAATGAAATAGTTAAACTATATTTTTTATTTAAACCAAACTTCTTACTGTAATATTCTCCAAAAATGCTCTACAGCCACGTCACGCTGCTCATGCTCCGGGTCGTGGACGTCGTTGCGAAGACTACGGTCCAGCAATCTGCGAAGATGCTCGTCGCGGAAATTCCTGGAGACATTCAGGTGACTACTCCATCACTAAAATTCTTCCCAAAATTCTCTTGTGTTAATATAGCCAAATTTCCTCTAGAAAATTCGTTGTATTAATATGGCTGAATTTTTTTCGAAATTTTCTTCGTATTAATATGTCAAATGTTTTCTAAAACTCCCTGTGTATTAATATGCTTGGATTTTCCCCAAAATTGTCCCTCAACATGATCTACAATTCAGCCTCCAAATATTCTATCTAAAATAACTCTAAATTAATAACTTTATTCAGCGTAACTCTCGACAATTTCATTAAATTGGTAAAATGTCGAGTTTTCTCAAATGATCTCGGAGCTAAATTCAATTATGACCTTATTACAAAAACCGAAAACGAGATTTTCTACGAAACTATCTCGAAAAGAACTTTTAGATATTTAAAAACTAATACGAAGACAAAAACCCACTTTTCATTGTAAAATTGATGTTTAAAATTTTACAGAAAAACTGAAAGTCTTTTTTTCCGGAAATTTCCACTGAATTCTGGAAGATTCGGGAATTTCCTGAAAACATCCTAAAAGAATTCTGAAACTATTTTTAAAACTTTTGACATTATTTTTTTCTAAAATTTTTAGAGTCATTCTTTTCCGGGAAATTCCGAATTACTTTTCCTAGAAATTACAAAACTTTAAACTTTCGTTTTCTATTTGTTATTATGCTTTTAATAATATACTTTTTGGATGACATTTATCCTTGTTTTTTGATGCATTTCTGAGATGAACTTCTCTAATCCCTTATTAATAACTTTCTGTTGATTTTAAATGACGAATTAGTCTATATTTTAATAGACTTTAATTTATTTGTATTTTGATCAATTGTAGTTTTTTCAAGAATTTTGAAAGCTAAATAGGACCAAGAAAGCTGGAAGAAACTTTTTTCGAAGGCGAGCCAAATCAATTTGAATATTTCATTAACCTCCTCACGTCGTGGGAAACATGTGTTTCCATCTGCTCACTTGTAAAATAACCATTGGCCATGTATTTAATCACAAACACTTTCCGAAAACTCATGGACAAAAATCGCAAACATGCACTCCAAAATTTATCTTAAATCACGAATTTTCTTAGAAAGTTTGCACATTAAATCAGAAGTTTTTTAAACCCATACATTGAGTGGTGTTTTTCCGAAAATTTATATACTAAACCAGGAATATTTTTAAGAATTCATATACTAATATATATCAGTCAAAAATGCATATCTAAACCAGATATTCGTTCTCAAAAATTCATGGATTAAATCATACATATCCTTGAAGATGAATTTTTTATGTGTATTTTTCGAAATTTAGTTTTCGGGAAATATGTCTTTAAGAATCTTATATTTCTGCTTCATGTACATCCGTGAGGTTTTGTTTTTTGAAACGCATTTTGAAGTTCCATATCTTAAAAATATTGGACTATGTACATTTTCGAAAAATCCATATCAAACCATGTATATCCTCTGGATATCAGCTCTTTAAAAATTGCATGTTCTAAACATCCATGTATTCAATTATATACATATCCCGAGAATGCATATATTGAATTATATACGTCTTTCAAGAATCAATACATCAAACCGTATGCATTCCCCAAAATTCATATACTGAAGCATACAAACCTTCAAAAAGCTTATATTTTGAACCATATACACTTTCCAATAATCAATTTTTTTTAAATTATACCTTTTAAAAACTCATATATTAAGGTATATACATTTTTCAAAAATGCATATTTTAAATCATATATATATCTTCCAAGATTCCACATTTCGAACCATGTATATCATACAGAAATCCATGCTTTAAACAATATATATTTTGCAAAAAATCATATTTTAAATGACACATTCTTCAAAATTCCAAGCTTCAAATCATATATATCCTTCAAAAATCCGTGCATCCAGTAGGCTAACCTAATAAAACGCTTGCTCTTCTTTCATCTTCAAAATGTGCTTTCGAGATTCTTTTCTTCGAGAATCCTAAGCTCCAGATTGAATTGAATTTTTCCTAGCAAACGCCACGCCGCGGCTCTTGAAATTTTCTTTATTTTTGAAGCCGAAAAAAACGATAAGAACAGAAAAATGCACTTATCTATCCAATTTTTCTACTTTTTGCAAGATATAACCGGAAGAAGTCGAGAGGTGTCACATTGGGGCAGGGCCCTGAGGGCACAGGGGGCTTGGGGTACGGGCAAAAGGGTTACCAAGGTAGGGTAGTGTAATAGGAGTGCTGACATATTAGAGTAGAACAAGGTACTAGGGGTACTAGAATGTTAAGGTAGGACAGAGTAATAAGAGTAACTCGAATGTCATTCAGTTTGAATTACAAAAATTTTATTTATTTCTATTGACAATGAAACCATGCTATTGTAGAAATTAATAATTAAATTTTTATGAAATCATCTCAACATGAATTTTCGGGGCTCAGAAACCTTCAGAATTCTTGATTTTTAATTGTCCACAAAACTTGATCAAAGAATAACTTTTTTTTAGAAACTGAAATTTGAGAAGTTGAATTTTGGATTTGTATCTTATTCAAAAACATGGGTTTCTCCTTGATTCCATTTTCGATTTTCCTGCAATAAAAATTCCCAGAAACAAACAAATCTCAGTAATTCTGATGTTTTTCAAAGAAAACCAAACTACTTTTTAATAAATGGAAATTTTATCAAAATTGAATTTTTGAAGATGCTTTGAAGTCAACTTTAGAACTTTCCAGAATTTCTAATCTCCATTAATTTCGGAATTTTTCACAAGATTTTAGGAGACTCTAGAACTTTCATAAAATTCTCAAATTAAAGTTTCATGAAATTTTACTTCTAAAAATAGAGCTTAAAGTTCTCGAAATAAATTTTGATGAAATTCTAATTTTCGAAACTGGCGTTTGCAGATCGGAGCGATGTTCCCGATGCACAGACAGATTTCCGGAGCAGAGGGATGTGGAGCAATCTGGGAACAATACGGGATCCAAAGAGCGGAGATAGCCATGTTGACAGTAGCGGCCTTGAACGAGCAACTGCCATTCAGATTAGGTATATCCATCAGAGATTCATGTTGGACAGAGAGGATAGCGATGGAACAAGCCATAGCTTTTCTTCGTGAAGGAGTTGCTCAATGTTCCTGTTGTCAAACCGCCGGATGTCAAAAGAAATCGAAGCCAATCATAGCCATCGTAGGCCCAGCAAAATCCGCCACAACAATAGCAGTCCAGAATCTGCTCCAAGTCTTCAGAATCCCGCAAATAGCTTATTCCGCAACAACGACGGATTTGTCGGATAAAGACCAGTTTTCGTACTTCATGAGAGTCGTGCCTTCCGATGTTTGGCAGGCCAGAGCGATAAACTCGCTCCTGATGAGGTTCAACTGGACCTACATAGGGGTCGTGTACTCCGCAGGAAATTACGGAGAAAAAGGTTTCGAAGCCATGGAGAGACTCAGTCACTCTGAAGTTTGTATTGCCTACTCCCACAAAGTAAAGACTCTCGCCGAAACAGAAGATTACGAAAAGGTCCTCACTTCTATGGCTTTGCTGAAGTCCAGACCTCAGGTCGTCGTCTGTTTTTGCGAAGGGGCTAGTATGAAGAAGGCTTTCGAAGCTCAACAGAACCTCAGAAGGAAGAATCCGAAATTCAAGTTCTTCCAATGGATCGGGAGCGACGGATGGGCCGATCGGTAAGTCTCATTTCTTTCATAAACATAACACAAATAGTATACAAATCAGAAACAAGTATTTTTACGTATTTCCGAAATGTAGAAACCTCTAGCGTAGAAAAACGAATTTCACTTTTTTATTATGAGAATTTTTCCCGAAAATTTTTGATTATTTGAAGAATGAAAACAATATTTTCAGACTGGATGTAGTCGAAGGAGTTGAGAGCGAAGCCGCCGGGAGTTTTTCGATCAGAATCCACTCTCCTAAGGTCGCCAGATTTGAGCCCTATTACTTCTCTCTTGAACCCAACAACCATACCATCAACCCCTGGTTCCGGGACTTCTGGCAACAAAAGTTCAAATGTCTTTTGACAGTTCCCAAGGACGATACTGTAAGCAAAGTCTGTACAGGAAAAGAAAATCTGACCATGGGATACGAACAGGTTCGTTTTTTAAAGATTATTTTCCAATAAACTTCTATTTATCACGATAATTGAGAAATTCATTGCAGGACCCGAAATTATCCCAAGTGATCAACTCCATCAGAGTAGTGGCATATGCCCTGAAGGCGATGTATGAGGACAGATGCAGGGACTATATGAACTTGACAAATACAGTAATGGGCCCTGGGACAACAATGTCGCCAGTGTGTCCGGAGATGGAGAACATCAACGGAACCTTGTTGTACAGATACATGGTGAACGTCTCCTTCGTGGATGAATATCAACAAGAGATCAGCTTCGACGCCAATGGAGATCCACCTGCTTGGTTCGTTTCCAACTTTTACCATAACAAACAATAACCCTAGATAGTAACTATCTTTAAGTATAATTTTATTTTCACTCCAAGTTTGGAAAAAAACAATCTTAGACAATATCCATTTTTGGTTATTAACTATCTATTCTAGTCATTATCCACATCTAGTTCTTTTCTCTCATGAAAAAACAAACTGGGATAGTGTTCACTTTTAGCAGTCATTTTTATTCACTATTTAAATTTAGTTCCGTTGATTTTTCCAGACAGCTCTTTATAGTGACTGAAAGTACAATTAATTATCGAAAATTGACATTACTCAATTTCGTCTGCCAATAAAAATTTAGATAATGACTTTTTACTATTAAAATGCTTTCTTCCAGTCAATATCCAAGTTCAGAAAAAAGAAAATTAAATAGCAATTACTTTAATCGATTACTTTTTCATTACATTTCCCATCCAAATTCGAAAAATAAAATTCAATTTAATTTTAAATAATAAGAAAAAAAACTATTCAATTTTTTATTAAAAAATTTCTGAAATTAATTCCGAAATTCAATTTTCTAACTTTTAGGTATGACATTCTGAATTACGTTGGTGGAAAAGATGGATTCAAGCTTGCGGGAGATTTCAAGCAACATCGGGACGGACGTCATTATCTCCGGATGAACAAAGCTCCGAAAACTTTCTACGATGGAACTTCCATTCTTCCAGAATCCGTCTGTTCGAAGCCTTGCACTGTAGGTCAGAGACAAAGAAAAACAACCGCCTGTTGTTGGATTTGCGAAAATTGTGCCGACGTCCAGATCGTCAACTATACCGCTAACGTCTGTCAGGATTGCCCTCTGGGATTCTGGCCGGATGCCAATAGAACAAGTGAGTTACCTGTTTCTCTTTTTGTTTTTTTGGGATTCTTGGGAAAAAACTTGACTTTTCCGGAGATAATTCAATTTCCTTCGAAAAACCCTTGACACCCTCGCTTCGAGAGTTTTATATTTTTACGAAAAAGAGTTCTATATTTTTACGAAAAACGTAGTTTCTTTATCAAAATAATCCTTGACATGTTCCAATTAAATTTGGGATTTTGGGGAAAGCATAAAAAAGCAGAAAGATATTGAAAAATAAAACTCAAAAATATTGAAAATGAAGTCCTTGAAAAGTGTAATTTCTTCATTAAAATAATTCCAGAATAATTCCAATTAAATTTGCGCTCTAAAACCTTTGAACTTGAACAGTTTTGAAACAATTTTGATTCCAGGCTGCTTCCCCCTGCCCCACGAGTACCAACCGATGGCGTCCCCCTCCTCTATGCTGGCTCTGGTTTTCGCCTCTTTCGGCATCGTGACGACCTTGCTGACGATCTTCATCTTCCTCAACCATAATTCCACTCCTGTCGTGAAATCCACTACGAGAGAGTTATCCTATATAATCCTCTCTGGGATCACGGCTTGTTATTTGGTCTCCTTCGCTATCCTCGCGAAACCGAATTTCGTCACATGTTTCATCACGCGAATTCTACCTCCGATAAGTTTCTCGATAATCTATGCAGCTTTGTTGACAAAGACCAATCGCATTGCCAGAATCCTAGCTGGATCAAAGAAAAGGATTTTAACCAAAAAGCCGCGGTTTTTGTCGACGATGAGTCAAGTCATCATCACGTGGATTCTCGTCGGGATCCAGTGTGTCATAGTAGCCGTGGGTGTAATCCAAGAAATGCCTCAGGCAGGTTTCGAGCCACATTTCATGCCGAGAAGGATGTTCCTTGTTTGCTCCTCTTCCAGTGTTGCTTTTATTACTCCCTTTTTGTGGAATTTCTTTTTGATCACTTTATGTACCGTATATGCAGTCAAGACTAGGAATCTTCCAGAAAATTTCAACGAGGCCAAGTTCATCGGATTCACAATGTAGGTTTTCAAGATTTAACTGAGTCCATTCACGAATAGTGCTTAGCAATAAGTGATTTTCGAAAATATACACTATCCAAGATTGGTTTCATGAAAAAGGTTTACTTTTCCTGTTGCAGGTACTGTACCCTTGTAGTCTGGATAGCCTTTATCGTCCTTCACCTCGGGACCCACAACAAGGCCCTGACAATGTCCTTCTCCTTCAGCCTCTCTGCCTCGATAGCCTTAATCCTGCTTTTTTTCCCGAAACTTTACATCATTCTTCTTCATCCAGAAAAAAATGTCCGGGCAAGTTACACGACGACGAAGTTGATCAGATGTCACTTCGGAAATTCCCAAGGAATGAGTGATTCTAAAAATTTGAGTTACAAAACAAGAACAAGTTCTCAAAGTATTTCTCTCAGGTAAATTTTACTTCAAAGTTATTTTTTTAATCCTTTATTTCAAATGTTTATTTTTATAATTTTCTAAACAACTTTTTATTTGAAGAGTTTTTTAGTTTAGAAAGAAACTAATTTTTCAGAAGTTCTAGCGGTCCATCAGGCCCCACAAGGACGGCCTCCCTCCACATCATGAATCAGTCCACGGGTTCATCGGCGAATCAACTAGGCAAACATGATGCCTCAACCCAGACAGCGGAGAATTCCAGTAGATTCTTGAGGACATTTTCCGTCGTGGGAGGTCCTTCGACGAGGAGAAAGACGATGGACGATGATGTCATGCAGTTGATCGACTCCTGCAGAAGATACCAAGTTAGTTCATTTTTTAAATCCCTAACTTTTTTATTTTTACTATTTTACTAGTTTGATTATTTTAACTTTAAATAGTGATTGAAAAAGTGATTCATGATCAAAAGTTTTCACTTTCCTTTTTCCCTTCGTTATCTGCTTTTTTGCACTTTTCTTTTTTCCAGGATGAAAGAATGCACTCTTCCAACATCCAGAATCTCCTCCTGGAAGAAGATGTCGAAGAAGAAGACGTCGGCCAAATTCTGGCTTCGTCCATCGAGAAAGGCATAAGGACAGTTCTGTCGACCGTCAGCAGGCCCTCGAAGCCGTCTCTGCTGGACTTGGATAAGCCAGAAGACATCGCCTTCCCCGTGCCCCCCAGACCCCAAGTATCTTCTCCCCTACCCTACAGACACCAAATACCACAAGTATCTTCCCCTATACCCTATAGATCTCAGATACCCCAATTACCCTCTCCCATACCCTCTGAGATCACCCAAGTGCCCTCCTCTGGGGTCACGGGCAACGGGGGCCGGGCGACACCGAGTCAGGAAAATTTCGAACAGGTTTGTTTTTTTATTTTTTTATCTTGCTTTTTTGCTTTCTTTCCACCCTGAAAATTGATAATGGTCAGGAAAGTGAGGGCGTGTCCTCGATCCAAGACCCCTGGACTTGGAAGCTGGGATTGACCCTCTTCGAAGTTTCCCTAAAACGTTTCTCATAAAAATTCATCAAAAGTTTTTAAAATTCATGTAAATTGTCTATAAAAATATTTCGTGTACCTTTTTAAAAAGATTTACTATGACATTTCCTATAAAAATAATCCACGAATCCCTTTATGACGGTTTTTAATAAAAGTATTTTATAAGGTTTTTTAGGACTATTTTGTACAAAAAGCTTTATGAAAATCGTTTACAAACTTTTTATAATGTTTTGATTTTTTAAATAGAAAAAAAACGAAAAATTCGAGTGATTTTTGTTGTGCTTTGCTCATATCGAAATAGCAATGTTGATTTAAAGAAACATTTTACCGTATTGGAAAAACGTGAGATCTTTGATTTTCTGTTTGTTTTCGAAGGTTTTTCGTTGTTTTTGAATGTTTCCCTTTCTTGATAAGAGTTTTTAGGTTTCAAGAAATTCCTGTTGAGACAATTTTTATTTCTTATTTTGATAACATTTTAAAAAAAGTGATCTTTGCAACGAAAGTACGAGACTTATTTCTTCCACATAAGAATTCTCGAGGTCTCGGGATTCTTGACGAGATAACTCCCTAAAATTATTTTCAAAGGTCGAAAATTTGCACTTCCTAATTACTATACAATTTTCTACTTTTTTAAATCCAATTGTTTTTTGAATTGAATTTTACAATGTTTTTAAATTTACCTTTGAAATCATTTAAAATTTATCTTTTTAAGACTAATCTTCAGACTTAAACTGATCTTTTCCAGCTCCTTCGAAGTCAAGGTGTTCAGCCAGTCCAGCTCAGTTCAGCCACCCAGCTCTGAAACTCACCCTCAACTCGAACTCTAACCATAACCCCAACCCCGACCAGAATCCGAACCCCATGGAGCCCCCGGTCATCTTCCATCAGTTGAGCCATCAGCACTTGACTCTGTCCCAACTCCAGCCTCTAAATGTAAACTTCGACCCCAAAGAAGACTCCTACAATCTGTCTAATATGGCTCCATCGGAATTCTGTTCGAGTCCTTCTGGAAGTATTTCCCCAACATCCCCCGTCTCCTCCAAATCCTCAACGAGTTCTCCTGGTCCAAAAGCAGGGCTCCCAGACTTGAGTGACGAGGAGCTCGCTCAGTTATCTGTCAGACAGCTCAATTTAAAGCTTCAGGTAATTATTTTTTGAATATCAATTTTCCCACTTAGATATTTCTGAAGCATTCTAAAAATGCGTCGGCCTAAAATTTCACATTCCTCGGTCTCAACTGGAACATTCCAGGTATTCATTTCGAGAGGATTTCGAAACAATCTTTTTTTTAGATAACAGTATTTATCTACAACTTTTTTTAACTTTTAAGTAGTTGAATTTCTTCAGGGTCACGATCGTCAGGTAGTTTCTGCTTTAAAACAAAAAAGGAGGACTTTAAAAAACAGAGGATATGCTTTAAACTGTCGCGTTCGTCGAATCCAGAACCAAATCCAACTAGAAGCCGACAATGTGATGCTGAGAGAACAGATAAGATATCTGACGGAAACTCTCCACCAACTTCAGTCCAGACTTCACTACTACGAGCCAGGGACCAACTTCCAGATCCAGACTTCCGTGGCTTCTGGATACCAGTCCAGGAACGAATACTCTTGAGGACCTTTGAAAGTACCTTGGAAGGGCCTTTTTTCTTTAAAAAATCCTGGCAGACCAGACTTGCCGCAGAATCTAAATCCAATTACGGGAAAAATTAAAATAATTTTATTACTTTTTAACTAGACTTTAATTGTTTTTGCATTAAAAATAAATTTCAATTTCTTTGTTCTCTATATAGATTATTATGAACCTCGGTCTGAGTTTTGATTAGACAAAAAGCGACTATCAAACAATTCCAGGGTCTGACTGGTACTGGATGGTACACAGGACCCTGGTACGAGATGGTACGCAGGACCCTGGTGATGGTCGATAATAGTCACTGAGTCTTATCAAAAATAAGAAAAAAAGTAGAAAAAATTTTCAATTTTCCTCCAGGAAAAAAGGGAAAGAGAAAACTGATTCTCATCCTGAAAATCAACGTCGAAATCTACTTTGAAATCTTGAACTCGATGAATATTTCCTTTTTGGATGGGAAAAATCCGAATCTTCCTAGAATTGTCATTAAAGATAAAAAATCCACTTGGTGCACTTTGATCGCTTTCGGTGAAACGTGCATGGATGTAAATTTCCTCTTTTCGTTAAAAAAGACAATCTTACAACGAAGATGCCACTTAATCTAATATCCCTTAATCTCTCAGGAAAACGTGACTTGATGTAAATTTCCTCTTTTCCTCAAAAGTAAATCTTGCCACGAAAATGCCACCTAATTCAATATTCTTTAATCTCCTTTAGTAAAACGTGACTCGACGTAAATTTCCTCTTTTCGTTAAGAACAAATCCTACCACGAAAATGTAATTCAATTTAATATACCTTAATTACTTTTGGCGAAACGTGACTCAATCTACACTTCCTGTCTTTTCAAAAATAAATCCCACCACGAAAATGTAATTTAAAATTGATAAAACAAGAATGAACATTTATTTTTTTCGTCCAAAAACATTTCGAAATAAAATCAACTGTACATTTTCCTACGGCTTGACTGCTTCCCTACTCGACTTCTGCTCCGATTCATCCTTGAAGCCGAGTCTAGGCCACGAATCTTTGTCCATCAGACCATTATCCATCCGGCACTTGAAGTAGATTCTCGCATTTTCTCTGCATTCCTCGTTCCGGCTTTTGTGTTCCTTGAGACAGATCATGTATTTCAGCATCTCCAGCTTGCAGGCGTGATCGTGATCCAAGGGAAACGAGCCCTTCAGGGGTGCATTCACGGTATTTACCCTCTGAGCGAAAGGTCCGGCTTGTCCTGACATGAGTTCTGAAGATTCAT